>CM075339.1:65763363-66363363 GCA_037788925.1 Mytilus galloprovincialis | reverse complement strand
AATATATGTATATAGTGTCTTTTTGTTGCTTTGCTTATGAATATTTATTTGAAGATAAAACATAAGGTATATGTTATTTTGGCTACTTTTTGGAGAGATGTAAATAAAGATTGGTGTAGACAAAAGTTTTACGTATTGTTAGGAACGACTAATAAAGAGCAGATCTAGACAATAAGATGATATAAACAGAATTCACGACTTAGGCGAGTTAATGGGAACAATATGATGATTTTCTTTTTTGCATTCTATTAAGAGATATGAATATGAATTAAAGAGTTAGATGAAATATGTTAATTGCACCACAAACCAAGCACACATAACAGATTCAAAGATATGATTTCATCAATTGTCAACAGGTTATCACCCTTCCAAAAGTATCGGTTTACACTGGTTCTCCGTTAAAGCGCCCATTTTATGACGTTATTTTGTCCCTCCGTAAGAAAGCAAACCCAACGACTTCCAGTTATATACCCGTAGCTTGTTATACTTATATCTGAGAATTTTAGAATTCTTTATTATCTATATTTTTAATTTTTATAAAGTTTAGTACATATGCACAACGATCGTGATCGTACCGGCCGTCCATAATGTTTTCTTCGAAAAGCTGAAATTTCCATTGATGGATAAAAGACCAAGCAGGACAAAATATTTAGTACAGTATAGAGTGTAATATGAGTTAAATTTGATCATAAGGTTACCATATATAATGTTGTTTATAACAATGGTCATTTATTCCAAGTTACATCAGTCTGAAAAACGAAGCAAAGTTGAAAACTGCAGAGATTTGTTAAGCGTGTAATCTCCGTGGAATAGCCAATTCTTAAAAAAAACATCAATTATGAAAACAAATTTCACATTCAACAGATCGATATGGATGTCAACATTAAATTTTAGTTTAACTCCGATCTTTAGATATACATATTATGGTTCATAAATGACGAAATCGTCGAAATGTAACCTCCGTGGAATGTAATCTCCGTTGACATTTTGGTAAAGAGTGCTTTCTATCACGTCCGCACTTTTATCGAGTATGGCGTGCCAAATAAACATATTAGATAGTTATAATGGATGGCGGATAATCACTTACAGATCAATAATATATTGTAATTCAGACGACATAAGAAGAAAACATGTAACATTTTTATAAATCAATTGTTTGGTCCATAATTGTTTGAGTGTAACAAAGTTGCTTCTTTCTCAAATCTAGATGAAGAAAAAAACAAAACGAACCGGATGTTTTTATATCAATCGTAATGCATGTAAATAAGTTATACCTGTTTTCAATATTCAAGATATGAAGCTTTATGATTAATATAAATTTGATACCGAATTCAATACGATTTAACAAGTATGCAATTGCAAGAAGTCATAAAAATTGCTCTTTCTTTTTTCGTGTTGCACAAGCAGAGAAGCTTTTAGCTTTCATCAAAATTATGACGTCGATAGAAAGGGCCCGATATAAATTCCGTTACATTAATTAACAACACCTTGTACGACATTCTTTTCGGAATTAAAAGGAGTAAGATATAGATTAAACAAAACTATCCGTCACAATGCTATATATATATTACGGTCTGTATTAGGGGAGGAGATCTACATTTCTGCATTCTGTATTTCTTTTGGCCATTTTTCTCTATTCAGTTAGAAATATATGCCCTTCTCTGTAAAATTCTTGGGTTCAGTTCCTGCATTTCAAAAATTCCGTATATAAAATTTTGACAAGATATATTGTCTTGTCTGTATCAACAACATAAGTATGACGACACTTCTCCGTATAGCCCCTCTTTTTTATTCTGCCACTGTACTGCATAAATGATACCACGTTTGAAATAAGTATAAAACTTGGAGAAAAAAAAGTATTTCAAATTCTTCGAAATAAGTTGGATAGCTGGGATCATAAACAAAAGTAAAGATGATATAAGGTATATTTTATCATATTTTCCTTGTGATTCGAGGTACTGGTAATGAGGAGCTGAACACAGTGACAGTACCGGTAGCTAACCGACATTAAGAGAAATCTGAAATCGGATAAAATAAAAATTTGATCACCAAAACGATTTTATCATTGATTACTCATCTGTCCAACAAAATATAGAAAGAAACATTGCTTATCAATCAATTTGGTGAATATTATGAAATATATTTAATATGTGTTGGTACTAAAAAAATGTTATACCCTAAAATATTGAAGATAATGTCTTCCGTCCTCGAGCATCAGTATGAAAATTTAAGACGTACGAATTATGACAATGTTTTGGTTCTGTAAATCCTTACAATTCCAATCAATGGTCAATTTATATATTTTGGAATTAGAAAGATACCTATGGTTTTATACTCTATCAATCAATGTTACATTCGACTGATTTGAATATTTTTTGTGTGTCATTTTCGTCATATAGCTCATCAACTCTTTCTATTCTTTCATATCTTTGGATTTCAAATACTTGTCGCTGGGCGTAAATGATGAAGACAAATCAAAAATAGTGCTCGCTTCGGACGCATGGAATTTATAACTTGGTTTTTTTCGGCCACTATTGCAGATCTTTTTGTTGCTTATCGGATTATCGTGGTCTGACATCTGTCACGAACTATTTTTTTTTTCCAGGTGAATAAAATTAAATAATTGCTGACGCAATGCACGTGAAGGATGTAAGGTTAAATTTGTCTACAATAGGAAACGAAATGAAAGTTAACTCATGCAAGATCGTGATTTTGGCGAAAAACAATGATGCTTATATGAATGTATAAAATTTGCATCGCTTATTTCATTTGACCAGTAGCGTTTACAACCAATTTGAAAGATCAACGTTTCTTTCGAAATGATCTACTAGAATATTGTCAATAATGAATTTAATATGCAGAAAACGTAAAGTTTCATTAATCTTTAAATCATTTATTTCTGTTATTTTCAATTCACCATATTCTTAAGTTTCAAAATTATTTTTTAATCTATAAACCACCTCCTATATCTTGAATTATTTCAAATAACTAAAAAAAAAAGTATATGATATACAAACGGAATACAATGCACAATTCAATTAGTATAAGAGGATCTACAAAAAGAAACTGTGGTCGTTACTGGTTGTCTACAAATCAAAGTTGCGAGATTAATAGGCTACAACTAACCACCAAAGAGGATGAATAAAATATATATGAATAATGATTTAATATTTTATATTTTGCTGGATAATTTTTTTGTCGTGTCTCTCTCATCATTGTTTTTTTATATATATTTTTATTGAACCTTTTTAAATTCTTTATCAACGACAACGCATGTAACATCTTATTTATTTTTTGAATATTCTTCTCCCGGTCATAAATCTGCATGAAATATTTGTCACTGTACGTTCAGAAAACATCAATCAAAAAAGCATATCTCCTCTAAAATTGTATTAATATACAAAGTGTAAACCTTTTCAAATAAGTGATTCGTTTAAATTCTAGTTAGATATTATCAGTTACACAGTGTGTTAGTGACCTATTACAATAAATACGGGGTCAGTAAATTCCATAAGGGATTTGAGCGAAAATAGAACCTCATATGGAATTTACTGACCCTGTATATATCGTATTAGGCCACTAAACACTGTGTCACGAATTTATCTTGCCGACTATCTTTATTAGTAGAATTAATAGACACTTCTTGTCTCTCCTATTTTTTCAAATTTACAATACATAGAACAAAAAGGTATTAAGGAATATCAAAGGAAGTAACCTATATCAAAGATACAAGATCATACAAGGGTTGTGCTTCGGCTTCGAAGACATTTTTAAAAACAGTTCAAAGCAAGAAATTCATGCGTTATACGCCATACTTGTGCATTTTGAAATTAAAACAGTAGATTTATATATATGTTTTCGATATCAATATGACCACATCAATTATAATTCATGGTAACACAGAATGGTAAATAGGATGATGACGAAAAGGAGGAGGATTCAGTGGCAAATTATATGCGTATTCGTGTTGAAAGCATGTTTATACGATTTTATTATTTATCTTGCTCTTTATAAACAAGTTTTGCTGCAATTTATATTTTATCATTTTTTACTCCGACGTTGGGCGCTTTAACGGAGAACTAGTGTTTATTGAAGTTTTATTCAGATTGAAATTAAAGTTACAATCTTGATAATCTTTTTGTGCTCACGACACAATACCACCATACATGTAGATAATTAATATTTTTGTTCGCATATATGGTGTAGTAGCCAAAGCCTTTTAAAGATGGCACGGACTCTCATTATATTTTTTTGGAGGGTCGATAAATCACCTAAACAATTCTTCTATTTTTTGTTCTTTTTAAATTGATCAAAGTTATGACCTCACACCTCTCACTGCAATACATATGACAGGAAAACAGATTTACAGAATAACTAATAAAAAAATATATTCAACAAAATTCAACGAGTGACCGAACAACACGTTAAATCAATAATGCGTGTAGTTTTTTGAATTCTTTGATTAGTTATTTTTTATATTATATTGGTAAATGTTGCTTTTTTGTTAAATTAAGGTAGAACATGTTGGAAACTACATCTTTTTCTAAGCATTCCGAATTGTTCTTGATCCAACATCTATTATTTTATGGCGTCAGAGGACTGAAATAACCAAGATCATTTTACATGTGAAATTATAAATGTGTATTTACTTAGGAAATCATTGTAGTTCATTGCAAGTTTGCATCCAATGCAATAAAATGAGTTATCTAACATGTAATCGGTATATTATTCAGATCAAACAGCAATGAACAGTTTTAAAAACGGAATGGTGAAGCAAACATAACTACATTATATACGAGGAAACGTTACTTATGGTCAATCAATTAATTAAAATAAATCGAAGGTTAGGGAAAACAACGGTTAACAACTGGTTAAACGGAAATATGAAGCAGCAAACAAAGTCTATTTACATAACATAAAAAAATTTGAAATAGAATTGATGACCTTGTACATTTTAAAGTAATAACTTTTGCAAAACAAATAATAAGGTCATACCTAGACAAAAGAGACTAAACCAAACTTATACGTTGTAAACAGAGAAAATGGAGAACTGACACTTTGTGTTTCATAATTGATGCATTTCAAGGACAAATCATATAGTATTTCTGTGTTGACATTGAACGATTTCATCTTAATACTCATACAGTTTGATATCTAAGATAGTAATTCGCAGAAACATATTTGTTGTTATTTTGGGTGTAACTGCCACATGTTTATATAAGTAAAAGCAAATATAACAAAAATATTCAGCAATTGTTTATCCTCCCCATTGTTTTAAACTAAGGTTCATCTAATGCACCATTAGCAAAGTGACAAGCACGAACAAAGGTTGCACGTCTGCTGACATGTACAATGGACTTTCACATAGGAACTCTTAACTGCTAACAGCTAAAACTGCACTATTTTAACCCTGCAGCTTCGTAAAAAGGTATATCTATATTACATCTATGAGCCCTTTCTATTTTTTTCAAGGTCAAAACAATGGATTTGGCATCATATCTTTAACATGTATATGTCTTGAACTTTTAAGTGGTGTTAAAACTTATCCTGAAATTCTGTTCTCCCTGCACTCTGCATTTTGATTTTTTCTCAGAAAGAGGCGTTGTTTGTGAAACAGTTGTTTTCACAAAGTGCAACCTAAAAGGTCATTTCTGTGGATGTGTTCCTGCTTTTCTTTCATTTTAAAAGATGTTTTGTCAGTTGTAAGAAATCCTTGTTTGAATATGGGGAATACTTGAATAAGCATTGGATTAAATCGGATTAGATTGTAACTAAATGATAATAAATAAATAAAACAAGACTTAATAAATGTCATGCGTCTGAAGGGCTTTTTCTTGATTTGTATGATCAGGAATGCTCAAAGTTCAATCCTTGAGGGTGAATAAGACCAGAAATATTTAGATAGCTGTATGAAAAAAAAAGGAGATCACCAAAAGTCAACTGTGCCCGAAGGAGATCTTAGTTGGTCTAAACCTATGAACGGAAAACTGTAAAAAGATTTGTTCAACTTTGGATCTATATCCATTAAAAGTAAAATAAGAAAAATACCGAACAACAATGAAAATTCAAATCGTACAGTTCTTTTTCAAATTTGAAAATCAAAAGCTTACACACATCACACGAATGGAAAACAAAAGGTCATACTCCTGACTTTAAACAGGCATATGGTCCGAGACCACAATTGTCGTCCCTTGATTTTCGTTGTCCACAAATATAGTCCCTAGTGTTGACAGTGGGGTACTTGCCATTAAATTGCCTCAAATTGCAAGTAGGTGGGGGGGGGGGGTGACATTATACTGTAAACAAATTTGGGTCCAGCATTATAAAGGAAAGTAGTGATTTGATCCAGATGAAAAAGGTTAAAAATTAGCACTTCGTTAGCTGTCAAAAGATTTCAAGACGCCCTTAACATAGAATTGTCCATATTTTGATTTAGAGCCGATGAAGTTTTCTACAATTTTGATATAATTTGTTCTAAAAGTAGTACAACACACTTTAAAAATTTCATTGAGAAAGCGCAGTTGGGATTTTTTTAACTTTCATTTATGTTCTAAAAGATATGCACTACGAAATAATTGTGGTCTCGGAACCATATCCTTTGTAGAAAATGGTGGATAAAACCTGGTTTTATAGCAAGCTAAACATCTCACTTGTTAAGACTGATATTTCGTCTGAATGGTTCATTAGTGTTGTTAATATTACAGTTTAAGAGTATTTTAAACCAAAAAGTCCTAAAAGTTGCTCAAAAACCGGCTAAACAATACCTTAGAATAAATTAACAACGAACACCACGAGCATTTAAAGCACCGTCAAAACCACTAATCAAGTTCCAACAAATGTATCATATTTTATTAAGCACAAACATATGATATACATATATCTAGTAATTATGTGAGATAATACTCATTGACGCTTTCACATTGACCTTACATTTCATTTGATGAGGAACGCATATGTAATATAAAATTGTTTGGTTAAGTTAATAAGTTTTCTCTAAATGTATTATTTCAAGATTTCAAACGTATGCAAGACAAAATTCGATTTTTTATTGATATCTGAAAGTAGCTATTTTGCACCTTGATTTTATGTATTCTTTACTATACTATCATGAAGCCATACGATGGCTTCGTAATACCCTGTTCTTCTGATTATCATCCATAATGTATATTTAAAGTAAACATGGTATACATGTACACATGCGTTAAACTTAATTTTTAAATAATTGTTCGTATTCTATACATTCTATCTCTCTATAGCTTCAGTGCATTTTTTAAATGTTATCTCGTTTAAATTCAAAATAAGGACGTTTTACATGGTTATTTAATATATGGTTTGTTTCTTTTGATAAATTTTAAACAAAACTTAAAGAACCTTTTATATTCATGAGGTTCATTTGGGAAAATTCATTCTATGATCAACGAATTCGTTGATTTTTACTATCAAATTTATAAATGCATATAATTAATATTGTCTTTTTAAGGAAATCAATTATTCCTAATACGTTTATGAGTTCATAACATTTGACATTTGTTCTAATTACTTATAGCTTTATACAACAGTACCTTTTGTAAAAAGTTCATATGATCAATTTAAAGTTTGAACTTTTTTTAAATTGTATTAGAGACATGGGACCTAAAAGAAGTAGTTATGTTTACGAAGATGTCGACGCAACAAACAGATTCAAAATGGGATAGTTGAAAATAGCTGCAAACGGCTACCAATAGGATTTAGTTACTAATAGTCATATTAAAATCAAAATTACTACTTTAAAGTCACTGTGTTTATGATAATATATTTTGAACACTTCATATCAATTGGTTAAAGAGTCGTCAGGTTGGGGTAAGTTATTTAAAATATCCACCGTACAAAATATTTTGTAAATTTGCATTCATTTTATAGCTAGGCAAATAGAAAAGAGATGAGTGCCAACTCTCCTTCCAAGTCAAATTTTGTAAAAATTAAAAGTAAACCATGATAGGTTAAAGTACGGCCTTCACCACAGAGTATTGGTTTACATAGAACATCAAGCTATAAAGGTCCCTAAAATGTTTAGTTTAAAACCGTTCAAACAGGAAAACCAATAGTATAATCTAAATAAAAAAGTGAGAAACGAAATAAACTTATTAACCAGAAAAACAAACGACAACAATTGAATATCAGGTTTCTCACTTAGGACAGGTGCAAACAACCGGGTTTAAACGTTTTAATAGGCGCCAACCTTCACCCTAACCTGAATCATTAATATAACAGCATAACTTATAATGACACACTATAGAATTCACTTAAAATGGCTAAACTTAACCAAGAGACATATTAACAAAAAAAAGTGATAATACACTAAACGAATGAATTTGATCTATAATACAAAACTTATAAAAAAGGGTGAGATATATAGAATCCATATCAGAAAGACAAAAATAACCTTGGACAAAATATCGCCAAATATAAAACGTACACAGATAAATACAAATAATTTTGTTGTTAGGTTTACATGAAGTACGGAAATATGTTTTAAAAATAAATAATTTTGCTGCTCATTGTACGAAAACAGAAGTGAAAATTTATGGTCATACCAAACATTTATCAAAGGTGGTATATGTTAAAAATAGTCAGACGTAATACAACACTAAATAAGTAAATGTTAAGTAACAAACAAATGCGTTACAATTGTATCAACAGGTCAAATTTACACGTAAGTACGATTTTAGAATAATCGCCGTTACTGAAAGCTAGTTAAAAAGCCAAACACAATTAATGATAAACAATCATGACCAGAGAACGAAATCAAATATAACACAATCCAGGGATGTATTGTTTTAACCTCATGGACAGTTAATGAAAACATGACTTGTGCAGTGCCATACTTAAAGTATTGATTGAAAGTAGAATAATTAGGAGTCAACCTTTGAATAAATATGTTTAATGTTTTCTATTCTGTTTCAACCTGAAGATAGTTAAACTGTCCAATACGTATTATTCTAGCACATTAATCTGAGCATATAACCATGTATTCCTGAAGTACTTTTGAACAATATGTTGAAAAGGCATATTACTATCGATTATACTTGAATTTTATTTCAGGTATCGCATCTGTAACACAAAAGTATTAATTCATCCTTTGTTATTGTGGTTGCAGGAAAAATACACCAACAATGCATATGTACATCGGTTGCAGTTGTATACTTGTTCTGCTATCTGGAGGATTTTCAAAGAGTATTGACTGTCCAGAGAGTTGCAAATGTTCCTTAAAACAGTCAAAAAATCACGAGGCCGTTTGCACAGGACGTGACTTGCATTATATTCCATTATTCCCTGAAAATGTACACGACGTTATAATGAATGGAACAAACCTGACGTACATAGGTGAAAATTGTTTTGATAATTTGACAAAGATTACTCTCAAAAAGTTGTATTTAAATGATAATTTGATTTTATACATTCACCCACATGCGTTTACTAAATTGGTATATCTAGGTAAGATATACATTTCCGATGAAAAAAGATTAAATGTTGATATTCTAAAAACAGCATATCTTGATCTAAGTTACAATAGCATTGGATATATTAAGGATGATTCATTGGGTTGTTTGCCGAAATTAGAAATGCTTGTGCTAAATGGGTATCCAATTGGCAGAATTTACAATAACATATTTACGAACAATCCAATTTTGTATACCGTTCGGATGTCTAAAATAGGTTATCCGTTGAGAAAAATTGACGACTTTGCATTCAACAGTTCATCGTTGTCTAATCTTAATATGCAAGAAACAAACTTTCATTTTGATCTGGGGAACTTTAATCCGACGTCTATTTTTTCTCTTTCTCCAAATCTGACATTCCTTTACATGGATCAGTCTTATCTTCCAAAAACCGAAATTAGGATGCAGGAAATGTTTTCATCTTTAATCAAACTTAAGGTTTTAAGTCTTTCTTCTGGGAGTCTTGCGTTTCTTCCCAAAAACGTCTTTCCAAACTTAAAATCTTTGGATACATTGAGTTTAAGTGCAAATAGATTGTCCAGCTGGAACGATGGAAATGCTGTTTTTTGTAATATGACTTCACTTAGAAAGCTGTACTTGTCAAACAATTTTATAAGAATAATCAACGAAACAACTTTTCCGTTCGAAGTACTGAATTCATTACAAGAGTTGGATCTTAGTCGAAACCCGTATGCTTGTTCTTGTGATCAACTTTGGTTCACTGAGTGGATATAGACAACACATGTTAAACTGATTAGGTGGCCGTTATTTTATAGGTGTCGGCAGCCTCCCGAACTTGACAATATGGTGTTACAAAAATATGCAGAATCTAAAATGCAGTGTCCACCTTGGAATCCGTTATACAGCATGGCAATAGTACTATCTTGTTCAGGATTATTATTGGTGACCTTTATAACAATAGGTTTGAAATGTCAAACCAATATTAAGAATTATATATACCTATGGAAAGTAAAATACAAAAGAAGGAAAGGTTATTTGCCTTTTACCAATGCAGATGATTTCGAATATCACGCTTTTGTCGTTTACTGTGACGCAGATCGAAACTGGGTGCATCAAACGTTTTTGCCGAAAGTAAAACAAGACGAAGGTATTAAGCTATGTATTCATCAAAGAAATTTTGAAGTATGAGAATCAATCATTGCAAACATCAACAAATATTTAGAAAAATCATGGAAAGTTGTTGTAATATTATCAAATGAGTTTGCGAAAAGTGAATGGTGTCAATGGGAAGTTGATGTAGTGCAGGAGCGACGTAGAAGATATGGAAGAGACGTGTTCCTGTTAATAATGCTGAGGAATATAGACTCTAACCACATGACTAATCAGCTAAGAGCCCTATTAGACAGTGGTCCTAGTCTACGATATCAAACTGCTGTCGGCGAGGATCTGTTTTGGGCAGTCGCAATTGAAACTCTAAGAAAACCATTAGAATATCTTCCAACTGCACTTTTATAATTGTTTTGAGTATCTATTTGCAGACGAATGAATGCTTGGACACTGCAACTGAATGATTATTTTACTAAAGATTGTTCTGGTGTACAAAAAATTCTTAAAATATTAAGATTTCGTGAGTAATTAATGGCATCGGAATCTTAATTTAGGTAATTGTTTTTTTTTATTAATAATTCTAATTATATAGTCTTGGCCGTTTAAATGCAGACATTTTTTTATTTAAAAGATGTCTTACCAATATATTGCATAAATCTTTTTGTAGCTGTAGACACACTTATTTAATTAACTTTAAATTACCTTCATCTCAATATGATACGAAATTTTTTTAACATTCTGTATTTATGTATTTATATTACAAACGAACTCATAGGTATTTATAAAACACTAATTTTTTAAATTTTTTTTTAGCAGAGTATTTTGCTCATGCGTAAACATCTATTTAAAAGTTCAGTACATCTGAGGTTGGTGTGTTATTGTCGAAATTGAAATAAATGATTGAAGGAGATTGCAGAATCAAAACGTCCCTTTCGAAAGCAAGATTTCTACGTCTTTAGTTTTATATTTGAAGGACCAATAATTTATTACAATTTAAAACAAAAATGTATTGGTATTAAGGAAGAACACCTCTGAGGATCCAAAAATTTCTAGAATTAAACTTTTTTTCTTAACTTGATTTTTGGGTTTATAAGACTGCAACAAAATAATTCGTGAAGAAAAAATTATATGGTGGTGCACTTCTTTTTTTTTTTTGCTACGGCCCTTTGAAAATGCCCAATTTTGATGATTTTCCCATTTCTCATCGATTTTTACCTGTTTTTTGGCTATTATCGTGAAAAAAATCACAGTTCCACATTTAAACTTGTTTTCATACTTTCTATAAGGATGAAGTGGACCAATCTGAAAAAAATGTTACTCACAAAAACTATAGGTAGGTGTTTATATAAGAAAGTTTTATCATATTTTGACTTTTTTTTGAGTAAAATTTACCATGCTGTCAATTTTGTATGTTTACGATTTTTCCCAGTTTTAAGAACAAAATGCATATTATTTCAACTTTTTTTGTTATAAATGATTGAAAAAATACATATCTAAGAAATTTGAAAAGACCAAAATGATATGGGATGTACATGATTCTTGTAAAACCATTTTTTGTATCCCTCACCCATTTTCTCAAAATTTTGGCTAAAAATACTGACTTGAATGGTCGTAAAATTCAAAAACTAGATTACTCAAAAACCATTCATTGTAAATACACAATTTTTTCACAGATTTATGTTTGATTATAATATCTTTAAAATTCATTGATATTTTCCGCTTCTATCACATGTTTTGGAAATAGTCCAAGAACGAGATTTCAACGAGACTGAACGAGACTGAAAAGTCAGAAGAATACATCATTAAAGGGCTGGAAGACAAATGCTCGAGGCCGGATGACATTTCTATGATTTTGTTTGTCTTCTGATTGGCTGACGTCGTTTTGTTTATCAGCCCATAGACATAATTTTATCATGTGACTGCGACGTCATCAACGTTTTTTTCATGATTTACTCCGGTTTAAAATGGATTTAAGAATGAAGTTATATAAGAAAGGACTGTAATATCTTTTACAGTCATTCCCTAATGATTGTGCACGTAAAATGTAAGATTGATCCATATTAATTCATTAAATGAAGTGTTTGTATTTAAAACAATGATCAATAATTAATTACACTCATTGCAAACAACATTAGTGATGTTGCTACTTCTTCCAATATTACAGAATCTTAATATATATTCATTTAAAAATGAAGTGTTTGTATTTGTAACAATGATAAATAATTAACTACACTCATTGCTAACAACATTAGTGATGTTGCTACTTCTTTCAGTAGTACAAAGATACTAACTAGGTAACATTATCATCAGAATATTAAACTAAGAGAATTAATTATGACAAAATTCATCGAAATTCTGCTAATCGCTATAGGAACGTTTTCAAATTATTGTGCTGGTGATATCGTGGTACTTAGACAAACACCACATAAAATATATATCGGAAATGTTGTGTTTGAGACACAAGCAGTTAGTATGTGGTCATTGTGTGCTCAGCTTTGCTCAAGGATGAAGATCTGTAGATCCATAAATTTTATACAACACAATAAAACGTGTCAGATTAATAATGCTGAGCCAGAGGAGAGTACTGCCCTCTTAATAGATAGCTATGGTGATAGTTTTGTTGCAGCATCGACCTTCCCACCAGTAAGTTTTTCTATATGACATTCGTTTGAATTTTCTTCAGAGTTTAGTATTTTTGTTATTTTACTTTTTTTAACGAACACGAATTTGAACGTTATGAATTTCATGGTTGCGATCTATTAGTGCACTGAGTGTGGAATAAAAAGAGATGTCAAAAAGATGTTATTTGTATAGGCGAATCTATCACGATGAATCTATACTTCATCATTTTAATTAACGTTAGGTCAATGATGATTCAATGGAAACGGACATGCATTTATGTTCCTCAATCAGTAATGTACAATACTCTTGCACTTTTCATCTGGAAATAATATTTTGTCACTTTCTATTACATTTCTAAAACGTTCAAAACGTCTTGTGTTCAGTTGTGGAGTGTTTTTAATTACTCAATTAAGGTATTGACTTTAAGAGAAATAGCCTCAATAGCTAATTTTAATTGATTATAGCTTGATATCAACTATCGTAAGTTATTGAATTTAAAATGTAAAAATAATAAATCGATGAAGGCTGATTTATTTTTTAGCCATGGCGTTGTCAGATTATTTCCAAATCTATGAGTTTGACTCTCTCTCTGGTATCGTTCGTCCCTCTTTTATTATTATTATAATAAAATTGTATATAGATATAGGAAGATGTGGTGTGAGTGCCAATGAGACAACTCTCCATCCAAACAACAATCTTAAAAAGTAAAACATTATAGGTCAATGTACGGCCTTCAACACGGAGCCTTGGCTCACACCGAACAACAAGCTATAAAGGGCCCCAAAATTACTAGCGTAAAACCATTTCGTATGACTGTAATTGTATGATATCAAGCCACATTAATCAATTCTTAGTTGTTATGAAATCTACACAAATCACGTAAATTTGAACGATTTTATTTCACAAATATGTTTTATATCACACGCATGATTTATTTTATACGAATGTTTACGTGCTATCACATACACATCATGTCTTATCAAGAATTTGTAGACCAGGAAAAGAAAATCATCAAACTAGTCTTTATTATTGGTTCTAAAGATATAGAAAATGTGGTATTAATGCCAATGAGACAACTCTCCATCCAAGTAACAATTTATAAAAGTTAACCATTATAGGTCAAGGTACGGCGGTCAACACGGAGCCTTTTATGTTTGAAGATTACAATGTTAAACAAAAGAAAGTTTTACAAGTTGGCCATGTTTCCATAAAACTTTAAAAAATAAATAAGATGAAATAGTACCGACACAAGACAAAGTTATTGCTTGTCAATTATTTTTGTCATTGTAATGCTACATAATTTGTGAAATGTGTGTTTTAGAACTTAGCCTCTGTATGTCAAGATCATAACTGCAGTCTGGACGAAATATGTATTCCAAAATCACAAAGCCATATATGTTATCCATTTTTCCAGAACACAACAGGTAAACAAAAACTTATTGATTTTCTGTTGATTTATTTGATCATGTGAACGATTAATGATATTATTAGAATTACAAGCACCATTTCAAACTAACTGGATCCGCGCGTGTGGTAAAATTATCGCTAAGAAAACATATTTCACCAGAAGCCATTCAAGATTAAGACTGAATCGATTAACGAAACATAAATGGCGGATATCAACATAAAACAATACTGAACTATAGGTTTCTGACTTTGAACATGCACTTGAAGGCAATGGCAACATTGACCAAAAATACTTAAAAAGGTGTTGGTAATAAATCATGTAAGTACAGAAGTACTGACTACAGGCCTTAAAGTCATAAAACTGTCGAGTTAGTTTTTTGTGCTCGTACTCCAAAATCAACCAATCAAAATGTTGGATTTCATGTTTCGAGCATGATTTGAGTGCTTCGAGCACAAAGCAAAGTTTTATGCCTTCAAGGCCAGAGCTAACTTTCATTATTCAATTTTTACATTTGTATTTCTATCAGGCGTTATATACGATCCACTTTGTCAATAACTGGCATTACTTTATAAACATATGTTTCACAAATGATATCGGATATGTTTCTTACGTCGTAAGTACAATCCCCTTCCCTTTCATGAATGTGACCTACCGAATTAGACTATTTACCGGATTTGTAATCACATAAGCAACACGACGGGTGCCACATGTGGAGCAGGATCTGCTTACCCCTTCCGGAGCACCTGAGATCACCCCTAGTTTTTGGTGGGGTTCGTGTTGTTTATTCTTTAGTTTTCTATGTTGTGTCATGTTTACTATTGTTTTTCTGTTTGTTTTTTTCATTTTTAGCCATTGCGTTATCAGTTTGTTTTAGATTTATGAGTTTGACTGTCCCTTTGGTATCTTTTGTCCCTCTTTTATATAACTTTTTTTCAAACTTGCTTCTAATAATCCATAAAAATGATGTATACTGCAATAATGTCAAAATATCCCAGATAGTCAATGATAACACTTATGTCTTCAATGTTAAACCAAAAATATAAATGTTTTATAATAATCAACTTATCATATATACCAGGATTGAATTTTATATCTTCGCGCGTTTCGTCTACACAAAACTCTTTAGTGACGCGCGAATCCAAAAAAGTTTGAAAGATCAAATAAAGTATGAAGTTGAAGAGCATTTAGGACCAAAATTCCTAAAAGTGTTGCCAAACACAGCTAAGGTTATCTTTTCCTAAGGTAGAACATATCTCCCAATTGTATCATGTTGTTTGTGAGCGTAATAATTTACTTCACTGAGAAATCTTAATATTTTCCAGTACATCAAACATGTCCAGTAAATTGGTTGAGATTAGGAAGTAACTGTTACTATTTCAGTGCTGATACTAAAACGTGGCACGACGCAAAGGTACGATTTGTTTTTGATTACTGTAAATTAAGAAAATTAGTGTGTGTTTTTATTATTGCAAAGCATGCGACTGTGAGAATAGCGCAATAATAAATTGCATTCTGATATCTGACATCTGATACATATATTTGTATGCAGATTATTTTTAAATCGAAATTTTTATATCTATCTAGACCGTTTGCCCATTCTTCATAAATGACAAATCTCCAACATTTTATGTGATTTATCGAGGTGCATTTATGAAGGAGCATCTGCTCAATATTTCGGAACACATGAAATTCCATTATTTTGGATGGGTTTGTGTTTTTCTGTCTCTATTTTTGTCTCGGCTGTTGTTTGTCTTTTGGTAGTTTTAGTATTTTGTCATGATATTGTCAGTTGTTTTTCTACGTATGAATTTTAATTTACCTTTGACATGTTTGGTATATTTCACTTTTCTTTAGAGGTTTAACAATATTTAAAGAAACAACAATTATACAAAAGCATTTAAAGACATTTCTAAACAGTAGTCTTTTGTTCTTTTGCTACGATATTTGATTTAATCTTTCATTGATTAAATTGGTACCTCTGATCATAGATTAAAACACATATAGATTTTAGCTAGCATTTAAAATTGCATTCTGCCACCTTTAAATACCTCAACATGGGTCAAAATTGAAACAGACAAATTTAAAAAAAAAATCCTCGCTGCCTTTAAACACCTCAGCAATTTTAAAGAAAATTAAACCTTTGAATAATTTTACAAAGAAAACATTGAATATCACTTGCAGGTCAGTCAAAAATACAATATTCAAATGTTCATTCTTCTATTGCAATGCCTTTATCGCATTAGAAAACTGCATTTGCCTATCAAAATGTATTGTCTTGGGTTAATATATCTCATTTCCAATTTTGTTTTAATTTTAGATCAACTGATTATTCATATTTGTTTTCCTAATGCTATATTTTGTTAGTTTTATTTAATATTGATGTCGATGTGAGCACAGAATCTCTTCTTTTAAAATTGGAATATAAGTCTTTTTAGTTGTATTCTTATATGCTATAACATCAGACCAACATCGTGTGCATAAAACAAAATCTAACCACAATAAATATATCTGATCCGTTTGATTTAGTGGTTAGATTGTTGATATACTAGTACATAAACGATATTGAATGAGTTTTGCAGTATCCTTTTTTTATTTTTTTTTATTAGCCAATAAAGTTTTCATACATTTGGGATACACAATGTGTTACATGTTGTAGGCGTTTTGTGAAAGTGAAAATTCCATGCTTGCAGAAGTGAAAACTACTACGCAGATGAGCTGCATTAAGACCGTAGTCAAGACATATCAGAAAAGTATATAGTATAGATCTTACAAATGTTATAAAAGGTCGCATATATCACACGCTTGCACCCCTATTTCTTTTTATTGTTGTTGTTCCTTGAATTGATACATTTAACGAAAACAATATTTAATGACAGACCAATAGTAGAACAAAGAGAGCAAAACGTTTAACCAGTATACACATGGAAGGGCTGTAATATGTGTCTGTCCAGGAATAAATAACATTAACATGGTTGTGCACACTGAATAATGAGCGTAGCGCATAATTTAAAGTGTGCACCACATTTTTATGCCCTTTCAAATATTTATATATTGATTCTAAATTCCATTTTAGGCAGGAGTCAATCGCGAAAATGGCCAATAAATTCTAAATTGAAATGTTAACTAAAAAAGTTTGCCATATCAAGGTTTTATAGGTTAAACTCCTTAATAAAAAAAAAACATTATTAGTTATTCATTATTTATTCACTATTAATATACATTTCAATTTTGGTTTCGAGATTACTGGCTAGGCGGGACAGATATTGTTACCGAAGGAATTTGGATATGGATACATAGCAAGGTGATAATTACTTTAAACGATTGGCATCCGGGACAACCAGACAACTTTGGTAACACCACAGGTGAAGATTGCATTCTAATGATGAAAAACTTTCCATATAAATGGAACGATGGAAATTGTCACACCCAACGTTCATATATATGTGAAAAGCAGTAAGTTTATTTAAAAAAAAATGAAAACAACACGTTAAATAATTCTATGCGTCCGAACAGCTTTTTCTGGATTTGCCTCCACCAGGAATGTAACGATTTGAAATTCGAGGGATGAATAAGTACTGAAACAGTTGAAGAGCTATTTGGCAAAAGAATACATAAAACAAATAGCCAAATTCATCTAAGGTCAACTTTGCCTGAGGGAGCTGAAACCTTTGTTTTTTTTTATAATTTCAAAATTCATAAACAGACAATTTTAGAAAGGTTTGTTATAAATCATGTCAATACCGAAGTACTGACTACTGAGCTGATGATAACCTTATTAGTTATTTGGACTTTTTAAGTATCAAACAATTTATATCTTACATATCATAATTAAGTACTTTATAAAATCACAGAATTTCATGTCTTTTTTTTATGTTTAAGTAATCGAAAAAGTACTAACAGAAAACTACCATTTCATAGATTAAATGATATACAGTGATGTGTTTGGACTAAAGCAAAATTAGGCTAATCGTATTGATATTATGTCTGCATTGACATTAAGCACAACGTCTCCATCACAACATCTTTCAAGTGAAAATATAAAACAAAATAGACTTGCTGTTAAGCTCTTTAGGTAGAGATTGTTTTCAATATACCTTATCAAACGTGTCCTGTTTTGCATGAACCACCTTCAATGTGAATAAAAACTCAGTATAACACACTTGAGACACAGGCACATCGTATTGGTCGACAAATTTTCTATGTCAAAATATTTTAGATGCAGCTATTGTGGCAGGACCATTCAGTGTATTTTGAATTTTTGAAAAACATAGGCTTTTCTACCTCAGAAATAGATTACCTTAGCTGTATTTGGCAAAACTTTTAGGAATTTTTGGTCCTCAATTCTCTTTAACTTCGTACTTTATTAGGCCCTTTAAACATTTTTTGATTCGAACGTAATTATAAAATTTTAATCCTGGTATCTATGATGAGTTTATTGTTAACTAGCGTAACGTATTGACTGAGATTTTCAAACCTTGTACAATGAAGCGAATACCATGCTCTTTCTGAGAAAACCACAAAAGGAGAATATTTGAAGCCACAAATTATTGTTTATGCAGATGCCTTTATTGTGTATCTAAATCTGTTAGTTAACACACAATACATTTCCAATTCCATGATCGAGTGCTAGGCTGAAATATTGTACATACATTTTACAAAATTGATATCTAGATCTTTCATGACATTAAACTTTTGAAATCAAATTCACTTTTTATATTTTTTGCAGGTTGGAGTGAAAAATCACGAACTAAAAAAAAGCTGACAACACTTTACATTGCGCAGCGTTGTGTTATATCAAAATATGTAACTAATTGTATTATTAATTTGTCTCGTCTCTATTGGTTTTATCTAATACAGTAGTATCATAAAAAGTTGTGTTTTAATTATTGTTTGTTTGTGTTGTTGTTGTTTTTGATCTACATGTATTTGTTTAAGCCTTTACACGGTATAAACTAATAAAAATGTGTACTTTCACATTTTCATTGTATTCAATTGTTTATTGAAACTATGGAAACCGTTACTTAGTAAATGTATCTAGAATGATTTTTCAATCCATACCGCCTTTTCTTGAACATACTTATCTACAACAATAAATCTTATTTAGTTCAAGACCGGGTAAACCGGGAAAAAAAGACACGGATTATTTAATCATATCTCAATCTTCGGTAATAAGAGTGGAGTTGTCGGATTGAATGATTAATGTCACCTGATTGGAAGATATTTATTGATGATGTTCAGGAGCGATGTAGAAGGTCTGCAAGAGACGTTTTCCTTTCATTAATGCTGAAGACTATCGACTCTAACCACATGACTAATCAGCTAAGAGCCCTATTGGACAACATTTAAACATCTTCCAACCGCAATTTTACAATAGTTTTGAGTATGCTTTTATAAACGACCTCAATATTGGATCCTGCAACTGAAAGTTTACGTGAATTTAATACTGTACAGTTGTAAAAATAATGTCTTATAACTTCATCGAATGTTTGTTTCGTGTGCAACAGATGGTATCTGAATCCTAATTTAGTTTTCCTATCATTGCTTAATACAATAATGGTTCACCACAATGAAAATAAATTACACTGTTAATTTGCAAAATTGTAATGTACAGTATAGGTGTATGCATAAGTCTCATATTATCTATAACTTTTAGGAATATCTCTTCAGTTATAAAATTATTCAAAAAGTTATCAAAGGTACCAGAATAATAATTGAGTACGCCAGAGGCACGTTTCGTCTACATAAGACTCATCAGTGACGTTCATATAAAAAAGGTTATAAAGCCAAACAAGTATAAAGTTGAGGAGTATTGATTCAAAATTCCAAAAGGTTGTACTAAATACCACTAGGATAATCTATGCCTGGGATAAGAAAATCCTTAGTTTTTGAAAAATTCAAAGTTTTGTAAACAGGAAATTTATAAAAATGACAACATAATTGATATTCATGTCAACACCAAAGTGCTGACCACTGGACTGGCGATATTATTGGGGATGAAACGTTCACCAGCAGTGGCATCGACCCAGTGGTTAAATAGTTATCAATGGTACCAGGAATACAATTTAGTACGCCATACGTGCGTTTCATCTACATAAGACTCATCAGTGACGCTCATATCTAAAAAGCTTTGGTTAAAGACAAACAAAAACAAAGTTGAAGAGCATTGAGGATCCAAAATTCCAAAAAGTTGTGCCAAAGGTGACACCTAAACAGATCCATCGTGCATTGGAGATATCGAGAGATGTTCCGAAAACTCTAAAATCCACCTTTTGTAACTGACATTATCAATAATTCCCATCACAGAATAATTAAACTCCCTTCTTTCATGTACACCTTATAAAAACTATGAAATGAAGCAAGAAGGTAGAGAACAAAAATGAAGAAAAAAAAACACTTTAATAACAACGAACTTTATTCGTGGACAACGACATTCAGGGTAATTAATTGTGGTCTGAGGCCGCTTTGCGTCACTGTTGGGTTGTATGAAGACGAAACGCGCGTCTAGCGTATTAAATTATAATCATGGTACCATTGATAACTATTTGCAAAAATTTACATTGACAAGACTCGACATAATCTTGACTGTATTAAGCTAAACTTTAAATAACCTAGCATATTGTAAAAGTATAATATAATTGAGATGGCTGTAAATATCTTTTAAAATCAAAGTTGATCGGAAAAAGTAAAAAAATAAAAAAAATGAAAATTTACTATCTGAATTTTGTCCGAAATGAAAATTTCGCTTGTCTTTCATGTACCTATTAAATAAATACTTAAATTTGAAAACTATAAACATGATAAAACAAACTTCTATATAACCTGATATTTTGTAAAATTTATACATAATTGACAATGATGGAGTGATTCCGACTATACCAATATTATCAAGTACCTAATTTGACTTATTGGGTATAGTTTAGACCAAAGTCAAGTACAGTTAAGAGCAGTTAATCGCTGTCGACTATGTCGATATTAAAAGGAAGATTTGGTCGCATTGCCTATGAGAAAACTCCCCACAAGAGACCAACCGACACAGAAGTTAACAATTATAGGCCCCCGTATGGCCTTCAACAATGAGCAAATACCATATCACATAGTTAGCTACAGAAGTGACAGTAGTGAATTTCTGTTAAGGTACCGGTAGATCATAAGTAAATATTTTTTGAGACAGAATTTTCTTATACTTGGCCAGAATGAAGATTTTAATATGCTCTTTTCAAAAATATAATAAAAAGGAGGGGTCACCGTGCTATTTTTCAAGCTATGAGTCGTTGAGAGTTGCCTAAATTTGGTAAGATCGTTCATGGGAAAACACATTTGTGTGCATAAAAAAAAATCTATGAGATAGAATTTTGAAATAAATTCTGAAAAGATAGGTTTTGTAATATGTTTTAAGAAAATAAAAATAAAAAATGGTGTCACCGAACTTGTTTTCTTGCTACAAGTAAAAAGAAAAAAATCCCTATCTGTCCAGTATATTTTTTGTACTAAAAGTGTTATCTTCCCTTAAATGACTCTTTTGAAGAAAAAAAATGATTCTAAAAGCAAGCAAAATGATATTTGTTGAAATATTTTGGATTATACAATAAATTGCCAAGAGTTCTTTATATTATTAAACAGTCTAACCATTAAATTGCAAATCTGTCTTCAAATTTGCATATTTAGGCAAATAACTAGACCGATTTTTTACTGTGATTGTTCAATCCAAGATGGTGGTATATACCATGAATCTACCTTAAAACCTAGTAAATCAAGAAGAAAGAGACATTTCTGTTCAAGGTATTAAAACTCTAGGATTAACATGAACTCCAAAATGACACTTATCAAGGTGAGTTAGAGCTACGGGTTAAGCATATCCTGCTATTAATGTTTTAAGGGTCATGCACATATACAAAATATAACTTGCACCGGGAGGCATAGGTCACTATGAAGAAAATAACAAATCTGAACAAGGGACTGCAGATGCTAGTCCGCAAAAAATGTCACTGGTGAGTTGGGAATCCAATGCATAAAATCGGTCAACCAATTATTAGTGCTGATTGTAAATCCATTCATAGTCTAGTCAAAATAGATGAAAAATATGGCCTACCTCAAAAAAATTGCAACAGAATTATTTTTTGTATTTTTCAAATTTAAAAGGCTTTCTTTGTAACATACTAAAAGTCTACCAAGATATCTGAGTGGGAAAATGGATTTTTTGGGTGAAAAATAGCAAAATTTGACAAAAATAGTGAAAAACTGGGAAAAGCTTGTTAAACATTCATTTTTGATGATAATAATTTCAAATCAAAAGTTTTACAACAGGTTAAACAGTGTTTATGAAATATTATAATAAAAAAAAAATAGTTTTTGTTTTATAAACATGAAATTTTATGTGAAAACATCCGATTTTTGTTGGAATTTGAGATCTTCGAAGCTTGCATTGATTACCAACAGGACTGGAAAAATATAAATATTGGTAATAGAGGTTCATTTGATAGTTCAAAAAATACAAAATCCTTTATTTTAATCATTCCAAAACTTTACAGCAATTTTTGATAGGGTAAATGGTGATTTTGGGTAAAATATAGCAAAATCATCAAAAAATCGTTAAAAACTGGAAAAACACCAATTTGGAATTTTAACAGTTTTTAAATCACTCCAAAAATAAAAAAATGCAAATCTTAATAGAATAATAATCAGATCAAACAAAATTCATTGTAAAACTAATTTGAAAATAACTGATTTTGTGTAAAAAAAAAAAAAGAAGCAAAATTGGCCCAAAATTGACAAAACTAGAAAAAAATGACAAAACTCATAGTTTTTTCAGAAATCAATTAAGATCTCAGATAACATTAATTTATATTCTTTATATGAAAAAGGGCAATGCTTAGATTCATACTATTTTAACCAACAAGAGATGTTAAGTGAAAATCATAGTGAGAGGTAAAAAGTATCATTGACCAAAACGGATGATTTAAAAGTAAATGACAAGATAAATGGAAACATTTTTTTTAAAGATTATTCCATAGTTTTCTGTATACAACAAATATCTTTTCATCAGTAAAGTCAGATTCAGCAATGGTAACAGTATAAGAAAAACTCAAACCACAACATTCACCGCATCCTACCGACCATTTTGTCTACAGACAAATCATTTGGTGTTTCAGTTTGCTTACATTTGCATCTTACAATGTTAAAACTTTTATCAGTTGCAGGAGGAAATTCAATCAAAATTGGACGAAGTTTTCCACGTGAAATTTACTAACCATTTTCTGCATGGTCTGTAGGATCTATGTCAACTTCTTCTTACATATATTTTTGGCACCGATAATACATTCGAAGACTATGAAATTGCCCTGAATCAGATGCTTCTTCTCCTGCTTTGATGATATCTGCTTTAATAAAGCATTATTCATTAAAACTTGACATGCGTTTTCAGATATCCTTGGTTAAATGTTTTTAAAACATGTCTTTACTTAATTACTTAGTCCTTACTATGCCTTACGGCACATAGGGCAAGGACAAGTTTCCTCCACTCTTCAGGGTTGTTTGCTTTTCTTTCCACTGTGCCCCAGGTATATTATCTTTCCTTTAGCTCATTTTCTATGGTGCGTCTTTATGTTGTTTGAGGTCGGCCTCTTTTTTTCCCTCTTGTGTCTATCTAAGGGCTACCTTGGTCATGTCATCAGATGTTAGGAACAGCACAGATGACATAACACATCCTTGTCTTATTCCTGATTTTACAAGGAAACTGTGTCAGCTTCAGAGTTGATGGTACTTGAGAAATTTGTATAGAACTGCTTGATGAGATGCTCTATCTCACCTGGTATTCCATAGTTCCTAAGAACTACCCTAAAGACTTTCCCGGTGTAAGCTGTCAAATGCTTTCTCAAAGTGCACAAAATATACTAGTAGATTCATCTGCCACTCATGACACTGTTCTAAGATGTTACGTATGACCAATATGTGGTCTATGCAGCTTCTACCTTTTGTGAAACCAGCTTGTTCTTGTCGTAGTTTCTTATCAACAGCCTCTATAATTCTTGATATTAAAATTATGCAGAAGACCTTACTTGGAATAGATAGTAAGGTGATTCCTCTCCAAATATTGAAGTAAGTTAAGTCTCCTTGTTTTGGTATTGTTATGATGTTTCCTTCAGACCAAATGTTAGGAATAACAGCTTGCTCCCATATTTTCAGGAATACTGGGTGTACAGAATCCGCTGCTAGCACTGTATCTATCTTAAAAAGTTCTGTATTTAGTTTGTCTATGCCAGGTGACTTTTTGTTTTTCAAGCTTTTAATGGCTGCCTGTATTTCTTATTTTAAAGGTGGATCTGTGTCTATTTCAAGGTCTAAGGGTGCCTCAGGAAAAATTGCTAGATTATCTGGTTCTTTTGTATTAAGATCCTCTTGAAAATGTTCCTTCCATCTCAAATATTGATCTCGTTCTGTTGTTAGCATATTGTCGTTTTTGCCTTTAATTGGCATATCAATTTTAGCTTTTTTATCACTTAGTTGTTTAGTTACTGTGGAATTCATTTATTTTCGTGGATTGCTGAAAACTTGCATTTTTGTGGATATTTGATTTCATGGTTTTGCTGGTCTCTGTATACAAAGCCCATTGGTATTATGCTATTCGTTGAATATTTGAATTCGTGGTGCATATGTACCCACGAAACCCACGAAATTAGTTTTCAACGAATAATAATGAATCCACAGTACTTAATAAATCTGTCCCATTCTCTGTTTCACCCATTCCTCTGCCCCTGGTTAGGCCTCCACAAGATTTGACACTTCTCACCAATATTTTTTCTATAGTCAAATCTGTTGAAAGACCACTCCAAAAAAGGTCTGTTGTATGTAGTATTGATGAAGAAAAAAATCTATCATCCATTACTAAAAAGGAACTTTTCATGTCAAACAGTCAAAACAAACAAGCTCTTTGGTTTTCCCGTTTGAATGGTTTACACTTAGTGTAGTAATTTTGGGGCCCTTTGTAAATAGCTTGTTGTTCGGTGTGAGCCAAGGCTCCTCGTTGAAGGCCGTACATTGACCTATAATGGTTTACGTTTATAAATTGTTATTTGGGTGGAGAGTTGTCTCATTGGCACTCACACCAGTGACACCACATCTTCCTATATCTTATTAACGTGCTTTGTGACGAGCTAAAAGATAATAACATTAGATGTAAGAATGCGACTGGTGATGCAGATTGTGCAAACAGCTTTGGATTGTGCTTTGTCTTTAGTAGTCATAGTAAATGGTGAAGATACGGATCTATTAGTTTTACTTATTCATCATGTTAATCAGCAGTGCAAACGGGTTATTTTTAAATCTGAATAAATGACAATCAACCAAAAAAATGAAAATATGGAACATAAAACAGTCTAAAGGATTTCTTGTGGATGATGTTTGATATTTGTTGCTCTTTTTGCTTCTATAACAGGTTGTGACTCATCATCTAAGCTTTTTGGAATAAGCAAAGGATTTCCATTAAGATCAAGTTTTCATGAATAAGGCTTCATTAAAGCAGATATCATCAAAGCAGGAGTACTAAGAAGTGCTCATATGTTTATATTGAGGACTTCCTCTAGAAGGACTTGACATTCTTCTCTGGAGAAAATTCAAATCTATAGTAATTACTGGAAACACATTGGTTCAGGTGAAAAGTTTACCGCCAACATCAGATTCAGGACAATTTCATAGCCTTCAAGTGTATTATCAGAAGAAGTTGACATAGATCCTACAGACCATGCAGACTATGGTTGGGAAATCAGACATGGAAAACTTTGTCCAATTTAATGGAACTTCCACCTGCTCCTGATAAGCTTCTTAACATTTAATTATTAGATGCAACTGTAAACAAACTGTGACACCAAATGATGTGTCTGTTGAAAAAATGGTTTCTGAAAAATATAAATAATTTTTTCCAGTTTTTTTCACCTAAAATCAGTTATTTTACTATTGTTTTACAATAAATTTTGTTTGATCTGATTGTAGTTATATTAAGATTTCCGTTTTTCTCTTTTGCAGTGATTCAAAAACAGTTAAAACTCCAAATTGGTGTTTTCCAGTTTTTTACGATTTTTGATTGATTTTACTATATTTTACCCAAAATCATCATTTACCCAATAAGGAATTGCTTGTAAAGTTTATGAATGATTAAAATAAAGGTTTTTGTCGTTTTTAAAGAATAAAATGAACTTTTATTATCATTTTTTATATTTTCCTGCTTTTGTTTTGGTAATCAATTCACACTATGTGAATCTCAAATTCCAACAAAAATTGGACGTTTTCACCTAAAATTTCATGTTTATAAAAAAAAACTATTTTTTTGTTATTTCATTTTATAAACACTGTATAAACTGTTGTAAAACTTTTGATTTGAAATAATTATCATCAAAAATGAATGTTTTACAAGCTTTTCCCAGTTTTTCGCTATTTTTGACAAATTTTGCTATTTTTCACCCAAAACAATCCATGTTCCCACTCAGATATCTTGGTAGACTTTTGGTATGTTATAAAGAAAGTCATTTTGAATAGAAAAATACCAAAACAAATTCTGTTGCAATTTTTTTTAGGTCAAATGCTATTTTGACTAGACTATCAGTGTCGATTTAATTCGTTTGTTCTCAAATAAAAAAAAAACACATTTATTGCACGCACCTAAAACAAAACAAAAAAACAACCTTAAAAACAGGCTTGTGGTTTTGGACATAAATTCTATAAACAAGTAGAAAGTATAGACATATCCACCAGTTTTTATTTAACAATTCTACGAACTAAGATAGTGCTGTTGTATTGCAAAATATATTTTGTTTCCATTTCATTCGCATATAGATATACGAAGATGTGGTATGCATGCCAATGAGACAATTCTCCATTCAAGTCACCATTTAATTGGCATTTTAAGTCAATGTATGGCCTTATTATATGTCTTTGTATTTACTTGTCACACTGTTTTTATATAGATCAACGTCATTATTGGGACATTTTGAATATTTCATTTTGTAAATTATAAACATTAGCCTGAAATAAAGATTTACCTTTATGATGTAAAATATCAGGATATATTTATTTTCTTCATCTGTTAATGTCCATATGTTTCTGTAATTTTCTTCATGTTCTTTATTATGATATCAGCCTGACGTTCTTTTCCGATTTGATGGGTTAGTTCTTTAAACAAGATTTTCGTGTTAATTGCATTGACATTGGTTGCAATGATTTATTTCGTGATAATTAACAAACTAGAAAAAGCCATATTTATATCCATAATACATTGCATTTACTTTATACAAGTAAACCACAATATCGATCGATCCCTTTTAAGACAATTATCTTGAAATTACTTTTTACAATTGGTCCATTCTTGACATGCTATATGTAGATGCAAGATTGATCCATATTATTTCATTAAATATAGGGTTTGTTTTTGCAAGGATGTTGAATAAAGAATTACACTCATTGCTAACAACATTAGTTATTGTTAGTGATGTTGTTATTTCTTTCAATCCTACACAGAATCTTAGGGAGCATTATAATAAGAATGTAAGCAGAGAGAACTAGTTTTGACAGAATTCATTGAAATACTGTTAGTCGCATTAGGAACGTTTTCAAATTGTCCTGTTTGTGATATCGTGGTACTAAACAAACACCGCATAAAATATTCGTAGAAAATGTTGTGTTTGAGACGCATGCAGTTAACCTATGGTCATTGTTTACTCACGTTTGCTTAAGGATGAAGATCTGTAGATCTATTAATTTTATTCAATACAGTAAAAGAGGGACGAACGATACCAGAGGGACAGTCAAACTCATAGAACGAAAATAAACTGACAACGCTATGGCTAACAGAAGAGAAAGGGAAACAGACAAATAATAGCACCCAAGGCACACCATAGAAACTAAAGAATGAGCAGCACGAACCCCATGAGAAACTGGGGATGATCTCATGTGCTCCAAAAGGATAATAGATCCTGCGCCAAAGTAGCACCCGTCGTGTCAGAATAATAATTCTAAACCAGAGGGACGTTCTGCTTTTTGAATATATATCTGTGGTGATAGTAACACACTCATTCAAACTACCGAAAGTCTTAAATAAACAGTTTACAGGTAGTGACCTCGATATGTAGCTTATTCTCGTGTGTATCTTAGTCTAGACGCAATCTATTTAACTATCGAGTTAACCCCCGAACCCCTCAGATCAGATGACCATATAAGCGATATAAACATAAATATAGATATAAATAGATTAAGCAACACGTGCAATTAAAATTTGTGTATTCTGTTTAATTTCATATTATAGATTAAAAAATATGTTTATCATCGTTTTTAACGGTATCAGAATGAATTTATTTGTTGATCGAATCAATCAATGAATTGATTTACCATTGTTTTCCTTTCAATGTTGACATTATTTTCCATTAAATTACTTTACACGGATAATTCATGCTTTATCCACCTATAGCCAATGAATTAAATTGAAGTTTACATGAATATGGATTCAATGAGGTCGAATTATTCACTTGAAAGTTTTCGATGTTTCTTAGCTTATTTTGACAAATTTGAACCATACTGGCAGCTAAAAGCGAAAAATGATTTCACTATTTCACATTCATTAATAATTGGACAAAAATAAATGATACTGTAAGATACAGCGTGTGTTTATTTTTGTATGCATAGGACGGAGGACACGAATAAAAATTTAAGTGTTGATGGGTGTCTGTATTATTCACAACAGTTGTTTACAGAGGTTCTAATAGAAAGAGGAGTACGCAAAGCAAAACAACTGACCCTTTAAGAATAACGAACTCTGAAAGTAAAAGATGCGGACGAAAACTTAAAGAAAACACCATTTGTTAGTACACACGACAGGTATTTACCGAACTTGTTTAATACTATTAAATTTAACCTTCCGATTATACATGTACATGAAAGTGAAACCAGGAAACAATTGGTACCGGAAGGAAACTTAATTTACAGCTGAAGACATAATAAACCAGAGCTCGATTCGAACCAAAGGTTAGTGCTTTGAAATAAAATATTGCGGAGATTCTAGATGCGGTGTTTGCTGTCAAGATTTCAAATATGTAGAAAGGAGATGAAACGTTATTTCATAACAACGTTCAGATCAAGATTAAATCCCGATAACTTTTAATTACGAACAATGCCGTAATGTCACAAGCCTTCTTAGCGACGTCGCCTATAACAATGATAATTCAGTTCTGATGAAGAGTCCCAATGGACGGATAAAATAGATCGAACTGTTAACTTATTTACTTATATTACTTAACCTTGTATCACTATCACTGCTGGTAATCCGAGGGATGCAATTTGTCGAAAAGTTGTCACTGATTCAGACGTTCTTGTAATGTAATAATTTTTGTGACTGCATCCTGCGTTAATTTATAAGATCCTCTACGATAGATCATTCAGCGGATCCTTAAAAAATTTCATCTACATGTCTCATATATTATGTACTGTGATACGACGCTGGATCAAATCTGACGAGGAAAGATAACACCCAGCCTACGAAAGTTTTATTTATGTAGATCTAAGATTGTCGAATGGTCTAGCGCGTCTCGGTCTAGGGCATAGTGCAAGGCGATTTAGTGCCCCGATATATCAGAAGCAAGAGTTCGAATCCCAGACAGGGAGGAACAAAAAAATCCTTCCGCAAATTTACAGATCTATCCTTGTTGGGCTGACGTTTAGACGAATTGCATATATAGATTGAATGTATGTTCAGCCTTGTATCACCATCACTGATGATGATCCGATGGATAAAAAATGTGTCGCAAAATAGTCACTTTTTCAGACGTACTTTTATATATAGATATATATAGATATATACATTGATAATTCAGCTGAACTCTTACATTTTATCTTCATGACTTATGTATCATGTACTGTATTACGACGCTAGATTAAATCTGACGAGGAAAGGTAACACACGGCCACCGAAATATTTATCATTGCGAAGCCTCTGTGTTCGTGTGGCCTAATACGTCAGATACAGTGTAATTCGATTTGGTGTCACAATATCTCAGTAGCGTGAGTCAGAATCCCGGCGATGGAAGAGCAAAAAATTTTAAAATGCAAACGTACATTTCTAACATTGTTCAGCTGATGTTTAGAATAATTATATATCACTCTCATTTGCTAAAAATAGCACAAATGAAAGTTCCATTTGATAAAAGAAAATTCAAAATGTTTAGCGGTAGGATGATTATCTGTTGAACAGATTAGCAATGATTAGTGTGAATTTTCTGACAAATTTTAAAATTTCGCCGCTGGTTATTTGGATTGATTCAAAAATGTATTCTAAACACGAAAACGTTGTTATACATTTTATTGATACATGTACACATATGATAAAATTAAATGTTGACATAGCCATGTTAAGTAATTTAAGCCGTAAATTCATATGTTACTAATTATAGTCCACTATACTCAAACACAAAGCTGCATATATATACTTGTTTCATAGGCATGATATCATGTATGTTATGTGAATATTAAAAAAAATGCTTTCCTGTAATGGTAAGATAACAAACAGTAACTATATTGAAACAAAAAAATATGTAATGTGAAAAATAAAAATCTTGCTTTACTAAACGAAAAACAGACACTGAATTATTGTTCCTATGTTTAAACAATCGTAAGAACATTTTTTTATTTACAAAACCATATAGCGGAAATATTTAAAACAGCAATACTACTGCGAACACTTGATAGACGAATAAACTGGACAGTGATAAATATATTGTGTTTAGATTCAATTCAATTTTTCAATTCAAAGTTATATTGCCATATAAACTTTACAGTGTGTGACATATAACAACAAGAAAAAAATGAAGACAATAACTAAGTAACTTAATATATATATGAAAATTCAGGTAAATATTAAAAGATCCCCTGTCCTCAGTTCCATTGACTTTTTTTTATAAAGGATCCTAGTTTATTCACTTGTGTTGGTTTTGATGGGTTATGTATATATATAACTTTATCATTGTCAGTGAGATTAGCAAATGAATTATTTTCTATGTTAATGCAATTAATATGCTTATCTAATATTTGAATTGTGAGAACAATTCATTAAGAAATGTTTCTCATCATCTAGTACTTTGCATTTTTTGCAAAGTCTCTCTTCGCGAGGAAATTTTCAATTAATAATGAATAATCACTGATTCTAAGCTAGACGTACATTCGTTAAGTATCTTGAAATAGTATGTTTGTTCACAACTTGTTAATATTAATATAACTACTATGATCGTTGTAGTGGTCGTCGGCTTTGCTAATGAAAGAAAATATATGTGATCATGTGATTATGAAATTTTTCGAAGAAATGAATCAAATTACCTCTCGTTGAGAATGATATTATGGTTCGTACACGCTGTAATAGACGTTAAAAACGAAATGATAAGCTTCACACGTTTATCCAACACCACGCTTGTTATCAGGCAATGTCGTGTACGAACGTAGTACAACGAAAACGTAAAAAAAAATGGGCGTGGATCAGTAGATGTTTATTAGCATTAATCAAAGCAAGGATTCTGGATATATAAAATATTTACCTTTTAAACATAAATGATTACTATCGAACTATTCTGAACTACCATTAACTTGTATTTGGTGTACACTTAAAATTATATATATTTCATGATAAACTATCAGTCACGGATGTGGTTTCTTTTGGAACATGTGTGTGTAATTCGTTTAGCTGGTTTTAAAGCTGACTTGAATATTTCAATATTACGTTCCGTACAACCCTTTTCTTTCATTTCCCTAATTATATCATTACTTAATTCTTCTTGTTTAGCTAATGACTCATTTTGAAACTGCCACATGCTCCTCCTATTTTCGTTCACTATCTCTTCTAGCTGGGACTCGTCTGTTATTATTATGTCCATGCAATTTTGGAATGCAAAATATACATCTTTCCATATTAAATCCATTTCATCTTTTTCTTTTGGGAATATGTCTGTAGTTGAAAGTATGTGCAGCGCTGTTGACCATCGATGAACTATCATCATTACAAATTGTATGCATAAGAGTACTCCGAATACAATGGAAAACATGAATGATATGGGTCTGATGATTATATAATTTGATAGACAAGGAATTTGAATAGATAAAGTTTGGTTTATCGAACTGGAGTATTCAAGGCTGAACATTAATACTACAACTAAGGTGTTCACAATCAGAACAAGTATTATTGAACTGTTTCTTAGATTATCCAGTTTGGTCTTCATGTCATTTGTATGACCTGTAATAGCTAGAGGTTTTAAACAACCGTCTAATTTCTGTTCCCAGAATACTTTCTCATCTACTGGCAGTTGATCGTTGCAAACGATATCCTCTAAGTAAACATTAAAAAAACTACTATAAGATTGTTTGTTAATAAATCCCCTGTACTGTTAGAGTTGGTAGTACAATCAAATATCGATTGGCAATGAACATATTAGGACCGTTCAAAATCATTTGTTTTATACGTTATAATGTTTAGTGAACATTTGTTAAATTGGACCACGCTTTCACGATAAAAAACATAAAAAAAATTCTAATTTTAAGTTTAATCGACATTCGAGCCGTGAGTAGGCTGTGCTGACATAAACGTGACGAATTCAATTTAAATAGTTGATGCTATTACTTATTGAAATGGCAGATAATAATTACCAAACATCACATGTCATTGTAAGTCTTTATGATAGATTCAACTTAAATTTTCAATATATAATGTAAATACGATTTACACAAGCAAACAGTCTCTACTGTTACACACATGTAGATAGATGATTGGCTTATGCTCCGGCACACATATTCGACACTGCCACAGTCTGTATATGCCAGTCCATATTCGAATCCGGTAAATCAGTTGTTGTCGTTTGTTCCTAATATATTTTTTCTTTCGTTGTTTTGTACACTAATCGTTCGTATTTTCGTTTGCTTTGTATTTATGTTCGCTGATTTGCTCGATCAGTACGCGGTTTTACCTTGTGGTGTGGGACGTATTTGACGTATAGTTGTTAACTTCTCTATCATTTGTTCTCGGAAAAAGAGTTGCCTTATTGGTAATTATACCACACCTTATTTTTTATATTGTTAGGTATTCTCTTATTATGTTACTTTGTCCTCAGGAAAACAAATACCTGACCATGTCAGTAATAATCATACAAAACGATGTTGTTTTGGGAGATTAATTCAAAGTTATAAAAGATACAGCTTATCAACAAATCGTTTAAACTTATTACAGAAACAGTTTTCCACTGTATCTAGTGTGAAAGGATATTTTGCAACTCTCGACAGTAAAATTGTTAATATATACGATCGACACACGTCAAGCATCTTTTTTTGAAAGTATACCTGTCTTGAAAGAGGAAAAAATGTATTACACATTAACTCACAAAAGTCTATTAATTGCGGCAACCGAAATTTTATAATGTTGCTTTTTGAAACATTTTGAGGTTTCTTACTTAAAAAAAGATATCGTAAAAAAGACGATATCTTTTCAAAATGCTCTTATAAATTGATGTTTAATTGTTCTAAATAAAATGCAACTTGTTGTTAAAGCCATTCATATTGATATACCTATATATATATATATATATATACTTCAGAATAAAATATTTGAAATATAAAATCATTATAGATACCAGGATTGGATTTTAAACCAACAAAAGACCACACAAGACCAATCAGTGACGCTAGAATATTTTTTTTATAATGCCAAAAAAGTGCAAAAGATCATGAATACTTTAATAACTTAATTCTTTATTTTTTGTTCTGGATTATTCAGTTAAAAAATCCTATCATTCCACGCTGTGTATTTCCGGACACAATTTTAAACAAATATATATATTCGGGTTAAATTTCTTTATAGATGGAATTGGCTGCGGTGCTGTTTCAAAAACCATGTTATTTTTAAGTTCCTGCCATTTGACGGATCGCTTTCTCTATCGTCAAAATAAACACAAATATTAATATGAGTATGCGTTAGACGGAATGTTTGGAATATCGCGCAGTGTATCACATTATATTTTTCCTTTTTTTGTAAACCACCATAAACTTAGTAATATACTAACTGACAGTTGTGGAACTTCCTTTTTCTTTTTCACTGAAAATATAAGTTATGCTTAAGTTGATGTTTGAAATTATGCTAAGAAAACGGAGACTAACTATTTTTTCTGACTCTCCATTCATTAAGATTTTATCACCATTTTGATTTTCAAGACAGCAATTTATATCAATTGAAACATGTGTTAACGCCTCAGTAACAACACAATTGTTCGCTATTCATATAAATTCAAATTAGCACAATGTGTTTTGTCATCATTTCACAAAACCAAAGTCACATAGAATACATATCAAATACATTCATGTAAAAGTGACTTTTTTTTGCATAGTGATCATTTGTTCCGCGTTGCAGGAGAAGACACTATAGTATTCAACCTGTCCAATACATAACCCCCTATACATGTTACACAAATACATACTCTTCGTAACAAACATGTCTAAGTAGACGGAATCCTGTCAATGTCCTTTCAACTAAATGACAAACGTTGACGCGTTGTTCAAACTGACGCATTCAAGATAAACTGTTCAGATGCATTTTTGTAAGTATTTACTTTGAGGCAAATGTCACGTGCGACTTGCACTTTCAAACTTATTTTTATAACTGTTCGCTTTTTAATTACCAGTACGTTAGTTATAATACTTCGTACTTGTTTGGCTTTATAAATATTTTGATATGAGCGTCGCTGATGAGTCCTATGTAGACGAAACGCGCGTTTGGCGTACTAAATTATAATCCTGGTACCTTTGACAACTATTTACACCACTGGGTCGATGCCACTGCTGGTGGACGTTTCGTCCCCGATGGTATTACCATCCCAGTAGTCAGCACTGTGGTGTTGACTTCAAAATTAACTATGTGGTCATTTTTATAAATTTCCTGAACATAAAACTTTGAATTTTCGAAAAACTGAGGATTTTCTTATCCCAGGAATAGATTACCTTAGCGATTTGGCACAACTTTTGGGAATTTTGGATCCTCAATGCTCTTCAACTTTGTACTTGTTTGGCTGTATAAATATTTTGATATGAGCGTCACTGATGAGTCTTATGTAGACGAAACGCGCGTCTGGCGTACTAGATTATAATCTTGGTACCTTTGATAACTATTGTTACCAGTATTATTAAATATTTTTGCCGTAGATAAGTACTCTTCCAATATTATACACACATTTTACGAAACATAATCAAGTAATTTCAAGATTCAGTCTTTGTTAATTATCAACAAGTACATGTAGTACGGTATCGCTATGATTGTGAAAGTTTTTAACAACCTTTTAATAATAACGAATAATAATATTGTTTTCTTACCTTAAATGATTTTTAAGGTTGATATTTGCGTTCTTTTCAGCATTCTTGGTACTTTCTTCATCTTTTTTAGAAATTTCATGACCCTCTCTGGTTCCCCATTTCTCGTTATTCATGTTTGCAATAGAATATAGGAAAAGCACGATGGACGTGCAGGGAATGGCAATGAAGTACAACAAGCAATGTTTTATACAGCCGCTTTCCTAAAGTAATACACACATAATGCATACATGTATGAACAATAAAAGTGCTTAACATGTCTCTTTAAACCTAGCCAATAAATATGTTATTCCCGCAAAATATATGTGTAGTCATATTAATATAAGGGAAAATTGTTTCACACAATACATTGATCGTATCATATGTAAATCAAATTATGATCTTCGAAAATATAACAATTAGAAAATCGTTCATATTTGGACGCTTGAACCTTTGCATAAACATGTGGCCACACAAATATTGACACTATTATATTCGAAAAATTCAGTACATTTGTTTTGAAAGGTACGATACTAAAGAGATAGGCAAGCCCATAGATTGATTAAAGAGGGGAGAAAAATACCAGAGGGACAGTCCAACTTATAAATCAAAAATAAACTGACAACGCCATGGCTAAAAACGAAAAAGACAAACAGACACATACTAGTACACATGACACAACATAAAAAACTCAAGACGAAGCAACACGAATCCCACCAAAAACTAAGGGGATCTCATGTGCTCCGGAAGGGTAAGCAGATCCTGTTTCACACGTGGCACTCGTCGTGTTGCTTATGTTATTACAAACCCGGTAAATAGTCAAATTCAGTAGGTCACATTCATGAAAAGGGAAGGTGAGTGTAGTAACGACATACGGAACATATCCGATATCATATGTGAATCATTTTTTCCATAACGGGCAACCAACTCGTGATGGCGTCCGTAAACTTGATAAAGGGATGATTTCAACTTCACTATTTGAAACTCTTGATGGTTTAATAGCTACCTTTTGAGCTGAGTAGCAACCACATATCAGGAAAATCATGATTAGAAATACTAGCAAGGAAATATAGTATCAATTTGGAGATATCTACTCTGTTTGCAGGCGCTGCTGAAATAGTATTACTTAGAAGTGGAAAGTTCACAAGTGGGTTACTGAATAAACAATGTCATGACAAAAAAAAATCAACGCATTTAACTACAAACTAAACAATATGAACCCACATTGATGAAGAATTTACTGTTAGAAGTGATTTTGAGTTCCAGTAAAACACATTTAGTTGCCGTATACGTGATAAACACTTTTTATCTGGTTTTGTGTTATATAGAAATAATTTCTTCAGATTAACATGGTTTATTCACTATGCTTGCACCACTATTTGTGACTCTTAACACTCTTTAACTTAAGTGATATTTTTTTGTTGAGTGCTTGTATTGTGTAAACGTATCAACAGTTTGCTTTAAATATCATATTTAATTTACCTTTTTAATAATTGAAAGGTTCACATGTACATGTAATTTAGAACCTTACATATTCCGTTTATGTTAGAGTTGCACATCATATATATTTTTTTCATCTGATTTTTTATTCTCTAGTTATAATGTTGTTTTTTATTTTTACTGATAATGTCGTACTGGCTCCTATGTCGACAACAATAATCTTCAAAAAGTTAATGTTCGAAGAAAATTAACGAATTTATGTCACAAAGGATTGTCATTCTTGTATTAAATCTTACCTTAGGATGTAGAATCGTAGCCGATATGAATACTGCGACAATAAAACACAAAAACATAGTTGACGTTGAACATAACTTTTCTTCAACAGCTGACCGGATTACTCCAGCAATTACCAGAACCATCAACACGAAAAGTATGAAGGATACAATTTGAGCACAAAGTATCTGGAAAGACATCCGATAATAGGAACTTAAGATCAGTGAAATTTGATTTTATTGCAGTGTATATATATTTCGATGCACATCATACAAATATCCTCAAATTGAGTAACTCAAAATAATCCATCTTGAAAACTTTAAATCAATAGACAACTTATTAAACCAATATTTGCTTGACATACAGTCCCTGTAACGTAAAAGTTAACACTTTTTTCGTTCGGGAATCGTACGTACAGCGTTCGGTAATCGTTCGTATAGAGTTCGGTCATCGTTCGTACATCATTCGTATAGCGTCCGTACAACGTTCGGTCAGCGTTCGTTCATCGTTCGTTCATCGTATGGTAAATGTCACCGTTGAGGGTTTTGTATAACGTATGGTTCATGGTATCGTTAATCGTTTCATTTGTCGTATGGTTTATGGTATGGTTTAGCGTTTAGCGTTTCGTTTATCGTATGATATGTGATATCGTTTAGCGTTTCATCAATCGTATGGTATATCGCTTTGTTAAGCGTCTTATATACACGTATGTTAGGGTTTTGTTTCAGAAAGTTATTTCAATTATTATAGTTTTGAGTTAAAATGATTTAATATAAAAAGATGCGGAAAAAAAACAACAATTATTAGTTTGGATTGGATTAAATCTCTAACTAATATCATTATGGAATATTAATAAAACGAAGGGGAAACGTTTCCTCCAATCACATTTTGACATTAATAACATTAGACCAAATACCGCGATATAAGTCTCTCTATGTCTCTCTCTCTCCTCCGCCAAATATTTCTCTGATCCAAATATTTCCTTGACACAATAAATTATATATAATGTTCTATAAACGAGGCTTTATATGTAGTTCACGTTTTATATCTAAATGTATTTAAAAAAAAAGACAACACATCCATGGTATTTGTTCTCCTCAATGTCAGAGTCTGATTTAAACCGAAAACTGACAGGGATATATACAAATTCGTTGAAGATATCTATGGAACCAGCGTCGCTTGTGATTCCTGCTGTCGGTGTTAAAACTGACTGTTTTTCTTTTACTGTAAAAAGTGTTTAAGTCCATGTATGAGTAAAATACAAATTTAAAAAATAACTCTACCTTTTTAATATTTCTTTATTTTAGAGGTAAGCTTCTGGCCAAGTTTCACTTATTCTGTCGCAAATCATTTACCTTAAATAACCAATCAATTGTATTCTAAAAGAAGTTGATTTGTTCTTTGTACGAATACATGAAATATTTGTCACTGGACGTTATGTTTGCAATCGATGATCAAATACAAATCTATAGTATTTATATGAAAGAGACTAAATATTTTTTTATTTTTTATTATCTTACACATATTTGAAGGATCGAAATATTCAGTTCTACAAATGGATGTTATTTAAAGACTTGAAATTTTACAATTATCACATGCATCTATGAAATTTTTTATCGACGCACCAAACTTTTCCCTTTCATCGTTGTTCATTTTCACAAACCAGTAAATTCTTCGCCCGGGTAACGCTCAGGATAAAATTCGAATATCACGGCCCAGGCCATGTGTAAATTTCCAATAATCTATGGCTTCCATGAATTATTTCTTAAATTACAATTGAAAAAAAATGGTAATAATAAGTTCAAATGTTGTTTTATAAAATGCACCTAGGTATGTATTTGTAAACTTATGTTATTACGTTATTTCATGTATCTTTTTTTTTTTTTTTTTTGGCTTCAATTACTTTTTTTATCATATTGACTTATTCGTAAATCGAAAAACGCACAAATCTGAATAGAATCATATGACATTGAATGATTTCTCTAACTCAAAACTAGTTATACATGTACATATATAAGAGCACTAGGAACAATCATATCTAAAATTCACAACAAAAAAGACTTCGGATTCAATGCCTACGAAAAACTGTATTACTCGTGTGTAGTTCCAATCTTAGATTACGCCTCAAGTGTCTGGGGATACCGAAAATTTAGACAATATTCAAAACCGTACAATACGATATTTTCTTGGTGTTCACCGTTTTGCGCCTACTCTCGCCTTACATGGTGATGTTGGATGGATCCCTAGCCAGTTTCGAAGATGGACAAACATGGTGAGGTATTGGAACAGACTAGTCAAGTTTGAAGATGGTCGCATAACGAAGATCGCTTTTAATGCAGACTATAACCGTTGCACCGACAATTGGTGTAGCGAATTGAAGGACATTTTCTGTAAACTTAATCTAGAACATTATTTTGATTCAAAAACAGCTGTTAATTTGAAAACTGTAGAAATGAACATTCAGCAACTTTATTCAAACATATGGAATGACAATATACAACAAGTACCAAAACTTCGGACCTATGTAACTTTCAAATCTGCCTTAATCAGGAACAGTATGTAAAACTAAATTTAATCAAAGTCGAACGCTCGCATTTAGCACAATTCAGGTGTGGAATATTACCTCTGAGGATAGAAACAGGACGATATATAGGTGGAAGACCAGAAGAAAGACTTTGCAAATTTTGCACTGCAGACGTGTCAGAAACTGAAACTCATTTTTTACTAGACTGTACATTCTATTCTGATATACGAGAACATGTTTTTGGTGAACTTTTGTTAACTACTTCCTTTGTTTCTATGAACATTAATGAAAAACTTATTTTTTTTTATATATTAGCCATACTCGAAAACTAACCAAATACATTGTACAGGCATATTCTAATAGACGAAATTTTGTTTACAAATAGCTTAATATCTATATATTTTTATTTTAAAATTAATTAAAGGTTAACTTTCGTCAACAAAAAGATAATTTCATGAATAATTTGTTATTTTGAAGAACGTGATATATTGTTTTAAAATTACTTAATTTCATTTGAGGTGACTTATAGGTCCATTGGGCCGGGTGTATTAATATTTATCATTTATTGTATATTTATAATCTGTACATATTTACACATGTCACTATAATAAATAATTTACTTACTTACTTACTTACTATAGATGTTTCTTAAAAAAAAATTCTCGTTGGGTTGCTTGTCCATTACTTGACGTTTACGCTATATTCTTTTGTTCGGTATTTGTAAAAAAAACGCTCATCTATCAATTTCACAAGAAATATAATACTCGTAAGTCATGAACATGGAAGTTTAACTTGCTATTAATTTTTCGTATACGCACAAACATTAAATAAAAGGAAACACTTTAAAGCTGTTTAAATTATGCAATGCATTTTAAAAATATAGTTTTTAAAAACCGGTTATTTTTGTTTAATACTTTTCTGTCCCTATTCGCTAAAAATTAGGACACGTGTCATTGGTTAATATAGAACTAGTCAACCATGAATAATCCCAAACAATAAATTGTTGATTGGTTTGTCTCACTTGCTTATATTATCAATATTACGTATTGTTTTCGGCTGAGACCACTACATGTATAACAGTAACTGTTATAGTAGTGTCAGTTTTCGGCAATATTGAAACAATATCCTTAAGAATTTTAATTGCTTCAGTCATTTAATATATTAATATATATTTATTTTTTCATGATTAATATTTTTAGATTGATAACATAATTGCATCATTTTTTAAGCATTTATTTATTTATATGACATTTTTAATATTAATTTAACGTGCATACCGATTTGATAACTATTTAAACACTTGACGCCATATTAATATTATATAAGAAAAAATAGGTGGATATTTAATCATCGGCTCTCAGGAAGTTTTTTTGTAGGTTAAAAGAAGGGGGGCAATATACCTCTTACATTGTAGTAGTAAAACTTTAAGATTGGTATTCTTTAAATTGTATAACTTTCTTATTCATGTTTTCTCCTCAATTTTTAAATTATATTGAGAATCACGTTTTTATGTCAGATCTGTTATCATTTGTTCTGTTAAATCAAAGACATGTAGTACATGTATTCTATTTTCCGGGATAAATTATTTACAATGATAAAGAAACAAGGGATGATTTAGAAATGGGCATGTTGTGTATACACCTATCTATTGATGAACACTATAAATGTTGCCCACTAGCTGTCCTTATGTGTTTTTGTTGTTTGATTGCTGTCTTGTTGTCGTTAAACCCACTATGATCTCCTACAGTTTCAATATATATTTCCCTTAAGACTTTGCTCAGAGGAAAGTGATAGAATAGGTTTGTATATACATTTATCGTTTCACTTTTCAATTTTTAACTCCCCAAAATTTTATTTTAAACTATTAATTTTGAAGACGAGTGTTATCTAAACGAAATCTAAATGGTTACCAACTTACTAGTACATGTATATTGTTTCCCTATTTGGCACACACCTAAATATAAACCCCATTGTAAATACAATTTAATTGGTCGTAGTAAATTCTATTGAGCACAAAACAAATCCATGTTTTTTTTAAATATGAAAAAAAAATAATATATATTTTTTTCATTTGAAACAAGGAAATAATACTTTAAATTACATTGTGCAAAATATATCATAAAATCTTCCTAGGAATCAGAAACTCTTTTCTTCATAAGAATGTTTGAAATAGTTTACACTGGACATTAAACAACTGACAATCAATCAACTAAAATATATCTAAAGGATTATTATTATGCATGTACATGTATATAAATGCCGTATACCATAAACATATATTGAATAATCAATAAAATATAGTGATGTCAAAAAGAAACATTATCATTAGGATATCAAAAATCAAAATAATTTAGTTTTTCTTTCAAAATGATTTGCAAACAGTCCTTTTTCCGGAGCATTTTTCTGTCTGTGCTATCGCTCTGTGTGGGTTAATTATTTTAAGCATAAAGTTTATAAATCGATCTCTGATTATATATAGATTTAAGTCAAAGTAAAGATTCTATATATTGTTTAAGAATTTAGTGTTGTCTTATTCATTCTGACATCTGTGTCCATGGATCTGAACAAGAAATTGCGAAGACGTTATGCTTATCTGTTTACCTTTAATTTTAAAAATGATTTTTTTCAACAGAATATTATATATATAAAATTGTTTAATTTTGTTTTTCTTTGCGAAAACAAAATGGCCCTTAAGCTAAATGTCATCGTTAGCATGTATAATGGAAGGCGATAAACACTTTAGAATATACACCACCTGCTGGATCTTTTTACCTGGGCACAGATCTTGTGACGTAACAAGTATATATGAATGTAAAATATTCGATATGGTATATTCAGTCGAATATACACGGTATCTCTGGACTGGGGTATTTAAGATATTTTGATCTCATAATGTAACATGATGTAAATTTATTTGCGCTTTATGTAAAACAAAAAAAAAATGCATGTAACCATTTTATTTTCAAAACTTCTTTCAAATGAGTTGACTTTGAGCATATATTTATTATCAAAACCGGGTACAAATCACTGATTTCCAATTTTAGACCAATCTTATTATTATCAGCAGTGGGCAAAGTATTTGAAAAAAACTTGTATTTAAAAATGTATTTACTCACTTAATTAGTTATATTTCAAATTTACAAAATGCGTTTCTGTTTCAAGTTCATATTTGCCTTTTGAGAATACTAATGCAGGAGTTCCACAAGGCTCTGTATTAGGTTCCCTACTATTCCTTATTCATGTATATGACATAGCTGGTAATTTGATAAGTCTAACTCGATTGTGTGCTGATGAAACATCCATTTCTTATTCAAGTACTCAGTCTAGTCCTAACACAATAGCGAATGTCTTAAATAGCGATTTAGAACAAATTTTAGCATGGTCTAAGGATTGGGTTATTGATTTTAATCGGAACAAGACAATTACTATGCTATTCTCCTGTAATTCTTCTTCAGATGATATTAAAATAGAACTTCAAAATCAAGTAGTAGAATTGTCCTCTGTCATAAACATTTGTATTACTTTTGATTCCAATGGTAAACTCTATACAATATAGAAAACGTTTCAAAGCACAAGATTAAATTTCTAAAAAACAAATGAAATATGTATTGACTAGGAATTATCTTATTCGCATAAACTTAACACTTATAAGACCAATTATGTAATATGCACGTGAGTTATTGGATGACTGTCCTCAACAAGATTCCAACAATCTGGAACATGTCGTTTAGTTGGACGCAGGAAGATTAGTAACTGGGTTGCCTGTGTTTGCTAGTCCGAAAGTTATATATATTTTCAGTGGACAGAAGAAAATCCAAAAAAGCTCAATATGTTCTATTCTTCACATAAAGTGGGACTGCCTCTACGATTTAATGCCAATTTTTTCAGTTATAGATAGAATATCAGAAAATCCTTTTTTTTTCATCTACTAATATCGAATGAAATAGGCTTAACCCTGACATATACATGTACGTCCAGAAATATGAATATATTTATCTAACTTGACATAGACACAATTGCACGTCAATCTTTACAGTTGATTGGATAAAAGTGATGGATTGCCACGCCTATATTAGAACTGATATCCTATGAACAGACTTCAGATAGCGCCCAGTATTAGAATTTGATAAAAAAAAAATATATCTTGTATTGTTTCAATATTAAAAGTGTTGGGTAACGTAGTTGAATTTTAGATTAAATTTGGGAAGTCGTGTATACATGTATCCCCATTTGTTAGGACAGTATGACTAAGGTTATTCAACATGAAGAAATAAAAAAAAAATATCAGCTGGTTTTAAGAGTTGCAAATATTACGTGACAAAATAAATTTATGATACAGAATTATTTTTTTATTTGTGTTCCTCAGCAGTGTTTGCTAAATATTTTTTTCCTCGAATCCCGAAAAGTAAAGAGTTTTTAATACGTGTAAATCCCGAATTCACACAAATGACGTTCATTAATGGTCTGTTCAAGAGTTAAAATTCACTTTTCAAAATATTTCAGACACGTAAATAATATAGGTTATTCGTGTTAGCTTCACAAAGAAAATATCCACTGACATGCATAATATCTAATGCCATGGGTCACGCATGAACTGTCTTATTTTATAGGGATGCCCATGTGGCACATAAAAGATAAGATTGATTTAACCATTGTACTTTAGAATTGCAACGAATCTTAAATTCACTTGAATACATTAACCTGTTATCTTGTCGACTTTACAGCTAATTTCCTAATGCTTGTAGAGTAAAACTTTGATAGGCTTGCTTGCTCTGTTTGTATAAACATGAATTCAAGCTTTGCAAATAACATTGACATCTTCAAACAATATAGAGGCATATTTTAATCTGTATATATTATATTTAAATTTGATTGGAAATTATCCCAATTACAATTGTAAAATATACAAACTAAGCAAGCAAGCTAACCAAAGTCTCGCTTTACATGCATTAGGAAATTAGCTGTAAAGCCAACATACAGATAGCCGCTATATCCTGAGAAGAGACCACGATGAAATTTGAAAGTTAAACAAATCGTAGTTTTCACGGGAACGAATATTTTATTAAAAAGTTGTAGTGATCAGATCATCAATGACGTAATTTAAAAAAACAAAACGACAAGGTCGAATATAGTTCTAGACGTCTTATAGCAGGAAAGTCTCCCCACTCAGCTTGTGGTTATGTGTTGGTGGTGAATAGAGTCACACCGACTTTCAATTGACTATTTCTATGCGGTTACAGTTAAAGCTCGTTGTCGAAATCAACACTAGGGAGATACCATTAATTTTCACAGGGTAGGGGTGGGGGAGTTGTGGCTAGGATGAAAAATGTTGTCCTGCATTTATCTTTCAATGTAATCTCAATGTAAATGTAGTCCTGCTTTTTTTATTTTACACTCTATTCTGTCCAACCTTTCTTTCAGTTATTAATGTATCCTGACTTTTTCATAAAGTCATCATGACTTTTCTTTTTGGCAAGATGACCATACTGTCTTTTTTCTCTTAACTCCTGTCATGCCTTTTTTCAATTTTCATAAGTCAGACAAACTTCTTCGTGCATGTGACTTCATATTTTAAAAGGGATAAGAAATGTCATAATTGATAAGTTCTACATTGCATTTAAACATTCATTGAAAGAATATTATATAATTAGAAATCAATGTCCGCTGTTGGAAGTTCAGTTTCGCCATTTTTCGTGCTTGTCATAAGACGACATTACAGGGGTTTCGATTGTTAAACTCGTTAAATCAAATAACGAACATATTCCATCTCAACCCGAGAAAGAGTGGCTCATTTACCAATGATTATCGTTTATAAGATGTTGTACTTGCAATGCTATTTATAAACGCCGTGTAAAATTTTAAATGTTTGGTATACAAATTTTAAATTATTCATCTTAAAAAATATTCAGAAGACAATGGGACATATCGAAGAATCTTTAGTTCTGACGAAAATTATATTATATCTTTCCACAAAGTATATAAAAGTACCAAGCGTGTTTCTCAACTTTGACAACCTTATTCTGTAACAGATCTTGGCAGAATTTTTCAACGGAAATTTTCAAAGCGCTTAGACAATTCCAGTGCACCGTTACGATTCAAATATGATGTAATGGTATAGGAAAACCTTGCAGCTGAGTAACTATTGACAAAAACATGCTACATTTGAGAAAAATGGCTGTAAAGATTTAACATATAACTACCGTTTCCATATTGGGATAGTCGTAATTCCAGTCATGCCAAGAAATTGCCTCCGTTGAAATACTGCAAACACCCCATATAACAAATTACATGGATGATTAATTTTGACCATTTGGTATATGGCCGTATTCTAAGCGACACGTACATGAAGGTCATACATTAATTTCTTGAATGAAATCAAATCTTTAGCTACTTATGACTGCCGTATGGGGTCGACCGGAATTTTTAACGAGGATTTCTTGGCGTGTAACAGATCGAAAACTCAGGGTCAAAATTCATAGAACAGAAAAGGGGCAGTGGCAAATATTTCATGTATATTTTGAACACCGAGAGAATTACCCCGGCACCCTTTGCCAAAAAAAAACCTTTCTTTTTTCTTATTTGTGCCTTCGGATTTTATGATTTGAATTGTAGTTTCACTTTCCATATTCGGTATTTATTCAAATGTAAGCTCCACGTGGTAAAAATCACGTGATGCAGGAATATAGTATTTTGGAGTTAGGCTATTTCTTTCTTTTCGAGAAGGGACTCCAAGCAAACAACATGCATGTGTATAACGGCACTGTAGATTTTCGTATTAAATAAAGAAAGTTGTCGGTCCGGTACATGAATAGATTGGTTAGAAAGCAAGGTTTTAATTTTAATTAGATTGGAAAGCTTAATTCGAGGGTTAAACATAGAGAGCACAAAAAAGGGGGGGGGAGGTGTTCCACAGGGAATATTTTTTATCTTATGAACTGTACATTTGAAAGGTTTATTATTTTTTTTATTTAATTAAAAAAGAGAAAAACAAATATAAGACAAATTGTGAATGGTCTTTCTTTCTTTCTCCCATGCCAAGAAATTGCCTCCGTTGAAATACTGCAAACACCCCATAGAGCAAATTACATGGATGATTAATTTTGACCATTTGGTATATGGCCGTGTTCTAAGCGACACGTACATGAAGGTCATACATTAATTTCTTGAATGAAATCAAATCTTTAGCTACTAATGACTGCCGTAGGGGGTCGAACGGAATTTTTAGCGAGGATTTCTTGGCATGTTACGGTTATCAGTTTAATACCAGTACAGTTGAGAAATATGGTCACGTGCCGTTATTCAAATTCAGATTTAAACCTTATCAATATTAAACCCAATTCCGCAAGCAGCTGTGGTCATTCAGTTGAGGATAGTATTCACTATTTTTTAAGTGCCCTTTTATCAACGAAGCAAGAGAAATATTGTTTTCAAAATTAGAAAGATCTACTATATCCGTTTTGCTTTTATTGGCTGGCTACGGTGACCTTTCATTTCAGCAAAACAAAGACGTTTTTGAGTCTGTACAATCATATATCAGAAATACACTAAGATTTAGAACATTCAATTAAAATTCGGAATTCCTACTTCCCAACTCTTAACTCTAGTTCAGTTTTATATATTACTCTTATACGTTTTGTTTTTTAAACAAGGCTATATTTTGTCAAAAGACAAGCACAATAACCGCAAAGCGAAATGCGAGAAGTGGTTACGTATTTCGTTTTCGTTAAAGAAAAAAATTCTAATAGTTTATGTAAAATAACGACTCTCGTACGGTGTCGCGTTTCTATCGTTTTAATGCATTGGTGCAATTGGATGCAAACAATAATGACCATAAAATGTCAGGTTTGCGAGATCAGACAGTAACCTAACAACTAAACAATTGAAAACCTAGAGATCAATGTTTAACATTCGCCAGCAATGAGCAATTTTCATAAAAACATGATTTAGGTGAATTCTTTGCGAGTAAAGAAAAAGAGACTACCATAGATTTGTTATTAACCCCAGATGCTTAATGGGTACAAATCAGTATTCAGGAATTACCACTTTGCATTACACCACATTACAACAGAAATTAGAAAATACATGTAGGGCCTCGAAGGATTTCTAAGACATTGTTATTTTCCTGTTCTATTTCTTTCTGGCAAACACGGTTTTATAAATGTTGACAGGCACTGACCATTGAAAAACAATCGATCTGTTTGAAATAAGAAATGAAAATATTTTATTTTTTTTATGGCAAATAAGAAAAATGACTGTTTGATTTGAAATTGTTTAAAATTATTTAGAATAGGTTAAAATAGATGAAAATAACGTATTTTAATGTAGAAAGGCTAGACTTTAATTTGTGCCATAGGGATGTGATTGAGTGGTTTTGTTTAAAATTATTTCCCATTATTTCCCTAGTGAAAATCTGCAATAGTTATTGTATCATCATGTTGTTTGAGTTTCACATTATAACAAAACTAAGAATATGACGAATGAATTTATATTAGCTAGCTGTTTAATGTCCAGTGGCAACTATTAGATGTATCATTAGGAGGACATTTACAATGTTATAATAACATTAGATGTATGTTTCATTATAATACGTCATTCTGATTGGCTACACTGCAATCTTGCGTTATTCCTTAATCAATTTCATTACACAATAAAATGTATCATTCATGATGACACGAGGTCCCACAATAGAGTGCACAGGTAAATTAAATAAAAACTTGATAAAAATCGTGTTTTCATAGTCCTAGCTAAAAAATGTATTTATATAACTATTAAAGTATTGAATGCTTCTTTTTGTAACTTCATAGGGTTGTAAAAGCGTTGACTGTGAGCACGTTTTAAGAATGAAGCGCATGCGCTTCTTACAAAATGTACTTCGGTCAACGCTTGTACACCCCAATGAAGTTACAAAAAAAGGCATTATGAACAAGGACATCCGAATTAAGGAGGTATGAATACAGGAAAATACAGAAAAAAAAATTACAAAATTAGAAAAGAGTATAACGGGCAAAATAAAGAACAGAGAAAAATGGTATTAGAAAATTCAAGAATAGAGGGAAATGGTCTAGTTTTTTGCCGGACAATTGTAAGTTGATGATTGTTAAATGTCAAGTGCCTTTATAGGTAAAATAATACAGAATCGTTTGTACATTGGCAGGGATTTATGTTTGGAGTTGATGAGGCACATAATGAGTAATTCTTTTTATTTGAACGTGAATTTCTCGAATATTTGTTTTTTTTCGTCTGATTTTAAAATGAATAAAAAAATCTATATAAAAAAATGGTTTAATTACGACATATAGATAAAACTGCTATTCAGTCGATTTAAAATACATGCTATAAAAGAGAATACATAAAAAAATATTTAACAATCTTTTTTAACAAAAAGTCAACCTTAAGACCCCAAATATATTTTTGTAAGAACATTATATTAATTCCATCTAAAATAACTTGAATTGGTCATTTGAAAAAAAAAATGTTGATTGATCCAAATTTTACGCATATTATCACCTATATAAAAAAGATTTAACAGAACACAATTCATGTTTTATATATTTTATAACATATACGCTAAACGAAACTTTGCACGCCAAGAAACGATGTACGCTAAACGATACGATATACGCTAAACGAAACGATGTACGTTAAACGATACGGTATACGCTAAATGAAACGATTTACGCAAAACCATACGATATACGATAAAAGGGCGCTTATGTTATCGTTTATGGTATGGTTTATGGTACATGGTTTCGTTCGTACATCATTCGTTCAGCGTCCGTACAACGTTCGGTCAGCGTTTCGTTTGCATTCGTACACCGTTCGGGAAGCGTACGTTCATCGTTCGGGCATCGTCCGTACATGATTCGGGCATCGTTCGTATTGTTAACTTTTACGTTACATGGACTGTACACATGTCTATATTGCAATTAAAGGACGATGTAGTTCAAACTGCAATATATCCATTACATTATCATAGTCTTAACAGAAAAAAATATCTAAACATATGCATCTTTCATACAATGTATCATACACGTATAATGTGTAGCCATCTATGGTAAACGGTTGAACACACCTGATTGTCTTGCTTGAACATACAAATACATATAAACGTTATAACTGGTATCAAGATCACTAATAGTAGGACGAATCCAGTAATGGTCTCTACAGTGTCCCCTATTATAAGGACTAGGGCTCCATACATCATCATTATTATTGTACCGGGAGTAAGAATAGCTGATATGCAGTATAACAATTGGTACAAAATGTACAGACGGGTAATTTTGTTGTTTTTAACACACACAGTCCTTGCTTCAATAATTAGGTCAATAACATTTGCTAAAGTTGAAGGTATCCATCGACGTCTTTGTTTGAAAAATTCCTCAAACGTTTCTGGTACATATGTTTTTGCGTCTGATTCTGCGCAATAGTCTATTCTATAACGTGCTCTCAAAAGTAATGTACAAAGCCATCGGTCTTCACCTAGAAATGCAGAAGAGAACGTGCATTTGATAGGTATAACAGCATAGATAAATGTATGAGGATTTATATCCTGTATTTTTATAAAATTCCACGTTCTTAGATTAAGCATGTACTGCACAGAAAGTAAGGTTGTGACGTCCTCATGCAAAATTGTTCCTAGACATTGTGTTGGGTCGTTTTTGTAACATAATGTTCAGCTGATTTACTCTGTTCTGGTCTGGACAGAGCAGCAGGCACCTTATCAGGAATATTAGTTAACATATTTGACACATGTCGTATTTCGAAGAGGATTATTAAGACTGGTTTACCCAATATAGACAAGTGCATACACAACAAAATGGAATAATAAAGCATCTAATGTGTTATTGTAATATATTACCTGCGATAACTGTTACATGTACAATATTAGTGTTTGAATGCGTATGCTCTTGCATATTGATGATCTGCATTTGACTGTGAAAAGTGTTCCTAGTTATAAAGCCTGGTTTATGACTCTCAATGTATGTGTGCTATTGAATTTACATATTGTTTTTTTTCAAATGTTGTTACTGTTTCCAATTTTTTTTTGAAACAAGACGATTATCTAGTCCAAAAGCTACCCGGAATTTAAGACAACATAAATTGAATATGTATGCGTAGTTTCCATGAATATGAATACTATTAGTAATCATCGACACTTCACCTAGATATGTGATAAGTTTTATTCAGTTATAATTTTCCTTAATGGATTGTTACCTTGGTCATACTGAATAACATGATGTGCTTCCTCTGGCTGTTTAGAGTACTCCTCTAGTATTTCTGTTAAGGCTGACCCTCTAAATAAACTGAAACATCCAGGACTACACAAGACACATCCAATAACATGTTCAGTTGCTTTTTGCAACCAATGACTGACAGCATATTCAAATTTCTGATACCAAACCATTAGACCTGAATACATTCCAAAAGCTATTAAGTGTTTTTTTTTTTATCGTTTAATTCTTGACATGACTCAGTATTTATGCATTCAGCCATTTATTTGATTTTACTTTGGACGTTTAGGGCACAGGTTGGTCAAGAGGTGTAATTTGGACGAAATAGCGGTTTTCCTTGTCTTTCTAATTTGTAACTTATCGAGAAAGAATATACTTTATACTGTATATATTATTAACTAAGGAACTTAATGTAGGATTAATTTCAATGTTGGTTTGAGTTTTTTAGTCAATTGTATTGTATGGCAGTAATGTATGTCTACACAGCTTTCACTGAAGGATCCCAATTGTTGTCACTACAAAAGTCAAAAAGTCTGAATTCGCATGAATTTTTATTCGACATTCTTTATTTGTATGAATAGTTTATACAAAAAAACTTAACATGATAGTATGAATTTGTCTAATTAGGATGTTGATTTTTCGTGATAAGTGTCTTGAAAGTCTTAACATTGTATTAAAAATCTCGACACATTCTGAAACATCTGGGAGTCTGGATAAGCTTCGACCAATTATTGTCTTAAATTTGTCTCGATCAGTCTTGACATACTCTTGACGTTCTTAATATTGTCTGGATATGTCTTGACACTAAACTAAACTTTGAAGAATCAAGGATTAATTTTGTAAAGTAAGATTCCCTTTGGGTGTACTTAAATGGTGTGGTATACAGACCTACTGTAAAGCCACAAATTTGATTGGACAAAAAGTAGCAGGAAAAAAGTCACAAATAATTTGTTGTCAATTGTTGGAATATATAAGAGAATTATCTTGAAATGTTTATACATGTATTCATAGTAAATTTTAGGAAATGTGTCATTATACTTGAAAAATAATTAATATAATTTTAATATACAAAAAAAATGTAAAATCACAAAAATACTGAACTTAGAGGAAAATCTATTCGGAAAGTCCATAATCACATGGCAAAATCAAATAACAAAACGCATCAAAAACGAATGGACAAGAACTGTCATATTCCTGACTTGGTACAGGCATTTTCAAATGTAGACAAATGATATCTTTCTAGGCACGATGAAGCCATTTAAGAGACACGCCACATTTTGCTGTATTTAAACAATTATTTTATTATCATTGATAAGTTTTGATTCATTTTGTCTACAAAGATGTTTTATATACAATATTTTAAGAAGTGTACAAAACTGGTTTTTGTAAAAGTAAGCGTTTTCTTTTTCAAAGAAAATAATCGGAAAAAAATAATTGCGACTTTTCATCCTGTGGCTTTATGTCCTTCACTTTTTGTCTGTGACTTTTTGTCCTGCGAAAAGGAATACCCCGAATGACTTTAAAATAGTTTAATTTTGATTATTTTTTTTAAACGTTTGATCACATGTTATTGTTTTCACTTGGAATATATGTCAAAATTACTGAGAAGCAGCATTTAGATTCGTCATGTTCGGAAAGCTGCCAGTGAAATTTGTTTTACATAAATGGGTGACTTTGGGCTCCACAATTCATCTTGTCCTTGTGTGTGGCTAAAAGGGGGAGGGGAACTTTCGTTTGGTCAAAGAATGCGTTTCCACCTTGATTCAAAAATGTATTCATTGTTATAGAAAAACCAAAAACATTTGATATTCAAAATTGAGTGTTGAATTTCATATTGTATATCAAAATTAAAAAAGGGATTACTCCCTCCTGATTTTTTTCTCTCAAGAAATCATAAAACAAGAAAATATATGTTTAGATCTATATTATGCATGTCTGTTTAAGATCCATTTCACAAGATCAATTATTTACATAGAAGTCATTGACGAAACACTATTAATTTTCCATTAATCTTTTGGGAAATTATTGAACTAGTCTTTCTGTTAAAATAATTCACTTCATACTTTTGATGAAGCAAATTCTTTCTAATTTCTTTTTTTTCTAAATTAAAATAATTTCATTTAATCTATAAAAAAAAACTTTTTGAATTGTAGTGGCATAGTCAATCAACTGATAAGTTGCATGGCTGATAACTTAATGTTATGGGGAACAGCCTGTCAAAATTCTGCAGATGTAATAGTTTATATATATTCCAACAAACGACAATACACACATTTTCTTTAGTTAAACCAAGGATTTGTTAAGTAAGATTGTACAAATTCTTAGAAGCAATATTTAAATACCCAATTTTTAATTGTTTTTGTTGTAGCAAGTGTAACTTGAAACAACAGTATATAGTATATAATGAGTAATAAAGATTAAAGTTATATCATGTATATTGGTCATGATTTGTAAAACTCAAAATTGTTCAGTAAATTTAAGACACACTACAAAATGATCAGATTATGTAAAGCTATACTGAGAAAAAATAAGAATGTCGAGAATATGACGAAACATTTTGAGATATTAATGAAATGTCAAGAATTTGTCAAGATATTTTCAGACCATACTCAGAATGTTGAGACTGTGTCGAATAAATTTTAGACTAATTTAATATATATATATATGTGAATTTGTCAAGAAAAAAAGGCTCAAGTAATACTTTTTGAGAATATCGAGTAAAACTTCACGCAAATTAAGACAAGAATTGGTCTTTTTTTACTTTTTTTAGTGTGTCTCCTAAACCTTATATGAAAATACATGTTTGGGTCGCACGTCCTTTTTAGTCAAAATAACGAATTTTAGAACAGCTGTCCAACAGCTATGATTGTATTTATGAAACTAGGTTTTACCTACTATTGTCATTGGAAAATGACCTTACACATTCAGGATTACAAAATTAGTTTCCCATAATAAATGTTCGTATATACAACTTAAATTCAGGTTTTGTTATTTTTTATAGACTATTTAAAAATACCTTGAAGAAATTTTGCCCCAGTTAATCAAAATGAATCATGATGTAAATGTTCCATAACAATTACATGCCATTTTATCAATTTGACTTACTTGAACTTCTCCCTGTTGGATGTATTCTACCACATGCTGCACCTACATCAGAGTATTTCCTCATTCTCTGGAGGAGATGCGGCACAGCTTCTGGTCGAAAATCAACATCGCCATCTAACGCCATTATGAAGGTATTTTCTGCTGTATAACTTTGCTTAACGTTGGCGCAGTAGTCAAGTAGGTAATGCATATACATGACCTAAAATAAGTCAACCACATAACAATGATCTATCAAAAGCGCCAATCTGAAGCGATATGATATCATATTCTACACCTGCTACTGATTTCAGAGGGTTTAACTGATGGCTCAATGCCACATTTGCATCCTTGATTCTTGTTTATGTATGATATATACAAGAGTCATTCAAACACCGCGCTTACATGGCATTATAAATATTACACTTACAGGAAAACATTACACAACAGGACTATAGTACAATTATATGCCAGAACATATAGGACAGAGAAATAAACAAGCACAAATATAGCACATTTCTACGTGTTAATAATTTGATACGCCAGATGAGCGTTTAATCTACAAAAACTCATCAGTGACGCCCAGATCAAAACAGTAGAAAAGCCAAACAAGATTAAAGCTAAAGAGCATTGATGATCCAAAATTCCAAAACAGTTCGCCAAATACGGCTCAGTTTTTCTATGCTTGGAATATGAAAATTAAGAAATAATTTATGGGGGCTTGAATATATCGTGATTTTACCACGGGTTGGCCCTTTATGACAAATATTTTACCCTATAAAAATAAAATATCGGCAAAAAGGGACAACCCGTGGTAAAATCTAGATATATTCAAGCCCCCATGAATTATTTCGATTCTTATAGGACAAATACGGCAATACTTTTGGATCGAAGCGCTCTAGGTGGAGGCAAATATTTGCCGTTCCCATAAATAAACGCACTATTAAGTTGGCGTAAAAGAACTAAGTAAACTGAATTAGTTACATGCTTAAACTATTCAAAATAACGTTTTTTGATAGTTTTGGATGAATGTAATGGATAATTTACTTATACGTCTTAAATGTATATTATAAAATGGCTTATAACACATTTTAGCATCGTGTATCACCCCTAGTTTTTGGTGGGGTTCGTGTTGTTTATTCTTTAGTTTTCTATGTTGTGTCGTGTGTACTATTGTTTTTCTGTTTGTCTTTTTTATTTTTAGCCATGGCGTTGTCAGTTTGTTTTAGATTTATGAGTTTGACTGTCCCTTTGGTATCTTTCGTCCCTCTTTTGTTAACGTTTCCATGTTGTGATGATTTTCGGTAATACAAGCGTGTATTTTCCCGTAAAATGCTCATATTCTAACGTCATCGTTTTATGACGTCGCAAACTCATTCATAAAAAAGCATTTGACGTGGGAGTACGATCGGAACAGCCCATGCAATATATTCAAATTTTACCACGGGTGTGTACTCAAACCGTTTGAAGGATATCATGTTAGAATCCTTAATATAAAGAATAATATATACGATTGAAACATTTAATCTATAAAAATACCATATAATAGATATTCATGTCAACATACAAGTGCTGACTAACCACATAATAAAAACGAACACGAAAAACAATATAGGGTAGCAAATAAAAACAGCACAACAGGATCACGTATTGTCTGTTACACGACTGGATAGACGCTACAACTGAGAAATAATATGGTTTATACATGGTCAATAAGTTGTACGTGGTGATTCGAGTTCAACTTTTTTAAACGTGTTATATTCAATATCAGTCCACCAATGACCTGTATCTGACTGGAAACGATATGTATAAAACATTTGTTACTATGAATATGTTTTAAACTAACGCAACTATTATTTCCATCATTCCTGTGGTTTGTACTTATGTCATTATACTTGTTAATTTGTTATCCAACATAAGTTCATGAAGGCATATATAAGACAGTATACATGTTTACAAGAACATGGAACATGTCAACCTTCGGCTATTATAATTGCTTTTTTTTAATATCCTATTGAAATCGTGCACCTCTTTTTTTAAAACTGCTTTCCTAACATAAACATGATAAAGAAAGAAATATAGGAAAACTTGATTCCGACAAGAATTTGTCAATGTAAAAATTCGCTTGTTTTCAAATTCTAATAAAATTCTAATATATGTATTTTATTATGTTTCCAAAAATATGTTCATTATTTAATAGCTATCAAAAACCGTATATATTTATATTAACGATTTCAATATTTGAATATGTGTAAATAGAACATTTATACCTGACTCCAACGTTTTTTCTTCCGAATTTTTTTACTGTCTTTCAGGTGAAGAATAAGCTGTGTTTTCCCCGGCAAAACCCAAACAATTTTTCCACCATATGGAGTTATAAAGCATTGATGATGCCTTATTTCGAATTCCGAAGAATATAAATATCTTCAAAATATAATTATAGAACAATAATATTAAGAAGAAAATACAAGATTCATTAAATGTGTTTATCTCAAACGTTGGAATACATGTACTACAAACAAACATGTTAAAAGTTTTATTAACTTTGCTTAATCCTACTAAATAGATATTATAGGATATAAAGATCACACATTCCATAAGCAAGTCTTGGAAACGATACATTTTTTTTTTCTAAATTAAGTGGCATTTTCACTGTATCATTAAATTGATCAATGCATGTATATCTCTTTCGAACATAATAAAAGGAAAACCGGAATTAAAAATTACTTGTTAATAGTTGTGTATGACCATATATAACACCGCTTTTAACCCAGTCTGAAATCGAAATTCGAAGTACTATTTTTTCTTCTTCAATTCATATTAATTTTGTAACGTCATTATACAATTTGATTATTCGATTTAGTATGAAAGTAGTTTTGAACCTGTCTTATCTGTAACTGTTCATTTTTTTATTTGTTTGTGATGTATTCATCAAATGGGTGACACAGTCGGACTGACAGCCTAGGTTTTGTCACGTTAGTCCTCTGTTTTGTTTTAAATAGAAACCTGTTTGTAATAAAACTTGTATTTTCATTTTAATCTTTTGGCGACAAGGTATTTAAAAAATAACACATGCTAAAGTTCTTGCATCTGAAGGTTTTCTAAATTTATCTATCGCAGAAACACTGAGAACCGCTTAATATTTGAAATCAAATAATGCACATATTAAATATTCTCATTAACGCCGTTGTAAACATAAAATAACATGTGCTGATCCTTTTAGTGTTTATTTGTGTTCACAACTTTTTTGTATATATGTTTTGTTTGTATTTAACCTTGTATACAATTGTTTAGTTTTATACATCCTACTGCATGAGTATTACAATATGAAATGTTTCTATTTGAATTAGGAAATGGGTTAATATACGCGATCAGCTTCATTCCGTATACCATTCATTATTCCATTATTTTAATATGTAAATGCCAAATGTTAACGTTGTACATTATTTAAGGTAGCACAATACAAAGCTGTTTTTACTTCCAATCACTAACCTTTGAAATGGTGTAACTTTCTTATGAATGCATAGAAAATAATAAAATATGGATATATATATATAGATAAAAGACCAATCTTTTAAATGAATGCAATATTTTTATTATACAATTATTATGTAATCAATTATTATGTAATTAGTGGCAAAATCTGGGTAAGTTCACATGAATGAATTTAGCTCTATCATCTCTTTAACTATACAGAAAATTTTAACGAAATCTTAATCAACACATCATGGGCTTCAAAAGAGTGTCTCAGATTGTCTCTATTGTATTCCATTCTCTCATAAATCTCTAATTAGTGTAAACATCCTAACCACATAAAAGAAGATAATGTTTAATTAGGTGTAAAATTTGTTCTATACATTCTATCTGAAATCCGAGACACCCTTTTGTAGATAATGGCTATAGGAACAACCTTTAATAAAATCAACCCTATAGGGATACATATGCAGAAGCTAATTTCATTTGAAAGTGGAAAGTTGGTGAAAAATATTTTAGACACAGTTAACATTATAATTGGTTACATAATTGTTGCATGATACTAACAATTGCATTTATTTGAAAGAGTAATCTGTTAGTTATCCAAAACTACCACTTTTATAAATTTTCAAGCATTATTAAAAAAGTTACAGCATTTTAAAACTTGGGAGTTGGAGTTATAAAATCTTTGTATTGTGCTACCTTAACTTCAATGTAATAATAAAATATGTTTAATCTAACTCGTGATGGCGTCCATAAATTTTTGGAAAGGAATGACATCAACTTCACTATTTGAATTCCTTGATTAATAGCTTCCCTGTGAGCAACAACCCTCTATCGAGGAAATAATTATAGAGAATACAACTCCTGGAGTATTGTATCAATTGGGAGATATACATATATACGTCGTATACATGCACTACTGAATGTTGCTAATCATGCTAATAGTACTGAGGACTCAACAGTCCAAAACTGTATGCCAAATACGGCTAAGGTAATATATTCCTTGGATAAGAACATCTTAAGTTTTTCGAAAAATTAAAAGTTTTGTAACAGGAAATTTAAAAAAATGACCATATAATGTAATGAAAAGTTCACGATCAGAAATTTGAAATAACTCTTTTGTCGTGAGCGTTATTTTCTAAGTCTGGAACCTGTTGTCAAGTGGTCGTCGTTTGCTGATGTGGATCATTTGTTTTTCTTGATTTTATATATTGATTATACCGTTGATGTTCTTGTTTGAATTGTTTTTCATTAGTCAAAAACTGAAACAACAGAAACACTGCACAACAACAAAGGAAAATGCCAACATTCATAGAAACGGACTAAACATAACAACATATAGTGAGTTTTTTTTTGCTATAGTAATATTTGAAATCGTAATTGAAAAACTATCTTAATAATTTGTTTACTTTCCTGCTGCAGTAATGGATTTAAATAAAGTTGAAACATATTCATTGACAAATAAGGTCGAACCTTCTAATCGATCGATAGCGTCATCGAAGAACAAATGTACTGCAAATAGAAAATAACATAATATAACCTTTTCTTAATGTGGTTCTGCATTACTTCTTATTTTCTTTTGAATGTTTCAGATTCAGTTAAAAATACCCCAGCATTTTATTTGATTTAGGTACTGGAAAAAGGTGAAATGAATTATCCATCACTTTGAAAAAGCCACAGAATAGAAACGGATACAATCTGCTGGTAGAAAATTGTGTCCTCTATTTTCTATACGTAATTATTCCAGTTAAAAGAATGCATTGCATAATACCTATAAATCCTCATTTGACAGCAACCCTGTTTAACTCAACCTAACCTTAACTTGAATAGGATGGATTTATCTTCAACCTGGAAATCATATGTATCAAAATCGTTCGCATTTAATTCTATAAACAAAATGCACGAACAAATAAAGTAAATACATGCCTTCAAAGTCGAATTCATACATTTGGTTTTCCGGATGCCCATTTGTCAAATTATTCTGGAATCGACTCTCTACATAGTGCGAGCGATCCATTCTACAAAATAGTAAAAGGCAAATACTCTGAGTTAAATTATAGCATGTATATATCATTCTCCAATCAAATCTGAAGAGTAACTATCTGTATTATTTTTTGTCTAATAACTGTGTTTCTGGATATATACTTTTTATGGTCAACACAACTGGGTGATCACATAAGACAGAATATTCAATCCATCCAGGGCTTTTTAGTATACCCTGATTTGAAATGGATATGTTTTTCTTTAGTTTGTCATGTCTTTTTAAAATTCGATCCTAAAAACACAAATAAACGATCCGATCTACCCACTGAAAAATTTTCTTGTTGTTTTGTTTGTTCTTGTATTTTGACCATTTTGTTAAGTAGAAGAACATATGTCGAATCAATTTTATTCAACATATAACAGCAGTCCAAGATTCCGTCATTCAACTATTTTGTAATGGGTTATTTCAAGTATTTAGACATATTGGACTGTTGAATTTCGGAGAACATTTCATATAGCAACTTATTTAGTAGTTGACCGATCTTTTAGTCTAATAACACGATTGAGAATAATCTTGGTAATATAAAACAAGTCTGATAATCGCCAAAATTATCAAAGAAAGCAAGGTAATTCGTGTCTACCAGGAAAGCATCTTCGATTATGCATACATTACCCACTATTCAAATGCACATAACTTCATTTTGTAACAATCCGGAATCGCACACTTCCTGATAAATAAAAATTAGACTACTACTGAAGTTTCTTCAATATTGATTCCACATCATTTGAAACAGCTTTTGTGTAAATATATTTTTTCTGTTACTGACTCTCTATGATTGATGTATGAATAATAAGCATAAATGCTTTTCCTCTGTGTTTTAGGTTCGGCAAACTATATGATCAATAAGTGTTGTATATGCTCTGCCATCATAAACCCTCGGTAATTGTTTCAATGAGTTAATCAGACTTCATATAATCAGAAAGTTATATCAATGGAACAAATAAAACGCAGAAGAAATCATAAAACAGAAGCGACATTAAGTAAAAATGATTCTTTGTTGAATAAGATAGACTCGATAAAATACGTAAAAGACGAAAATATTGGTATTTGAAGATCTAACACTGTGACATTATTAATAGCTACCTAAATATAGATATCATTAATTGCTCCATTTCGTTTATATTTTCATGCCACAACGTAGCGCATGCGTAAATCATAGCAGATGATGTATCTATCTGGCTGGTCTGTTATGGAAGTCAATAAAAAAAACATTAAAAGGCATGTTATAATCTGAATATTCATTTATGAATAGTAAAAAAAATACTCGAATATCTAGCTTAAATATTAAGTTAATTTACTGATCTAATAGATAAAGACAATTTTCGAAAATTGGACTAGCTCCTAATCTCTCATTAAGATTTGAATGGTCTTTTTTGGTACATTTAAAGGTGTTCTAGCATTCAAGGAAAGTCAGTTTGTATAGAGTGCGTATACAAAACCTTCAAATGAACATAATCTACGCTTTGAAAATCCTTCACAAAAATAAGAACTTTGTGATTCTGATGATTATAAACTACATTTATTACATTTGTTACAATTATAAGTTTACAAGTTGAATAAAGCTTGTGTGGTTTTTTTGTTCATTCCATGGTATTTCAGTTGTAACTGAGCGCAAGTGCAGTCATGACTGTTGCTATTGCTGAAGAGTAAAATTTTTTTTTGCAATGCCAAACGATTGCTGACAGCCCATCATATGCATGAATGATTATATAATTATTACTAAGCTTCAAAGTTAATAACTTTAGGAAAATATGTTGTTATAACAAACTGTGTATTGTTTTCTGTCGTTTCTATTTTTTTCAATTTTCAACTTTTATCATAATTTCAAATAATGAAAGACCAAAACAGTGAGACACTAAAGTAAATAACTTCATTTTAAAGGAAGCTAGATTATATTTACCTTTCCAATGATTACTTCACATTCGTTATCATTTCTTCTCCTATTAAGCAACATAGATACATCCGAAAATATTCCACAAAACATGCCCGAGACAAATATCCTACAAAGGGTATGAATAACAACAAAGACTCTATGCTTTTTCCTACCATGATCAAAAATTTAATGTTAAAGGAGAGAACAGTTACTATTATAGTGATTAGGTTGAAATGCATAGTTACTACATTAAGTCATAACTCTGAAAACAAAACCATAACTTGTGACGTTGACCTTAGTTTTTTGTCTTAAGAACTTCATTTAATAGATTCTAGTTTTCAACGACTTATTGTTAATGACTTACACATACGTATCATTATTTCAAACTCAAATAAAATTACCCATAAAACACGGAATTGCATTGTTTGCTTTTAATTCAAACGATCATCAGTTTTCATTTAGTGATATTCCGTATCATCTTTTCCGGTTATATATACGTCAAAAGTTCATTTGAATACATTTGCTTGGGTTACCTGATCAATCTCTTACAAACGTTTTCAAAGTTACACATTAAACACTTTGTAAAAAACAATTATACATAGTTTGACAGCCACAGATTATGAGTGTTATTGGCGACATATAGTTCGTCTAATTGGTCTTAGTATTTACAAATTATTTTAGTGTCATTTAATTTGAACGTGTCATGATAAGTAATATAACTGTGATATCTTTAAGACAATCATAGACTTTGTTTAATCAGTATATTTTATTTAGATTGACGTGGGTTTGTGATTCTGTTTTACGATTATCACTATCATATCTTTGTTGATAGGGGTTTGATTTGTGTATATATTATGCTTGAAAAATTCATTTTAGTCAGCAGGAACAAAAACTTTCAATATTAAAACCAATTTTAGTTTTAATATAGACCTTCCTTTTTACACAAGGTGTTAGTAATGGGAATAATAATTGACCCATAGTGCAGTTGTGACCATAACACTTTTATATTTACTATCAGGTAGAAAACTTTCATTTGAGACAATAAATAGGAATGTGGTGAATTTATGCAGGGATTACACTAGGCTATGTTATCTCCCAAATACATGAAATGACGCAATAATATACTGAACCGCAAAAGAAACGTCGCAGTAATTTAAAGCAGACATAACGAAAGAATAAATGCTATATTTTTTTTATTGAATGGGCGTATACATACTCTTGTTATTTAGCCAATTCTCATCATTTCAGTTCATTCGTTGTTAATTGATAAAGTTTTTTACCACCATATAACAATCAGTAGCGTGTGTGTCCGCCATTAGCGTTTAGTATGTGGACGGTCATTTGTACTCATGTTGCATTGTGGCGTTCACGTAAACGCTAGATGGTGTGTACATTGAAGTAAAATGCATTTGCAACGACCTGAGGTCGCTGCCAAGAATTCAAACGTCATAATGCCTGTTCTGTTTGCAGTGGGTTAAGGGGGCTGACTATGCGGTATAGGCTTTGCTCATTGTTGAAGGCCGTACGTTGACCTATAGTTGTTAATTTCTGTGTCATTTTGGTCTTTTGTGGATAGTTGTCTCATTGGCAATCATACCACATCTTCTTTTTTATATGATGACACAAAAACTTCGCACATCTTGAATACTCATATAGAGGCACGGATTCAACGTGCATCTCATCATCATAAAATTTGACTGCGAAACGTGCCCCATGGAACCAGCGAAACCACTATTAGAATGCCCGAATTAATGAACGCAGTCAGCCGTAACGGAGATTTTGACATAATCCTAGCATCATTTGAAGGTTATTAACCTAAACCATAATCTGATTTTTTTTTCAATGCATTTGAAAATTTGGGTTTTCGAAAAATACGACGTTTCTTTTGCGGTTCAGAATATAATGATAAATAATTTCATTAAATCTCCATGACAAAATTGTTTTCAGAGTAGTAAACAACTTATGTCTTTAATACTATATAACTAACTTACTGTGCATTCATAACAGATCAGGATTTTCTTTTAAACAAAGAGGATTTTAAGGGAGGGAAAAGCTAAATATAGTTCAAATTCAGTTAAAAGGGTCTTGAATTTGCAATTACAACTTATAGCACACAAAAAGAGTAAAATGTGGCTTCTAGCATTTAAAATGAACTGTTAGGACAACAACAAAAAACACATTGTTTTCTAATTTTTCGGTTTCACCATTTTTCGCTTTAAAGGAATCAGACCACCAATTAAAAATTCCTATCTGCTAAATTTTGTTTTGCATATTTCACAACTTTCAATTATTTTACCTTAAGTTATATTTCGTAGAAACATGGTATACCCAGAATCATACATGTATCACCTTTCTACATTCCAATTTTCAACCTCCCTTTTTTAGTCGTGTAAGAAAGATCTGACCTTGGGAGCACAGGTACTATAAAATAACCCCTGGTATTCTGAAAATCTTAAATTAGTTTAATAGGGAGCCCATTAAACCTGAACTTTTCAACGCAAACTCCGAAACAGTGAATTTGGGCTCAAAAAGGTCGAAATCTATTTCTCTTCCAGTTCTGCAAATTTGTTGGTTAGTTTAATTAAACAACAACAAAAAAGCACTTTCTTGTGTCTGAGTAGGGCTTCTTTAACATAGTTTTCAATTGGATATTTAATTTGTGGTCTAACAACTATAATTGTAAACACACACTGTATTTGATCTTTGTTGTCTCATTTGCAATTGAACAACATTATCATTTTATATTGTACATACCTTGAAGTTTTTGCCTGTGTGTAACCATGTTTCCAATTGTACTTTGCTAATAGAATAAATGTTGATATATACAATAGTATACTGGAAGGATACAACAGGTTATCATCAAATAAATTCATGTCCAAGTGTGAAGTATCGAATGCAGGAATTCCAAAATTTGCTGACAAATGTCCAACATATATTTGCTGAAAAAATATTCCTGAAATAGCTGCACTTGTCATTATTGGAAGATAAAAGCCAATAATTTGACATCGTATCCTACAAGCTGTTTTACTTGCTTTATACATAATAAAGCTACATGTGATATGCAGAATTAATACAACGGTAAGGTTACTTCGATTATTGTACGGCGTTAATCCTATTTTAACATCTTTAGGAAATCCACTAAAAACAAAATAGCCGTCTCCAAACAATGCTATGAAAATACCATTGGAGCTATTACTGCGCACTAAAAATATTGAAATCATTGTGAAAAATGTCATAACAATTTTCCAAAGATGAGTGATAAATGAAACCTTTGAACGAGAGTCGTGAAGACGAATTTTCAAATATCTCAAGCTAAAGCTACAGGATGTTTCATTGTCTGTTTCTGTTATTTCAATAAAATTTTCCCAGTATCGAATTGAAATAAAAAGAATTGAAAACGTATATACAGCTATCATATTAATACTTCTCAAACGAATGCCAAGAAGTACAATGCCAACTATTTGCAGTAGCAGAGCAGATATTGTTAGAAAAATATTACAATAGTATGCAGACAATTTGCAATTCATTTTTTCCCAAATCCAGCTCAAAGATGATTGATAATTTGGATTTGCCTTCTTTAATTGTATAACTTCTATCAGTTCAAGTAGACAGGGTAAACAACCAATTGTCCATGCTATTTGTACAAAACGGAAGGGATCTATGGTCGGTAATATAAGAAACGTTATCGTAGTTAGACCAATTGAATGGAAGCCTTCAGTGACTATTACCTTAAAAATATTAAAATATGCATTTTATATTCTTAGCGAGTATATAATAAACAACAATTGTAAATAATAATTATACGTTAATCATCAATTGGAGTAAAGGTGCAATAAAAAAATAACTGTTATGTTCGGAGGATTTAGTTTTAATAAGGTATAATGTATTGGACACCAAGGTCGTTATGGTCACCTCGTGGTCTCCTCCAGACCAACAGTAAAATATCTGACAAAATGGAGCTTCCAAGTAAATGTGTAGGATGTTAATGAAAATGGACATTATCAAAAGCTTTCAATAACCGGAATAAGTGACAAAACTATAGACATACAGATTTGGTTTTGAAGTTTGGTTATTTCAAACGGGATAGCACATCCTCATTTTTACGGAAATGTTGTTAACCATGCCCGGAAATCTAGAAATGATCCTGGTAAACTTATCACTCCTTCAAATAAACTTATTTGTAAAAGTTGCCAATTCAACACTGTAATGAGATCATTGAATGTTAGTTTTTTTTTTTGGTATAAATGTTGATTTTGTAATCAGTAAACTAAAAGTTAACTAAATATTACTAATATGTTACATACACACATTCATGAACCCACAATCTGTCGATACCTGTATCTTGGCATTGCATAAGGTATTTTTTTTTCTTACTGTTTATGACGTCTTTACACTTAATCCATTGGATGTTGGATGTGTACGGATTGATAATTTAGTCTTAGATGCATGATTTTTGTATTAGTTGTTAGTGGCTTTGAACTAGCTGTCAGTTAACTGCGGGTACTCTCAGATCTGTACCTAGTGTCTTTTTGTCATTGGGATATACAAGTACCCGGCGACGTCTACTTGTACTTTTGTCTGATGAGTTCAGCCTTTTTCAACTGATTTTTATAGTTCGTTCTTATGTTGTACTGTTATACCACTGTCCCAGGTTAGGGGAGGGTTGGAATCCCGATAACATGTTTAACCCCGCCAAATTATGTATGTATGTGCCAGTCTCAAGTCAGAAGCCTATAATTCAGTGGTTGTCGTTTGTGTGTGTGTTACATATTTGTTTTCCGATCAATTTTGTACATAGAAAGGCCGTTAGTTTTATCTTTTGAATTGTTTTACATTGTCATTTCGGGGTCTTTTATAACTGACTATGCGGTATGGGTTTTGTTCATTGTCGAAAGCCGTACGATGACCTAAAGTTGTTAATGTCTGTGTCATTTTTGTCTCTTGTAAAGAGTTGTCTCATTGGCAATCATACCACATCATCTTTTTTTATATCATCATAGATGTCATGATTAAATTGTATACGCCATACGCGCGTTTCTTCTACAAAAGAGCTACCACTGATATAAGGTCAATTTGACAATAACGTTGTAACAACCAAGCGTTTTGGAATATTAGTGTACACTTTCTTTATAAAGTTTTAATTAAGTAAATATGAATACAGTTGTAACAAGCTAGAAACAGCACTTTTAAAACAATACATGTATGTCGTGATCGCCCCTACTGACCCATCTGCATCAAGAATGCATTAGGTAAAGAAAAGATACACTCGATAGCTCGAATGGTAAATACAGTTTCATCAAAAGCATAGTGCAAATCAACTTATAGTTAGCTGAACTTACTAAAATTAGACTTGGAATGTGCACTGGCTTCATTGACCCCCATTTATAGCTGAATTTTGACAAACATGAAACACATTTATGCAAGTAGGGTGCTATGATGATAAAAAACATTGCCCAGATCCATAATCTATCAACACAATTACAGTTGGAGCAATCAATGTCGTCCACTATGGATGCATTCAATAAACATGAGGTTGATATATTCCCTCCTTTCAAGAAAGCACTTTTTGAGTTGTTTGTTGTGATGTTCGATTCTTTATTGTCTTCTGTAAAATTGTTTGCATTTGAATAGATATTTCTGGAAATAATGAACACAGTAATCTTTATTATAAAACTGCAAATTCCAACGACAAGGAACAACAATACAGTTAAAACAATCTTTAGAATTTTTTCTGGTCGACCTCCCTCTCTTTCTAGTGGTTCCAAGTTGTCTTTCCTGTTTGGATATCTACAAAAAAAAAATTGTATGTCAACCAGATAATTGTATATCAACAAGATAATTGTATATCAACAAAATAATTGTATATCAACAATATAATTGTATATCCACAAGATAATTGTATATCAACAGGATAATTGTATATCAACAAGATAATTGTATATCAACAATGTAATTGTATATCAACAATATAATTGTATATCAACAATATAATTGTATATCCACAATATAATTGTATATCAACAAGATAATTGTATATCAACAAGATAATTGTATGTCAACAAAATAATTGTATATCAACAAGATAAGTGTATATCAGCAAGATAATTGTATATCAACAAAATACCTGTATATCAACAAGATAATTGTATATTAAGAATACACTTGTATATGAATGAGATAATTATCTAAAAACAAACAGTAACCTAAAATGTCCCTTGAAATGCACAGAATAACCATCCGACCTATGAAAAATTAATATAACATATATATTGATTAAGATATTGGAATGCTTTTATTTTTTATTAACAAAAACCAGTTTATTCATGCAGCAATGTGTTCTCTCTTTTGCTTTCAGTAATATTTACTGAGAACGTTGCTATAATTAAATAATGGAAGTTCTGTATATCATGTCTTTATTTTTCTTTGTTGCATTAATGCTTAAAAATGTTAAAAGACGCGTGGAACCGTCTGATGACAAAAGTTATAACACATATTAACATAATATTCTTTGGATATTTGCCTACTAATGAACCAACAATCTTAAAAATTTGATTCCGAATAAAAAAAATATAGTTTTCCTATATTTTCCATTGCCCTATACTTGGCAGAATTTACTGACCTTCCTCTGCCATCTGTAGTAGAATTACTGTTATCTTTAGGAGTTGTGTGTATAGTAATGGATTGATCATTCTTTATACCAGTATTTGTGCTCGTATTACACTCGTCTGATGTTCTATTAATATACTCCACATTTATTTCCTCTAGATCGACTGATGTTGCCATAGTTTAGTCAAATCTAATGATAGAAACAGAATAACACATGTTCAAATCTTGTTAATCCATTCTATATACATAACTAGACTGATATTATCAACAGAACTCAAAAAAGACCATCAAAACACAATTTCACGAATAGACTTCGCCAATCCTGTTTTGAATATTATAAAAAAAAAATGACCGAAGAAAAAAGTGATTTGACAGTATAAGGATCTCCTAACATTCATATATACTGCGAAATGAGATAAAATGAGAGGCAGTATTCATATGAAAAGTCTATTGAATATTAGGAGAAATACATATGAATTGTGGTAGAAAACCACAAATATATACATATGAACAGATCTTAGAGATTAAGAATAATTTGGGCACTGCAAAAGATTTCTTTGATGTGAGTTGTTTCCACGCGATTCATTGGGTACAACTGTAAGTACTGTTATGTATTTTACTTTGGATGGGCATGGTTCATTTATCAGTAGTGTTTAGGTTTCAGCTAGTGTTAGTAGCTATGTTTTGGGTGCTTGTGCGATTCTTATAAGATACATTATACCGAACTTATTAGGTCTTTCCACAGAATAGTGGAAAGACCTATTGTATATGCACTGATTATTTATTTTCTTCTGCCGCCAAATGACGAAACGTATTTAGTGGTTTCGCAAGATGCCGCATAAATTGTTTGCATATGATATCGAACAGTTAATGCGCTTTTGAGACTGACCCTGTTTATTCAAGACTTTTTATTGTAGGAGTCATCTCTAAAAACACTGTTTTCTTTGTGGTGAGATCTCCTCTGTAATCGTAAAAAAAGTTAAAAAAATATTTTACCAAATTGTTCGCTATATCCTGAGGATTTCTTTTCAATTTTGACGAAAGCGGTACGAAGACTTCAGACGAGAGTTGTTTCCCCAATTGCATTTGAAATAAGTGATATGCATTTGTAATTGAAAAAAAAACAGAAGTGATAGAGACCTAGGGTTTGTTGATGAGGACTTTAGTCTACCGAATAGAAAAGTAGGTCAAGGTCAATTGTCAAGGTAAAAAGGTCTAGGTCTAATTCCTTGACTTTTCCTTGTTTTAATACTCCTCTGTCACTTTTAATGATATAAATAGAGGAACAAGTTGTTGAACTTTTTGTAATTAAGATAGGATACATTTGGTTTGAAAAATTAAAAGATATCATAAAAGAGTTATTGGACCTGAAATGATTTAATTTTAGGTTACTTGATTATTACTCAAACTTGGTACATGATAAAGCCATAAGGTTAGTTCATGGAATTGAGAAAGGAAATGGGGAATGTGTCAAAGCGACAACAACCCGACCATAGAGCAGACAACAGCCGAAGGCCACCAATGGGTTTTCAATGAGCGAGAATTCCCGCACCCGTAGGTGTCCTTCAGCTTGCCCCTAAAAATATGTAAACTAGTACAGTGATAGTGGACGTCATACTAAACTCCGAATTATACACAAGAAACTAAAATTAAAAATCAAACAAGACTAAGAAAGGCCAGAGGCTCCTGACTTGGGACAGGCGCAGATTTGCGGCGGGGTTAAATATGTGTATGATATCTCAACCATCCCCTATACCTCTAGCCAATGTAGAAAAGTAAACGCATAACAATAAGCACATTAAAATTCAGTTCAAGAGAAGTCCGAGTCCGATGTCAAAAGATGTAACAAAAGAAAATAAATAAAATGACAATAATACATAAATAACAACAGACTACTAGCAGTTAACTGACATGCCAGCTCCAGACCTCAATTAAACTGATTGAAAGATTATGTCTTCATCATATGAATATTAGGCACAATTCCTCCCGTTAGGGGTTTAGTATCATACTATCATAAAATATATGAGAAGAACATAACCCGTGTCATGCCAATAACTGTTTTTTTTTAAATAAATGTGTTTAGTTCCGATGCAAAGACACTATAAGTGAATCATTATTAAAGCCAAAATATGCAATCTTTAATGACCTGACAACTGTATTGTAACTATATCCCTTCTTAATAAGTATGTTTAAAGGTTTTGTAAGCTTTTGAGGTGAATACTGACATGTTTGTGCTTTGTAAAGAATATTACCATAAAAGATTGGATGTGAAAGACCTGAACGTATAAGATGTCTGCATGTTGAGTTATATTTACGAATTATTTCCTTATACCGGTGATAAAATTTAGTAAATGTTTTGACCAGTTTGTGATATCGAAAAGCCTGGTGTAATAATTTTTCAGTAATACATAAATTTCTCTCGCTAAAATCTAATACGTTGTTACATACACGAGCAAATAGTACATGTTGAGATATATAAACACCATAAGATGGTGACAAGGGAACGTCACCGTCTAAAAATGGATAATTAATAATAGGAAATGAAAAATCATCTCTTTTATCATAAATTTTTGTTTTAAGCTTCCCGTTAATGATATAGATATAAAGATCGAGGAAAGGGCAGTTGTCTTTGTTAGTAATAGCTTTATTTAAAGTAAGTTCAACAGGATAAACTTCTTTAGTATACATACTGAAGTCGTCATTATTGAGAGCCAATATATCATCCAAACATCTAAAAGTATTGTTAAATTTTTGTATCAAATGTTGTTTCGATGGGTCTTTGATAATTTTAGTAATAAATTGTAACTCATAACAATACAAACACAGGATGAGACTAGAAGATATAGTTTTAACCGCAAGTTGACAATTATCTCCCATTTTACATTCAAAAATATATAGAAACATTTATTTATTGAATCAATATGAAGAAACATATGATTGTAAGTCGAAAGTAACTCTGAGTTAACCGAAAGTAGCTCCCCATCAACAATTAATAAATCAAGCTGAAAATACCTGCAACTGTTCTCTGAACAATTTTTTTTGTTTAATTTCATTTTATTATGCTGAACTATTATAACGATTCGAGCGTCACTTGTGAGTCTTCTGTTGATATACAGTTTGTTATCACTACTATAGAGTTAATATCTTTTTGTGCATCAATAAAACCTGAAAAAAAAAAATGGAAACACACTGCAGACAATATTTTGAAGGAAATGTTGAAGATTTATATCAAGTATTAGGGCAGTTAAAATGACAAAATCTTAACTTGAGAAATTGCATTCAATTTTGCAAATTCATTTACCGAATTGGTAAGACCAATCAAGCATTTAAAATAAATAAAAGTAAGCACTTACAAATACTACTACTTATGTGTAGCTTGGTAGTTGGTATATTGCTGCATATCTGAATTCAGTTGCACAAGTATTATTAACGTATGATAACAATTCAGCCATATATCATTTTAAGAATCCTTACGTATCCGAACGAATGTTTGCTTTGAAAAATATAACCTTGATAATCTATAAAGAAGTTTTTTCATTTCAACGTTTATTTCTGCAAGTATGCTATGCACATATTAGTCCATAAATATAATGCAATATTGTGATGCAGCTGTCATATTCTTCACGCATTAACAATCAGGTACATTCAAACCAGTACAATAATAAAATAAAATAACAAAAATATGATGGTTAAGCTTAATGAGGTAAAGCATATATTGCTGGTTGAGTAGACTAAAATGAAAAGTGGAAGCAAACTAAAATTTACCGAAAAGTAATCGAAGACATAAAATACTTGTTTAATCGTTTCAGTTTATCCGTTTTTTTTTTTTTTTTGTTTTTTTTTTTTTTTTGTTTTTTTTTTTTATCAAAATCTATCATTTAATTAATGCGTTTTGTCTTAATTCAAGTTGATTACATGTGCGTATGTTATCGCGCTATCAGTCATCGTTTCAATTGTTATACATTTTATTTCGATATGTTCCTCTTTTAGTAGGTTTAAACATACAATTTACATTTCTCTATTAAAGCTGAATGATTGTTATAAATTGACAGAAGGTCGAACTATTATTTTGTTGGCGATAAATTTGCTACTTTCTAATGAGCTACATTATTTTGTATTAAGTAACAATGAGGTATTTAATATAGTGTGAAAAGGTAAGTGCCTATTGTCACTATAATCTACGATTCAACGTTATTACCTTTACTCCGGCTTAGCTTCTATGACAATTTACTGGTTACGTATGTAATACATGTAACAAACATGATACAAGTTGTAAAATGAACCATCTAATGTCAATGTGATACATCAATGAACTTTATTTGATTTGCTGTTTTTACTAACGTAAAGGGTTATCCGAAAAGAAGTTTCAGACTTTCATTGACTCAATTATTGTCCTTTTAACCTTATGTCTGTAGTGTAAGTCTGCTGTTAAATTGGAACATTCATTTATTTGTTAATCACTTTATTCAAAATACAATTACATTTAGATTTTGATTTAATCTCTAATGCAATATCTTAAATTCAACAATAACAATTTACTTGTTTATTTAAAAAAATGAATTGACACCACTTTTTCTTCATATTTTCTGATATCATATTATAAAAGAGGGACGAAAAATACCAGAGGGACAGTAAAACTCATAGATCAACAATAAACTGACAACGCCATGGCTAAAAATGAAAAGGACAAACTGACAAATAATAGTACATAGAAGACTAAAGACTAGTCAACACGAACCAAACATTGGGGTTGATCTCAGATGCTCCGGAAGTGTGAGTAGATCCTGTTCAACATATGGCACCCGTCTTGTTGCTCATGTTATTACAAACCCGGTACAAAGTCTTATTCGGTAGGCCACATTCATGAAAAGGAAAGGGGATTAAAGTTGCAACGTGAGGAATAACATTAATTTAACGGTACCAATTTGCCTTCACCAGATGCGCATTTCGACAATACATGTCTCTTCAGTGATGTTCGCGGCCAAAATATTTGAAATGAAAAGCTTATCTAAAAAATGAAGAGCTTTAATCCAAAAGGTCCAAAACGTATAGCCAAATCCGTAAAAGGAATCAGAGCTCTGCATGAGGAACATATCCAATATTATCTGTGAAACAGTTGTTCCATACGGTCAAACAACTCGTGATGGCGTCCATGAAATTTACGAAGTGATGATTTCAACTTCACTGTTTGAAACTCTTGGTTTAAGAGCTTCCTTGGTAGCAGCAACCCCCTATCAGGCAAATCATGATAGAAAATACAAGCCCCGGAAATATATTAAATATTATCAATAGTTATCAATAGGTACAAAGCTTATTATTTAATACGCCAGACGCGCTAGTCGTCTTGATAAGACTCATTAGTGACGCTACATTTTCTCTCATATTTAGTTTTAAAAATTATATCTCAAAGATTTATTTTAAATTACTAAAAAAGAACATAGGTTATCGACGAACTAAAGAAAAGAATATATATATAAACTAATCGGAACTTTTACCTTACAATGCACCACTATTTCGTTAAAAAGAAAATAAAATGGTGAGTTGAACCTGGTTTTGTGGCATGCTAAACCTCCCTCGTAACAAAAAGTTACATTTGTGTGCACCTATATGTATCCAAAAAAAAAATATTGCAAAAGGAGTTGCTTCATAAAAAAGGAAACTTATCTTAAATATGAAATATAAATTATTTAATGATTACTAGTACCAACTGTTGAAAATCTATTAAATCGTTCAAAAAAAATTAGTGGCCTTAAATATTATGCTCAGAATGGAATCGGATCTGAATTAAAAATCGAGAACGTCATTATTTTAATTGTTTTTTGTTTGTTTAATGAATGACATGACAACCGTTGGGTTAACTGTTTTTTTTTTTTTTTTTTGTCTGTCATTGGGTCAAAGAACGTAAATTGTTCATTAAAAGTTTAAAGCCTTTACAAAATTTGTCCACTAACCCCTACTTTTCTTTTTATGATTTTATTACAGATAGCTTTTAAAGCCATATTTTGAAACATGTATTTGAAAATCAAATAAAATCATTGTTATTTTTTCTTTGTTTTTAAAAAAGAAAATTGTGCAAATGTAAGATGCATGAAAAATCTAGAGAAAAGCATTTCCTGCCGAATTTTCAATGGCTTATATTTCGAAAACAAGCACACAGACCCCTCATTCTTATCTGCTTTTTAAAATACTTTATTTATATACTATCAGTTAAAAATAGTCTTTAAAAAGCTTGCAATTTTTTGCCGACATCCTTTATAACTGAAATATAACTGAATTTTCAATAAACCATCATGTGATATACTTTATATCTTCATGTGTACTGATCAAAGTAACAAGCTTTTTTTTCTGTACTTGTTTATCCCAAATTCATGTATTTAGTTTACATGTTTAATGTTATATTTGTAATTCTCATTTTGTCAAATGTGTTGACGTCTTTTTATTATATTTAGGTGTTACGGATGGAAAAATTAATCACCGCCTTTATTTATTATATTTAATTTCGTACGATTAATTACGTTTGAAGTTGGATTCATAACAAACTGGACATATATAAATTACAGTTAATTGCTATTAATAAGTATTGCAATATGCTTTTTGTTTTAATAAATTATCAGTATTTAGTTCTAATATAATCTTTAAGCAATCCTAATTCTATCTCACTTTTGAATTATAGTTTTTCATGTGTGACGTCATGCTGTTTCTAAATTTCATAAATTCAAATGTGGCATAACGTTTGCCTTTTCGCCATCGTATGTGACGTCATTTTTTTTAATTGCGTTGACGCCTGGACTGATTCGGGTGTGTCTATGCTGTATTGAACTTGGCATCATGTATTCGGGTTTAGTTTTCTGTAATAAGTTAATACTTCAGTTTCATTATGAATATATCTTTCACATTCATTTGTTCAAATTTACTGTTTGCAATACTAGTAGCATGAATCGTTCTATATAAAAGTGTTCTTATCCCGGGCATAAAAACAATTTGGCAAAACCTTTTCAACTTTTGATCTTCAATGCTGTACAACTTTGTACTTTTTTCAATTTCGATCTTTTATATCTGGGCGTTATGTATTCGGGTTTAGTTTTCTGTAATTAGTTAATACTTTAGTTTCATTATGTATATCTCTTTCATATTCATTTGATAAAATTTACTGTTTGCAATAGCATGAATTGTTCTATATAATAAGAATGTTCTTATCCCGGGCATACAAACAATGCCGTATTTGGCAAAACCTTTTCAACTTTTGATCTTCAGTGCTGTACAACTTTGTACTTTTTTCACTTTCGATCTTTTATATCTGGGCGTCACTATTGAGTCTTGTGTGGACTAGACGCGTTTTGGCGTATTGAATTTTAAACCTGATGCTTTTTGTTATCTATTAATCATGCTTTTCTTTGTCTAATATGGTCTCCTTTTTATTTGCATTGTAGTCCTGTAATATTATGTTGTCATTTCAATGTTATATTTAACTTTGCCATTAAAGTGCGAGGTTTGGCATGCCATAAAACCAGGTTCAACCCACCACTTTTATTCCCCTTTAAAAGTGTCCTGTACCAAGTCAGGAAGATGGCCATTGTTATAATATTGTTCGTTTCTGTGTGTGTGTTGCATTTTAACGTTGAGTCGTTTGTGTTTTCTCTTATTTTTTAGATAAGACGTGGCACGGTACTTGTCTATCCCAAATTCATGTATTAGGTTTTGATGTTATATTTGTTATTCTCGTGGTGTTTTGTCTATTGCTTGGTCCGTTTCTGTGTGTGTTGCGTTTCGGTGTTGTGTCGTTGTTCTCCTCTTATATTTAATGCGTTTCCCTCGGTTTTAGTTTGTTACCCCGATTTTGTTTTTTGTCCATGGATTTATGAGTTTTGAACAGCGGTATACTACTGTTGCCTTTATTTTGCCACCCATCGGGTCACCATGTATGACAGGCCGATTTTGAAGGTTTCTAGAAATTAAAAGGTTGCACTTCAACATACGATATCATAAGCAAATCGATTAATAACGTGATAGTGAAATCCAGACATAAACAGGTTTTATGGTAGTGTTCTACAATTTATTGTTTTAGCCCTCTTAATTGTAAAAATAATTTACATTAAAAGTACTACTTGCATTGTAGAGAGAGCATCATATGTTATTATGTAAGATATGCATACGCTATACATTTATTACTTTGGGATACCATACATCAAATTCTATTAATAGTCAACAAAAAGGTGAAAAATGCTACGCAGATGAACAAGTCATCAATATGCTCGAGTTTGTTTTTTTTTTGTCGACAGAATCCATGACAAACGTGACGCATCTGCCTCTCATACATTATTAAACGTAACAACAAAATATATTAAAAAATAGGTTTTGGCGTATTGAAAAAAAGAAACAAAACAACATTTTCGAGAAAACTTTACTACTTCCAAATTAAACATGTCAAAGCTAGCTGGCTATTCAAATCAAATATATCAACCACACAACAAGCTAAAGTATGAAATCTTTTGAGTGGCCACTGTCCTTGTTAAGGACCTTATAGTGTAAGCAACAAAATGATCCATTTCACGGGGTAATCCCAAATGTTGAACTAAGTTTTGTTTGTAATTGCTAATTTCTTCAAAACCACTTTTATTTTACACATTGAATATATTGATTATATGTTTTAAAATTTTGCTTTCAATAGAAATGTTGTTAATTTCGGTTGAAAATTTAGTATAACTGAAAAGCTGAAATAATCATACAGAAAAATTACTTAAATACCTACCGCTTTTGTAATATGATATATTCAATGTAGAATCTATACTATAAGTACAATTTTTACCATCAACAAAGAGCGTAATAATTTAATTTTACGTGTTAACGATTTCAAAAACAAAACGTTAACGCAAGGTACCCTGCAAAACACGAAATTTAGAAAATTGTGTCCACGGGATTCATGATTGTAAAATAATATGATTTCTCTATATTTACAAACAAAATTAACCGTGTGTTATCCGGAATTTCAACACTTAAACTAGAGGACTTTTTTTGGGACATTGGGCACCCCACTATATGAACATGCACACGAATTGTTTGACAAGTGTGATTACATTTCTTGGTAATGCGATTATTTATATTCATATCTATCAACATTGTTTGATAATATGGTTTCAAAGTAGCTTGTATTAAGCTGAGTACATTTGTACTGTAGGAAGTGTCTTTTGTTTGTTTTTTCGCCTTGTGTTTTACGGTTTTGTATATAGCTGTTAGGTTAACAATGTCTACCTGTGTCTTACCGTTCGTAATCGTGAAGGATTGAATTTCAATTTATCAAATATTTAATGCTAATATGGAAACATTATCTAAGCCTATTAAAGATTGAAAAAAACTGTAAAAGAAGTTTGCAAAAAATAATTCACAGAATTCATTATATAAAGTTTTAATTTGAATAGAAAAACCAACTATTTTGCAAAACAGATAAAGAAGACTTCAAAGTATTTGTATAGGTAAATGCTCGTCAACCTTATATTTGGTTTCGTTTTCCACAGTTTTATGACTTAAACAACTCTGATAAAATATACATTATTGAACTACGTATCTTATCCGGTAAAATAGAGGCAAAAGATACCAGAACGAGATTCACATGTACGATTATAAATGAGCTGACACCGTCATGTTAACAAAAGACAATACAAACAAAATACAACGTTCACAAAACTTAACATAGCAACTAAAGATTGAGTAAAATTGATACCGCTTGTATTGTCGAAAGTGCGGCAAAAGAAGTTTATTAAAGTCGATAAAAACGAAATCATTAAGCAGGACAGGAATGTTTCTGACAGTGTTGCTCTATATAATAACATATCACGTCTTTTAGAATATTAGATGATGTTTATTTATACTTTTTAATCAACGACATCATTAGAATGAAGTAGATTACATAGTCTTACATGTTCACCAATTGTGTCTATATCATCTTTTATTGCGAATATCATTTACAGATAAACTAAAAAAGTTGTAGAGTGCTAGCGCTCCTTATTTGTTTAATTTTTCTCTATGGGCGAGGAGAAAATGGTTATCCATAATGTATGTATAAATATATTGGCTGCATATGTAATGTAATACCAATTTTAAATTACTAGTTACAAATATCTGATTGATTACACTAAACATATTCGAGAGAAATGAGCCGTCAAATCTGTTTTCCATATAGAAAACAGAAGATGTGGAATGATTGCCAATGAAACAACTCTCCACAGATACCAATTGACACATAGATTAACTATTATAGGTCACTATACGGCCTTCAACAATGAGCAAAGCTTATTCCGCATAGTCAGCTATAAAATGCCTCAAAATGGCAAATGTAAAACAATTCAAACAAGAACACTAACGTCAACATCTATGTACAAATATTCAAAGAAAAAAAATGTGTTAAACATAAAAAAATGTCAACCACTGAATTTCAGGCTGGTAACTTAATACAGACACACACATATAGAATATGTTAGGGTTAAACATGTAAGCGGGATCCCAACCCTCCCGTAACCTGTGTCAATGGTGTAACAGTACAATATAAAAACAAACTCTAAAAATCAGTTTAAAGAGGCTTAACTCATAAGTTGGATACAAACAAAAAAAATGTTTACATATGAAATAAATTTAAACAGTCTGAAAGACAAGACCAAAACAATGAAAAAAACAATCTGATCTAATGCATTATTGCCACATTTGTAATTATAGTGATAGGTGGTATCTTTTATTAGCTCTTACTTCTAGTTTTGTGACTTTTGGTTTAAAAGTCTTATATTTGAAAACCGAAAAGGTAGTACCCTACAACCGGTTATAGTATATGTCAATATGCAAATTTTAATGAGAAAAAAGATTAAATAATGGAAAAAAGAACGCTTCTTTCACGCCAACGTTTAACCTAAGTATGGGTCTGCTTTTGTTTACATCAGTTCTCTGTATAACATGCGGCTACGCTTCAGAACATACTCTTGGTACTTCGTGGTCTTGACATTTCCATTGCTATAGATATGAACGTACATAATTTATGATATCCAAATATACGGGTATTTTCATTTTGTGCGATATGCCAAATTGTTGTTTTACGTTAAGATACACTCTGAAGAATTATGAATTACAAATTCATAAGAAAATATCCATTTTGACTTAATCAATTTCCGTGTTAATGATTAAGAAAAAGAAATTTAACAATTATTTTTTTCTTATTGCTAATACTTATCCACAATCCATAGAAATTATGAAAAATAAATATTGTAATTACCTTGCTGTTATCACAGTCCCGTCTTACAATTCATTCCAATTACCCTACGATGTTTTACATAATATTGCGTATCTAATACTTTTTCTGTTTACCTTATACATGTACACTGTCGTTATAATGGAAAATACTGCATTATTAAACTTCTTTATAATGTTATAAAATGTTGACTAACTTTAGATATGTTTACTCTGCACTTGATATTGAAATGTCATAATAAGTATGATTATACCTAATATATTCATTAGGTGTTTCAAATTTGTCTTAGTCTGCATATCATTTTTATTGCATTTAATTCAAACCACAAAAGAAATCATATCGATCTGTAACCAAATACTCTTTGCAAATCAGAACTTAACTATGGAATATATCTTTCATTTTGATTTATTATACGATTACATGCCAATGAAAAAAAAGTACTTATGCATAATATTTGAACCCATTGTACATTACTTTTTATTATACGGTTGAAAATAGCATATTATGAAGATTGTAACTTATATTAGAGTCTCTCAAATTTCCGTTATATTGACAAAAATGTGCGAGCAAAACAAAATAACATCATAGGTAAACATGAAAAAACAGAAGAGTACATCAATCAACATTATGTTATAATTATAATCACTATGACCACAAAGTAATAGAATGACGCATAGGAAACGCACAAGATCAGAAATGTCACAGAAGTATACAAAAATAAACGATTCATCCGTACGATTTGCAGTCTTCAAAAAAGAACTCCAAAAAGCAAATAGTGCTACTTTTATGAATTTTTATTTTTGTTATTATGTATATTATTTTTAACTTCTCTGTAACCATTGTATTTGCATGGTTGTATGAGAATAAACTATCTATCTACACGATTATCGCTCACTTGTTTAATTGCTTTAGTTTTTTCTACATTTATCCGTTCGCAAAAATCAGAAAATCTTAAATGGAGATCACAAGCTTTTTCTATTCATTTTGATTATTTCATATTTCATCAGCATTGCTTTGTATATATCTTATATTTTCTTGTTTTATCATTGTAACATAATGATATATACGAGAGAGGGACGAAAGATACCAGAGGGAAAGTCAAATTCATAGATTGACAATTAACTGACAACGTCATGACTAAAACTGAAAAAGACAAACAATAGTAAAGACACAAGATATAAAACTAAAGACTAAGCAACACGAACCCCTAATACAACTGGTAGTGATTGCAGGTGCTCTGGAAGAGTAAAATGATTCTGCTCCACTTGTGGCACCGTCGTGTTGCTTTCACAAATCCGAATTGCTTATGTTAATACAAATGCGAATTGCTTCTACGAATTATCAACGATCTATCTTCACAACCAACATGTCTCAACAGTTAAACATACATTTGGAGTTATGGCAAAAAATGTGTGACGAAAGGCAATTCATATTATGTCTTTGAATATCCTGGGGTGAATTATAAACGGCTAATATACATTGATAATAACAAATATGAAATAACAAATACACCATATGACACAATATACCACTCCTTTAGCCCCCCACAAAAAAAAAAAAAATTATCTTCAATTTTTGACCCCCCATTTTAAAGAAAAAAACCCTTTTTACATCCAAAATAAAAATTTTACCAACATTTTTGTGTGATTTTTAACTTCAAAATTAAGAAGAAAAAAAACACACTTTGTATTTATACCCCCCATAAAAAAAATAAAAAAATTTTTTTGTAAAGAGCACACCAAAACCTTAATCCTGTTTTTTTTTTTAAAACTCATTTTTTCCCCTAAGGGGAGTAGTATAGTACTTGAACGACTCCAGCACCCCCCCCTCCAAAAAAAAAAAAATTTGACCCCCAAAAAATTACCCTCATTTCAAGTAAAAGAGCCCTAAATTTTCATTAAAAAAAAAAGCAAAAAAACACCCAAAAAACACCAAAAAAAACCGGGATAACAGGCAGAGAAAGAATTCTGTGGGATTTAAGAGAAAAAAAAAAAATCAATTTTTACTTTTAAAAATGAAAGAAAAGCAAGCGAGCGGAGCGAGATACACTCCGGTTATCCTTAAAAAATGGAAGCGAACTGTTCCCCTTAAAAAATGGAAGCGAACGATTCCCTTTATGAATTACCAAAATATCCCCATTGTGCTATTATATGTGGCCAAACTGGATGTGGAAAAACAGAGTTTGTTCTTGATTTATTAGAAAAAGAATATAGTAAAGTTTTCAAATATATAGTCATACTTTGTCCAACCATCCAATGGAACAAAGCATACAAAAATCGTGAATGGATTGGTGATGTTAGAAAACCAAAAACAAAAAATCTAATAATTGTTAATCCTATTGTTGAAGTGAGAGAAGCGAACGGTTCCCTTTATGAAGAAGAGAAGCTACAAGAACTATTAAGAATGTTCTTTAAAAAATATGCTGGTCATCCAACATTATATATCATTGATGACTGCAGTGCAACAAAAGAACTAACAAAGAAAAAAGATATGCTGTCCGAGCTTGCATTTTCAGGAAGACATGCGGAACAATCAGTGTGGGTCATTTCACAGAGATACAACTCTGTTTTAAAAGATTTAAGAGAACAAACAAAATGGTTATGCATGTTCTACACAAAAGATAGAGATAGTTTTGATAATTGTCTAAGAGAAAATGATGTTATTCCTACTTTGGAAGAAAGACAAAGAATAAAGGAAGAACTTAAAAAAAAGAAACATCGTAAATTAATATTAAAGACTGATCAACCTACTGATTATTGGTTACTTAATTGATTTTTTTAGCAATTCTCAAGTAATGCTTAAGTAATGTTTAAGTAATGCTTAAGTAATTCTTAAGTAATTTAACCAAAATAAGTAATTCTTAAGTAATTTAACCAAAATAAGCAAAATAATTCTTAAGTAATGCTTAAGTAATTCTTAAGTAATTTAACCAAAATAAGTAATTCTTAAGTAATTTAACCAAAAATAAGCAATAAAAAAAGCAATGCTGTTGGAAATACTAACAATTACAACAAACACTGCAGTCTTATCATTGGTTGGATATGTTGTATTTAATTTTTTTAAAGTTAAAAATAAATTATATCCGTTTTTTGAAACGTATAAAATGAATGCTGAAGAATTATTAAGCGAGCAAATTGTGGAACACATAAATATTGATGATGAAGCGAGCGAAGTGAACGGTTCCCCTTCAAGAAAAAAAACGCGAAAGATTATCAGCTGTTGTTGCTGGTGGGAGTAGTAAACAATATCTGGGTAAAGAATTACAACTGTCAGATATTGATAAAATGACAACAGAACAAATAAACAAACTATACTGTAAATATGAAGCAAGATTGGGAGCTAGTATGACCAAGACATTAGGAAACTCTTTTATAAATTTATATGTCATGGGTGTATCAAAGTTTTTCAAAGTTGTTAATCCACCAATTTTGATACAAGACTTAGAGGAAGATCCTTTTATCAATAATGCTTTAACTAATACATGTTGTGAACTGTACTATAGATATGGAATGTATCTTGCTCCTTTTACTGCAATATTAACAACAGCAAGACATATCGAACCACTCGCTTCGCTCGATTTCCAAAAAAAAAGATGAAAAAAATGACATAAAAAATGATGAATGAAAATCCTGAACAAATAGAAGTATTTAAAAAACCCAAACAAAAAGACCCAAAAAGAGTAGCTGCTGGTAAGAAAGGTGCAGAAGTAAGAATAAGAAATGCAGAATTGAGAAAAAAAGAAGTGGAAAAATTAAAAAAAGAAAATTCAAAAATCAAACAAATAACAAAAGATTCTGATACAGAAACAGATTATGGATCAAACGAACATATTCCTTCGGTTGAGAAACACTCCAGTTCCATAGTTGATTACAAATTTGTACTTTTTTCTATAAGTATTGTTGGATTGGGATTGTTTTTTTACAACCAAAGTAAGAAACCAGAAAGAATGATTAAAGAAATAACAAAACCAGAAAAACAAAAGAAAGAAATTGATCCTTTTGAATTTAATTAAATTTAGTACATTAAAATGACAACTCAAAAAGACGGAAAACAAATAGCAAATATGTTATATCATGCTGGAGTGGAAACATTGTTAACAGTTGGATATGCAGAAATAGGTAAAAAGGTATTAAGGAGGCCAGCACCAAAAGTGGATTTTAATATGAATGATGTTGTAATGTTATCCATTGATATATTACTTGCAATGGCAACAAAAGATATGTTGATTAAGCAAGGTATTATACCTGCTGATATTATGAAGTAATTTTTGTTTTTATAAAATGGCAAGTGCTTTAACAATGATGCTTGGTGGGGCAATAACAAATGCTTTTGCATTTTCAGGGAGTAATTATTTATTTTCACATATGGGTAGTAATGTAAATGAAGAGAAAATAAGACATGATAAAGCTATAGAAAAATTAGAAAAAGCACAAGCAGAATGGAATAAAAAAAGAATACAAAAATTAGATTTTATAAATGAACAATTACAAAAGGAACATCATGCGGTTCAGACTTTTGATGATGTTGACCAGGCAATGAAACTATACTATCGTGTCACGAATAAAAAATTAACTTCATTATCACCTAAACCTACATTAAGTGATTTTTATACTCCATCAGAAGACCAGAAAAATAGAGAGATTGCATTTGTTGTTGGTGGTATGGCATTAACTGGTTTTATTGTTTGGGTAATAAAATAAAAAATTGATAAAAATTAGAATCCCTAATTTCTTTACTTTTCCTGGTAAAAACAGCAAAATTGCAGAAAAAAGTATGTACTATTCCTGTACTTTTTCTGTTTTTAGGGGTATAGAGAAATAATAAAATAAAATAAAAAATTCTTAAAAAGAAATTTCAGGACATGGTTTTTCAAAAACATATTCATAAACTTTATCTGGTCTAATAAAAGCATCCCAACCAGGAGGAAACTTAGATAACTTTTTACCATCAAACTTTTCCATTACTTCCATTTGTTTTGGAGTCAAAGGACATTCTCCATCATCTCTTAAACAACATATCTGATAATCTGATAACATTATTCTTCCTAATATAACTTTAGCATCAGGGTCATCTGTTTCTGTATAAGCTTCGATCATTTTTATTCTTTATTTTTTTAAGAAAAAAATTTTAATTATATATTTTTTAATTTCTTCTCTAATATCCATAAGGAAAACTTCTAATTAAATTTTCATTTTCACAATATACCATTCTTTTATCAAACATATAATCATAAGCTTTAACTTGTTTAACTGTTTTAAGTTGATGATCTTTTATTTTTATATTATTGTATTTAACAGTTTCATATTTTTCATTTTCATCAGTAACTATTTTTATTTTTTTATCTAATGTAATCTTTTTTTCTACTTCAGCATTTAATCTAAAACCTTTACAACAGCTAACTAGTTTTTCTGTATCTAGTTTCATAGAATAATCTTTTGGACCAGCAGATATAAATTGTTTTATATGATTAGCGTTATGTTTTGAAACAATTTCATCTGTTAAATCTCCTAATTTATTTCCCATCATACTTTCTATCTTTTTACAAGCTTCAGAACCATCATCATTATAAATACAAGAATCTGTATCCATGTATAAAACTCTTTCTTGTAGAATATCCAATAGTTCGTATAATTTTAATCTAGCATGTGCTGTTGTAAACAAAGCTATATAAACATTTACACTTGGATTAGGTTTAGAGTATTCTTCTTTATTTTTATATTCTGTTAAAACAATATCTTCATCTAATATCATAGTACTTATATCTTTATATTTTTCATTAAATACTATTTTAGTTATATGTTCTAAAGTAAAACAATATTCTTTTTGTGTAAAATTATCTCTCATACCAAAATGTCCCCATAAATTATTTAAACATATTTTAGCTATAAATCTTAATCCTGAATTGTACTTAACTTTGTCAATATCTAGATCATAAGCAGTATTATCTATAATGTATTGTATTTTTGTTTTACATTCTTTATCGTTTTTACAATCATTTTTACAATATTTAGGATCACATTTACATCCTGAAGCTTCTTGTTTATATTTCATAAACGTATCTACATAAAGTTTAAATATATCTGTAGATGTTTTTTCAAAATGTTCTAGTTCATATATTTTTTGTAATTCATAACCTTTTTCTATTGCTTTATCTATTTCTATTGTAGACCATGTACCTACTATAACTCTTTCCTCATCAGAATGTATACATTTTTCATTTTTAATATTTTTACATTCTTTACATCTTTTTATTTCATGTATTTTATCATGTTTATTTAAAGTAGGATCGCTTGACGCATCTATGTGTTTACATTTAAAAGATATTTTATTCATACATGTTCTACATAATCCAAAAAGTAATTTATGTGTATTATCACTAGTTGATTGTTTATATGGTAAAACAGGGTGATACAATCCTTTAGGTGGTAATATTTTACATTTCATTATTCCGAAATAATTATTTTTTATATAATCATCTACAGAAATATCTGTATATGTAATAGGATGTCCTATAGGATATTTACAATATTTATTTACTGATGGATACAGAGAACAAAAATCTACATATCTACCTTTTAAATCAGAAAGATTATTGTATAATTGAATAGTTTCTGTTCTTCCTCCATAAAATGCATCTCTTTTATCAATAGGTTTTAAATGTGGATCAACTTCAGGATATTTTTGTTGATCAAACTCACATTCCCATATTGTATGAATTTTTACATTTGGTTTTAGATAATCTTCAATAGTTTTAAGTCTTTCTTTAGTTTCATTATATAACTCTTTCATAGTTTTTTTATTTCTATCTTTTTTGCATATTTCTTCAGGACTATAACATTTTGGACATCCATGCCAATAACATCCAAAAAATTCATAAACATTACGCATTTTATTTTCTCTATCATAATAATAACCATCGACTTTATAACATTTCTTATTAATGAATAATTTCTTTTCACCTCCCCTTTTAGCATGTTGAATCATTATATTATATTTTAAAGAAATATACTCTAACCATTGTATTGATTTTTGTGAATGTACTTCTTTAATTGTCATCTTTTTGTGAATTCCAATTGTTTCATTTGTCAACATTATTGTTTTAAATATTTTTGTACAACATTGAGCAATTGTAATATATTGAAATGGATCGATACAATTATTGGTTATATCTAAAAATAATTTTCTATATAAGGTACAACCTTTGGCAAGAATTAAAACATCCAATAGACAATAATAAAATATTTCTTTATTGAATTTAAATTCTTTTTCTTTAACTTTATTATACCATTCATCAAATAATTCTTTATTTTTAATTGTCATAGTATTATAACCAAAATATTCTTTATCAGGATAAATTCCCTTATATTTTTGATTCTCTGTTGTATTAAAATAATGTGGAAAATAACCTTTGTTACCCACAAATCCAAATGTTTTTGGGAAAGCAGCTAATCCACATAATGTAAAATTTATAGAATCTATGAATCTTAAATTTATTCCTTTAATAACTATAAATGTTAATTTTAATCCTGAAGAAATAATACTATGTTCAATTTTATTTTTTATTATCCATCCTAAAATCGGTTGCATATCATAACCTTTTCCATAATGTGAAATAAAAGTGTAGTCTTTAAATTTGTCTCTTATGAAATATTTACAAAAGTTGTCTATTACAGAATTTCCTATAGGGGTTTCATATTCCCTAAAGGGAATTTTTTCTACATCACTAAAACAATCATCTATGTCTAATTCTAACAAGTTTAAATCATCAATATTGAAATCACATTTAAATACTTTTGCATAGTTATTTTTAAAACAATAAATATTTTCTAAATCGTAAGCTATACAAAAATTCATTATATGTATTCCTGTTTCTTGATTTGCTTCAAAATCAAAATATATATATTTATTATTTTTTACTTGTTTTGGTACTGATGGTTTCATATAACATAAGTGTTCTTCATTACTTTCCGTGTATTTTTCATAACATATTAAACATATTTTTTCACCACATTTGTGATTTTTGCCTGTATATGTTTTGTTACATTTATCACAAATATGTTGTTTTCTGATAGTTGTTACTGTGTTATCTTTGCATGTATGTTGTTCAGTATAACCAATTAAACATACTTTACAAAACCTACGTTTAGCTAAAAATCCTGTTATATTTGTTATAGTGTCAAAGTGTTCATCATGATAATATAAATATATTTGTTCATTATATTCTTCATTACCATTATATAAAATATATTCTGTACTATTTGATGTAAAAACAATTATCCTAATATTAAGATAATTTTCAAAAGCTTTTAAATCATCTAAATTATTACCTTCTTCTTTTATTTCTACTCCTGATTGTTCATGTAAATCTTCAGCAACTCTTTTTTGTAATGGTCTACCTTCATTGATATGTTTTAATTGAGAATCTGTAAAATCTTTTAATAACTTATTTGAAGCTAAAGAAGTTACAATTGCCCTTGATAAACATATTGTATCATCATTTTTTATTTGGATAATACTTCTTTTATTTGTGACATCTAATATTTTTAAAGCCCTACCTTTTCCTTTTCTATTAGGTATAACAGTAACTTCAAAAATAACTTCTTCTAAATTTAATTCTTCAGCACTATTTAATAATCTTTCCATTTGATCCATGAATAACTTTTTAACTGTATTATATGTTCTTATAGGCCAGCTTTTGTGTTTAGTAATTATGATTTCATGAATAGGTACTATTTTAATTCTTCCATTAGGGTAATCTTTTATGGAATTGTCTACCATGTGATCAAAAGCATTTGTAAATGTTTCTTGTTTTTCATCCTTTAGACTAATTTTATAATTAAATACATAAATACTTGCTTTATGTTTATATTCTTTTGTCAAAACAAGTTTATATGAATCTCCTCGCTTGGATAAAATTTTATCCTTTTTTGCCTCCATTTTTTAAGAAAACATTTTAGTTACTTAAAAATGTCTAAAACAAATCTAACAAATAAATTAGCAGATGAATTACATCATAGAGTTATAAAATCTTTTCCTAAAAGACGTGTTTATGTTAATTCAATAGATCAAACATGGGCAGTTGATTTAATAGATATGCAACCATATTCAAAACAAAATAAACACTATAAATATTTATTAGCAGTTATAGATGTTTTTAGTAAATATGGTTGGTTAAGCCCTTTGAAAAATAAAACAGGAGTAGCAGTGAGTGAAGCATTTAAAACATTATTTAAAGAAAGAAAACCAATATATATTTGGTCAGATAAAGGATCCGAATTTTATAATCGACAAGTAAAAGAATTGTTAAAAGATAATAACATAAAGTTATATTCAATTGAGAATGAAGAAAAATCCAGTGTAGTGGAACGCTGGATAGGAACAATGAAACAACATATGTATAAATACTTTACTGCTAATGAAACTTTAAAATATTATGATATATTAGATAAATTAGTTAAAAATTATAATAATACAGTACATTCTTCAATTAAAATGACACCTGTTCAAGCAAGTAAATTAAAAAATGAATTAACAGTGTATAAAAATTTATATCCAGAAAAGGAAGAGAAAATTAAAAAACCTAAATTCGAAGCAGGTACTAGAGTAAGAATAACAAAAAAAAAGGGTAAATTTGAAAAGGGTTATACTACTCGTTGGACTAAAGAAATATTTGTAATTGAAAAAGTTTTAAATACAATTCCTTTTACTTATAAAATAATTGATTTAAAAGGCGAAGAAATAACAGGTGCTTTCTATGAACAAGAATTAATGATGACTAAGTTTTAGATCTTTCTAAATGAAAGGTGCCACATGTGGAGCAGGGTCCGCTTACCCTTCCAGAGCACCTGAGATCACCCCGGTTTTTGGTGGGGTTCGTGTTTCTCAGTCTTTAGGTTTTTTTCTGTGTTGTATTTTGTGTTCTGTTGTTTGTCTGTTTGTCTGTTTCTTTTTTAGCCATGGCTTTGTCGATTTACTTTTTACTTATGAGATATAACGTCCCTTTGGTTTTTCGCTCCTCCTTTACTTACGGTTAATTTATTACCAAAACAATAATCAGTTTCAAAATTTTAATTTGAAAACAAAAGTGCAATGAATACATACAAATCAAACACTATAAACATAATATCACTGTTCAAAGTTAGATCTGTCACATCCACTAAAAGTTACCCGGTTATGAATAACCGTTACAATGTCCCACCTACTGATCATGTATGATCACTCCTTATATGGAATAAGAAAATCAATAGTAAAGAGTTGTCCCACCTACTGATCATGTATGATCACTCCTTATATGGAATACAATATCACATACATATCAAACTTCTTGTGACGGAGTAAGTTTATCATCTGCTGGAATAATGTCTACCTGTCTCCAAAAGGTGGCAAACTGATCAATTTCTAACATTTGTTTAATAAGTTCTTGTTTTGAAAGAATATCATTGATTGAAACATTAATGTTCAGAAAACCTTTAAATCCTTTAAGTAGATTAGAAAGTTGTCTTAATTTCCGAGCATGAGGTATAGATATATCTATCTGAGTTGATAACCATGTGTCCCACGTTGTATTGACCTTTGCTGAAATAAACCAGTCTCTCAAAGCATTAAGGAAATCACCGAAAAGAATGTTAAACAGCATACCTTGGGCATTATGTCTTCCCAAGTGTTTGTATGCTTCTTTTAACTGTTTAACAGGGTCGCCTTCTATATTAAAACTAAACTTCTGCCTCGAAATTGTCTTTGATAAATCCGCCTTTCTGCTCATTAGAAAGGTGTGAAGTTCTTCAGGGGTCGTGATAGTTTGCTTTTTTTTCTTTCCCAGTTTTTCTTTAAATAAGTCCTGCACCTTTCTTTTCGGAGCTTTTGGAAGTTTAACCGGTCCCAAACTCTTAGCTCTTTCGATTGTCTCAATCATGCTCTGATAGTAACTGATATTTTCTATCAAAATGTTACTTTCTTCTAAACTCCATGACCAGTTCTGTGGTTGAGGTTGCACCTGACACTCTTGATTTTCCATTTGTATTTCTTTTGTAGAATTACTTTCTTGAAACATTAATTCACGTCTTCTCACCACTGTTAATTTGAAACGAAAGACCGCACCAGTCTGCTATATGTTTACATGTGATGACAACATTGTCTAGGTAACATGTAAACATACTCTTGACAACCATGTAAATATTTCCAATGATCGATTTTGTCTATAGCACTTCACAAATGTAAAAAGCAATTTAAGTTGTAGTCGTATTGATCCGTTTTATTACTAGACTTTATTGATAGAATTAATTAAAAATAACAATTTACATTGTCTAGGCAACATGTAAACATACTCTTGACAACCATGTAAATATTTCCAATGATCGATTTAGTCTATTTAAAAGTCATGTCCTATTAAATAGCAAATGTAAAAAGCAATTTAAGTTGTAGTCGTATTGATCCGTTTTATTACTAGACTATATTGATAAAATTAATTAAAAATCAAGGTTGGGGCGCACTGGGGATTTTTTTTCTCTTAAATCCCACAGAATTCTTTCTCTGTCAGTTCTCCCGGTTTTTTTGGGAGTAAGAAAATTTGGTGTTTTTTGGGGTGTTTTTTTGCTTCTTTTTTTTTATGAAAATTTAGGGCTCTTTTACTTGAAATGAGGGTAATTTTTTGGGGGTCAAATTTTTTTTTTTTTGGGGGGGGCGCTGGAGTCGTTCAAGTACTATACTACTCCCCTTAGGGGAAAAAATAAGTTTTATAAAAAACCCCAGGATTAAGGTTTTGGTGTGCTCTTTACAAAAAAATTTTTTTATTTTTTTATGGGGGGTATAAATACAAAGTGTGTTTTTTTTCTTCTTAATTTTGAAGTTAAAAATCACACAAAAATGTTGGTAAAATTTTTATTTTGGATGTAAAAAGGGTTTTTTTTTTTTAAAATGGGGGGTCAAAAATTGAAGATAATTTTTTTTTTTTTTGTGGGGGGCTAAAGGAGTGGTATATTGTGTCATATGACCAAGATCAGATGATAAAATGCACTATAAAACCTATTAATTTTTTTTTTCAATTAATCTTAACGTATTACGGATTAATTTTTGAGTTTTTGAAAGAACACGTGTTTTAAATGTGGAACTTTATTTTTATTATGATATATTGAAAACAAATATTTAATTTTGTATGCCAATAAAACATGTAAACATGGACAGTTGAAGTTATTTCATACATACAATATATAAAATTAAAAAAAAAAAATACGCACAACTTTAACATTTTTAAAGGACGATCAAAGGGTTGCAAAAGAGACAAGGGGGATTTTGAAACAAATAATTGAAAATGAAACGACAACGTCACTAACGTCAAAGGTAGAGATACTTTTCTAATTTGCATAGCAACCATTTTGCCTTATCATGATAACAACCATTAAAATAGGAATATACATGCCCTTTAAATAAAAATGTCTAAATCCTATGTCGAATCACTAATTTGTCCGCATACAAGTGAATTGTACAAGTTCTTTTGCTTCTTCTCGTGTACAAATGAACATTGTCCACTTTGAAAAATGTTAGGCCTCTTTAGCTTAAAAATCGGAAGCCTAACCGTAGTATAATTGCTATATATATAATAACTAATATCTTATAAAGTCCTAAAAAGCAAGATTCAAAATAGAAATTAAGATACAACATCACTTGTTCATGATTTTTCGGCATAAAGGGAAACACCTTATAGGTTGAATTGTATAGTTAAATAAGTTTTAATTTACCGTCTTTCTTCCTAACTGTTTTAAAAACATGATGATTTTAACCTTCCCGTTTTGCAAAAAGTAAATGTTTAAGCGTTTGTCTTAGAATTATTCAACATTTTTTGTAAATATCCGCCAGAGGAAATTTTCAAAGGTTCATGACTGAAAATGACTGGATAATCCGCGAATTAGACATAGTATCCTTGTATTTCCTAGCATGATTTCCTTGATAGAGGATTGATTCTCACGAGGAAGCTATTAAACCAAGAGTTCCAACTGGTGAAGTTGAAATCATCCCGTCGTAAATTTTAGGGACGCCATCACGAGTTGGTTGACCGTTGTGGAATAACCGTTTCGCAGATGATATCGGATATGTTCCTTATGTCGTAACTACCATACCCTTTCCCTTTTCACGAATGTAAGTTTCCGAATAAGACTATTTACCGGATTTGTAAAAACATAAGCAACACGATGGGTTGTAGAAACTGCTTACCCTTCCGGAGCACCTGAGATCAACCCAAGATTTTGGTGGCGTTCTTTTTGCTTAGTCTTTGGTTTTCTATGTTGTGTCTTCTTTACTATTTTTTTAGTGTTTATCTTTTTATTTTTAGCCATGGCGTGTTCAGTTTATTTTCTATCCATGCGTTGTGTTAAATATAAACTAGGAAATATAAGTTTTTTTGTTCACGCATCGTTGTCAACTGTGATACGTTTGAGATATTAAGCTAGCTATAAAACCAGGTTCAATCCACCATTTTCTTCCAAGTCATGAATATGACAGTTGTAATATATTCGTTTGGTGTATTTCATATTTTGATTTTTACATTTGATTAAGGACTTTCCGTTTTGAATTTTGCACGGAGTTCAGTATTTATTGTGATTTTACTTTTTCCTTACAGATTATTTCTAGTAAATCAGAATACTTGTTGATCACCAGGTACAACAGCGAGGAAATGAATAGAAAACCATTATATTTTGTTTTTTTTTCGAGAAACACAACTAAGGTAAAATAACGTAGAGATACGAAAACTTCATCTCAGTCTCGTACTAATTTTTTGCCATAAATTTGTTTTTTTTTTTTTTCAATACCTATGCATATATCATCGATAAACACATTTGATTTATTTGAATCAGGTCAATTCCCTTTCACTGTCAATTTTGATATACCATAATGTCTTTATAAATATAATTTGCAACTTTAATGCATTATTGCATCATTCTATACATTTTATTTGATAATATTGTTGTGCCTGGACACACTGTTTGCATCATTCCAACAGGATTATTTAAGAAATAATTAATGGAGGCTTGAATATATTGTGATTTTACCACGAGCTGTCCCTTTATGACAAATATTGATGATCGTTTTATAACACTGGTTATCTTTTTTCACAAGATGAATTGAGACTTCAGCATACTCAAGATGTTTTTAATTATAACTACGATCAAACTCCAAAGCAATGGGGCAGTTGCTACGCTAAACTAATGAAGTCAACGAAGCGTAATGCAAATTCCTAAGCAATGGGGACGTTGCTATGATCAATTGTAAAGGTCAACGAAGCGTAGTGCAAACTCCTAAACAATTGGGACGTTGCTATGCTCAACTAATAAAGTCAACGAAACGTAGTGCAAACTCACTAACAATGGGTATGTTGCTATGCTAAACTAATAAAGTCAACAAAGAGTATTGCAAATTCCTAAACAATGGGGACGCTGCTATGCCAAGCTAATAAAGTCAACGAAGCGAAGTGCAAACTTCTAAACAATGGGGACGTTGCTATGCTGAACTATTGAAGTCAAAGAAGCGTAGTGCAAACTCCCAAACAATGGGAACGTTGCTACGTTAAACTAATAAAGTCAACAGAGCGAGGTGCAAACTTCTAAACAATGGGGACGTTGATATGCTAAACTAATAAAGTCAACGAAGCGTAGTGCAAACTCCCAATTAATGGGGACGTTGATACGCTAAACTAGTAAAATCAACGAAGCGTAGTGCTAACTCCTCAACAATGGGAACGTTGCTACGCTAAGCTAATAAATTCAACGAAGTGTAGTGTGAACTACCAAACACTGGGGACGTTGCTATGCTAAACTAATAAAGACAACGTAGTGCAAACAATTGGGACGTTGTCATGATAAACTAATAAAATCAACGAAGCGTAGTGCAAATAATTGGGACGTTGTTATGATAAACTAATAAAGTCAACGAAGCGTAGTGCAAACTCAAAAACAATGAGGGGGTTGCTACGCTAAACTATTAAAGAAAACGGAGCGTAGTGCAAACTCCTGAGCAATGGGGACGTTGAAACGCTAAACTAATAACGTCAACGAAGCGTAATGCAAAATCGTCAACAATGGAGACGTGGCTATGGTACACTATTAAAGTCAACTAAGCGAAGTGCAAACTCCCAAACAATGATATGGGTACGTTGATACGCTAAACTATTACAAACAATGAAGCGAAGTGCAAACTCCCAAACAATAGTGACGTTGATAAGCAAAACTTATAAAGTCAACGAAGCGTAGTACAAACTGTGTTTCAATGGAAACATTGCTATGATAAACTTATAAAGTCAACGAAGCGTAGTGCAAACTCCGAAACAATGGGGACGTTGCTACTCTGAACTATTAAAGTCAACGAAGCGTAGTGCAATCTTCAAAACAATTGGAACGTTGAAAAGCTAAACTAATAAAGTCAACGAAGCGTAATGCAAAATCGTTAACAATGGAGACGTGGCTATGGTAAACTATTAAAGTCAACTAAGCGAAGTGCAAACTCCCAAACAATACTTACGTTGCTATGCAAAACTATTAAAGTCAAGGAAGCGTAGTGCAAATTCCCAAACAATGGGAACGTTGATACGCTAAACTATTAAAGACAATGACGCGACTTTCAAACTACCAAACAATAGTGACGTTGCTATGCAAAACTTATAAAGTCAACGAAGCGTAGTACAAACTGTGTATCAATGGGGACATTGCTATGATAAACTTATAAAGTCAACTAAGCGTAGTGCAAACTCCCTAACAATGGGGACGTTGATACTCTGCACTATTAAAGTCAACGAAGCGTAGTGCAATCTTCCAAACAATGGGGATGTTGCTATGCTAAGCTAATAAAGTCAACATAGCGTAGTGCAAACTCCCAAATGATGGGAACGTTGCTATGCTAAACTATTAAAGTCAACAAAGCGTAGTGCAAACTCCCAAACAATGGGGACTTTGCTATGCTAAACTATTAAAGTCAACGAAGCGTAGTGCAAACTCCTAGACAATGGGGACGTTGCTTTGCTAAACTATTAAAGTCAACGTAGCGTAGTGCAAACTCCTAAACAATAGTGATGCTGCTATGCTAATTTAATAAAGTCAACGAAGCGAAGAGCAAACTCCCAAACAATGGGGACGTTGCTATGCTAAACTAATAAAGTCAACAAAGCGTTGTGCAATCTCCTAAACAATCGGGATGTTGCTGCGCTAAACTATTAAAGTCAACTAAGCGTAATGCAATCTCCACAACATTTGGTACGTTGCTTTGCTAAACTAATTAAGTCAACGAAGCGTAATGCAAACTCCAAAACAATGGGGACGATGCTGCGCTAAACTAATAGAGTCAACGAAGCGTACAGCAAATTGTGCAACAATTGGGACGTTGCTATGATAAACCTATAAAGTCAACGAAGCGTAGTGCACACTCCGAAACAACGTGGACGTTGCTTTGCTACAATAATAAGGTCAACGTTGCGTAGTGCAAACTCCCAAACAATGGGGACGTTGCTATGCTAAAATATTAAAGTCAACGAAGCGTAGTGCAAACTTCTAAACAATAGGGACGTTGCTATGCTAAACTTAGAAAAGGTAGCGTACGTAGCAGAGTGCAAATTCCTAAACAATGGTGATATATCTATGCTTAACTATTAAAGTTAACGAAGCGTAGTGCAACCTCACAAGCAATGGGGACGTTACTATGTTAAACTATCAAAGTCAACGAAGCGTAGTGCAAACTCCGAAGCAATGGGGACGTTGCTATGTTAAACTTATAAAGTCAACGAAGCATATTGCAAACTTCTAAACAATGAGGACGTTGCTATGTATACTACACTATGAAAGTCAACGAAGCGTAGTGCAAACAATTGAGACGTTGTTATGATAAACTAATAAAGTCAACAAAGCGTAGTGCAAACTCCAAAACAATGGGTACGTTGCTATGCTACACTAATAAAGACAACTTAGCGTAGTGCAAACAATTGGGACGTTGTTATGATAAACTAATAAAGTCAGCAAAGCGTAGTGCAAACTCCAAAACAATGGGTACGTTGTTACGCTAAACTATTACAGTAAACGAAGCGTAGTGCAAACTCCTGAGCAATGGGGACGTTGAAACGCTAAACTATTAAAGACAACGTAGCATAGTGTAAACAATTGGGACGTTGTTATGATAAATTAATAAACTCAAGGAAGCGTATTGCAAACAATTGGGACGTTGTTATGATAAACTAATAAAGTCAACGAAGCGTAGTGCAAACTCCAAAACAATGGGTACGTTGCTATGCTAAACTAATAAAGACACTGTAGCGTAGTGCAAACAATTGGGACGTTGTTATGATAAACTCATAAATTCAACGAAGCGTAGTGCAAATAATTGGGACGTTGATATGATAAACTAATAAAGTCAACGAAGCGTAGTGCAAACTCCAAAACAATGAGGGGGTTGCTACGCTAAACTATTAAAGTAAACGAAGCGTAGAGCAAACTCCTGAGCAATGGGGACATTGAAACGCTAAACTAATAAAGTCAACGAAGCGTAATGTAAAATCTTTAACAATGGAGACGTGGCTATGGTAAACTATTAAAGTCAACTAAGCGAAGTGCAAACTCCCAAACAATACTAACGTTGCTATGCAAAACTATTAAAGTCAAGGAAGCGTAGTGCAAATTCCCAAAACAATGGGTACGTTGATACGCTAAACTTTTAAAGACAATGAAGCGTAGTGCAAACTCCCAAACAATAGTGACACTTGCTATGCAAAACCTATAAAGTCAACGAAGCGTAGTACAAACTGTGTATCAATGGGGACATTGCTACGCTACACTAATAAGGTCAACTTTGCGTAGTGCAAACTCCCAAACAATGGGGACGTTGCTATGCTAAACTATTAAAGTCAACGATCGTAGTGCTAATTCATGAGAAATGGGGACGTTACTATGCTAAAATAATGCATTCAACGTTGTGAAGTGCAAACTCCTAATCAATGATGGTGTTTGTTGCTCTAATCTATCAAGTCAACGTAGCGTTTCCACTGTTTCGTATTTTGGAATAGAATCAGTTTTAACTTTGTAATCAATTGATGATGGGGAACGTAGACAATTATTACTCTGGAGACCAATAAAGAAAAATAAATTACAGCTGGAGTGTTTAAAAGCTAATACATGTAATTAATTTGACAAAAAAGGCATTAGAAATATCAATTACAGTTATCTACTTTTTTGTAATTGTAGTGTAGAATACAATAAGTCGTACCTTTGTTATCCATTGATGTTAAAGGGAGGTAGCAATTATTACTTTGAGACCAATATATAAAAAATGTTTCATATATCTTTTATAATGTCAGCAATCGCATTTAAAAGTAAATTCATTTGACAAAAACAAGCAGAGTAATTAATTACATCAAATTGACAAAAATATAAAATGTTTAACTACAATCAAACTCCTAAACAATGCTGATGTTGCTACGCTAAATTATTAAAGTCAATGTAGCGAAGCGAGGATGAAGTTTCCCCTGTTTTGAAGTATGGAATACAATGAGTCGTACTTTTGTAATCCATTGATCGATGTTACGTAGGTAGTTATTACTCCCCAGACTAATAAAGAAACAATGTTTCATATAACTTATTGAACTGTCGTGTTTAAAAGCAAATGCATTTCACAAAAAAAGTCAGAAAAATTCATTATAGTTATCAAATAGATTAAAATATAAATGCTATTTAGTATTTGCTTTTAAACATTCTAAGTTTAAATACAGTTTTTCGTTGTTTTAGAAATGCAAGTGTATGTTATCGCTTTGATATATAGCTTTTTTTTCAAAACTTTCAAAATGCAGAAATTGTTGCTGGGAATTTACAAACGAGACACGAAATTTTCATAGTAGAAAAGAATAAGAAAAGCCGGTCAGTGGCTCTCACATCTCTGGGGAAAATGTCTCAACTCAACAAAAAAAGGCATTAGAAATATCAATTACAGTTATCCACTTTTTTGTAATTGTAGTGTGGAATACAATAAGTCGTACCTTCGTTATCCATTGATGTTAAAGGGAGGTAGCAATTATTACTTTGAGACCAATATATAAACCATGTTTCATATATCTTTAATAATGTCAGCAATCGCATTTAAAAGTAAATTCATTTGACAAAAACAAGCAGAGTAATTAATTACATCAAATTGACAAAAATATAAAATGTTTAACTACAATCAAACTCCTAAACAATGCTGATGTTGCTACGCTAAATTATTAAAGTCAATGTAGCGAAGCGAGGATGAAGTTTCCCCTGTTTTGAAGTATGGAATACAATGAGTCGTACTGTTGTAATCCATTGATGTTACGTAGGTAGTTATTACTCCCCAGACTAATAAAGAAAAAATGTTTCATATAACTTATTGAACTGTCGTGTTTAAAAGCAAATGCATTTCACAAAAAAAGTCAGAAAAATTAATAACAGTTATCAAATGGATTCAAATATAAATGCTGTTTAGTATTTACTTTTAACGATTTTAAGTTTATATACAGTTTTTCGTTGTTTTAGAAATGCAAGTATATGTTATTGCTTTGATATATAGCTTTGTTTTTCAAAATTTTCAAAATGCAGAAATGTTTGCTGGGAATTTCCAAACGAGACAGGAATTGTTCTTAGTAGAGAAGAATAAGAAAATTCGGTCAGTGGCTCTCACATCTCTGGGGAAAATGTCTCAAACTCAATGTGCGGCACTATGTTTGAAATTTGGAGAGAGATGTTGTGAAATATCGTATATAACCTCTTCTCGAGAGTGTAAACTAGATCAGTCCGGATGCTGTCATTCGGATTTTGACTATATATCTGGTACAAACCTCATACAAAGAGATCGTACCCATGTCGGTGAGTAAAACCTGTTCTTTTTAATCCTTCTAAGAATAGTGAATTTTTGGTGCACATATAAGTATAGAATCTCCGGAGTTTTTTTTCCTTTGAACGTTCCTGAACAATTTTTGAAAATAATTTCGGACGCATTCAATTATTTAACGTCATGTTTTTAAGTTTTACGGCACTGAATCTATACGTCTGCTGAATGAATATATGCTTTATAATGAATTAAAACAAACTGTTAAAAGTTGTTTGTTTATAAGTTTTGAAATCATAAACAAACTATGGTTTAACACCCTCAGACAAAGTTGACCTTAGATGGATCTAACTATTTTTCATGTATTTTATTGTCATTAAGATCTTTATCTCTTTCGGTTCTCATATAACCTGGGCCATAGAAAATTTGACTTTAGGCGTTTTTGGTGAAGGTAAATCAATATAAGAGCTTCGGACGTATGAAATTGCTAAATGTGTGGTTATCAATTTGTACATTTATAAATGTCTTTTTTTAGTATAACCTCTGCAAGAGGATCAGCAATTGTTTCCATTGTCACCATTTATGACGATACTTTTTTTATCGCTATTTTGTGCATTTTTCCTTTGATCTTTTTTGTGATAATTTGTCATATCATTTTACTCGCTTGAGATGAAAATTATCGCTAGAAACTAATGCGCCACGTGGCGTTGCTAACGAAATTGACATGAAATTGACAACGTCGTCATAGGTAAAATAGCGATAAACAGATTATCATTGGTCATCTCAACACGATTGCTTTTCGTGACCGGCTCAATAATATTAATGTTTAACTCATATAAAAATTTCAAATCGTTATCAAAAATAGTACACTATTATTACGCAAATTGTTTTTATTTTATTCTCTTCTGTGTTCACTATTAACAATTATAGATTTGTATTGACTGTGTTTACCAAATTATTGATCTGTAGCTCAAGAACTGAAAAAAAACATGTCATGCGCACTCAAAATGTTGGCAATATTTGTTTCCCAAATTTTTCCACTGTTGGTACATTTCCGAATCAAATGTGAACAGTTTTTCTTCTCACTAGTGAAAAAATGATAAATCGAAGTTTAATTATGACGTCTTGGTTTTTATTAAAGGACTAGGTACGATAAGCATCAGAGAACGGCCCCCTAATTTCGTTCAAATTAAAAGTGACCTGTCATTAATTATAATACATTATTTTTAAAGTTTAAAACCTATATTTTTGTAAACATCAATAGATTTTTCAACTTCCGCTGATATTATTCATGCTCTGTTGCTGTAAAGACCTCAAGATTCGCGAAAAGGCCAGAACAATGGCAGTTTCTAAACCTTTTTCTGCATTTTAAACTATGAGCGTACCTACGACCCACGATCATATTTATACCAGACATTCCTTGAACATAAATGTTGATGCAGTTCAAATATTTTAGTGGGTGGTAAGTACGCTCATAGTTAAAAATTCAAAAAAGTGACAAAAATTGTCGGTAGTTTTCATTGAATCATGGAAATTTTTAACCGAATTGCGGACCGGAGATGATTTCCGGTATTTACTGGATCCGACGGAAATGTATTCATGGTACGCAATAATAATGGCTAGTTTCTTCAGGATGAAAAATAAACATATTTGAGACGGGAAAACAGGATATTCCTGTATAATTCATTATTCTTGGATTTAAAGTGACATTTTAGCAGACCGTCGAAATTTGACCCAAATTAGACGGAACTGTGACAAACTTCAGAGAAATTCTGGGAACGTAATTGTGAATGAATACATGTATAATAACTGGTTCATACTCAAACAGTGCATATACTTATTTTGTTTCATAATTGACGAAATGGTCGCCCTGGAATGTTTTAATCTCCGATGACACTTTTGTGAAAAGTGCTTTCTTTCACGTCCGCATTTCTACCAAGTATGGCATGCCAAGTTAACATTTTAGACAATCATTTAATATAAATACAGATGGCGATGTCGAAATAAACTACAGAACATGTAAAAAGTAAACAATTATAGGTCAAAGTACGACCTTTAACACAGAGCTTTGGCTTACACCGACCAGCAAGCTATCAAGGACACACAAGTGACTAATGTAGCAATTCAAACAGGAAAACCAACGGTTTAATCTTTATATAAAAAAAAAACTAGAAACGAGGAACACGTATGAACCACAACAACCACCGAACAGGTTCCTTACTTGTTGCAAACAAACACAGCATGTGAAAACGTTTAAACAGGCGACAACCTTCACCCTAACCCGAACTTATATACTTTTATTAGTAACTTGCATGTCCAATTATAACTGTAGTTCATTTTGATAAACAAATTACAAAAACACAAAAACAAAACGAAACAATACAAAATGCAACTTAATCACATACATGCATTTTACATGATATTTCACAAATCATTTGACACTGACAGGAAAGTGAAAACATTTTTCGTCATTGCCAGTATCCACATCATAATTACAGATAACAAAATTGTTCCATAGATATAGGAAGATGTGGTGTGAGTGCCAATGATACAACTCTCCATCCAAATAACAATTTATAAAAGTAAACCATAATAGGTCAATGTACGGCCTTTAACACGGGGCCTTGGCTCACACCGAACAACAAGCTATAAAGGGCCCCAAAATTACTACTGTAAAACCATTCAAACCATAGTCCATTTCATCGTGAAAGAAACATCAGTTTATTCTTTTCTCAGTTTTCACTTGTCTTTGTCAATTTTCCCTGGCTTCCAAGATGAAATGAATGGATACATTATGTTAAACATAACTATTCTTCTTCTTTTTTGGAATTTTATTCTCATACACACTTGTCCGGGTCTACACTTATTTAGTTTTGATACAATAGATAAATTTGGTGTATTTACTGTCTTCTGATTGATTTTCAATGTTGTCAATTTTGATGGCGACACGCCCACTCTGACGTTGTGTATTCATACGCCAACATGTGTGTACGTTGTTATTGTTAATATAAATAATATAAAATGTTCCTTGAGCCTTATTTTTGATAAAAATTTATTTATAATGAATGGCAATAATTTATTTTGATTTAATTGAACCATAAAACTAATTTTTGACTCTTCACATTTTACATAATCCGCTTCGCAGATTATTCAATGTGAAGAGTCAACAATTAGTTTTATGGTTCAATAAATTCAAAATAGATAATAGCCATTCATTAATTGACTTATGATATTTGGCATACAGTGTATAGCCATGACTCAGATATCATAACAGTCTAATATCATTATGACATTTACCGTTGATCTCAAGGTACAATTAATTGACCTATAACTTTCATGGTTAAATGATTGTCCAACCCTTAAACCATATATATATATATATATATTCTTACAGGCTATGCCATTTTTTTTACTGCACAATAGGATTAATTTCTTAGGTCAATTAATGCCTCGTTAATAACTTCAAAAATGATTTAACCCCCCCCCCTTTTTGCCTTGATAAGTCGTTTCTAATTCACTATAGGTTTTGTACCCATGCAGAGGACACATTCCTATTCCAACCCCTACATCATATTAATTCGTAATTGCCTGGATTAGACATTTTAATCCACACAATTATGTCTGTATGTGGTACAAGTCACGTCTCTTTGATTCCATTAACTGTTAAGTATCTTTGAAAGCTGTTCAAACTCATCTCAATTTATTAAATCCTATATGTTCTTGTTTTCATGAAAAAACGTTCACATTGAAAGTCAAACAAAGGTGTTGTAGTGGTCTACAATTTAAAAAAAAATGTTTGCTGTTGCTAAGCAAGATGTGGGATTCTATACTCGATATAGAATTTGTCCAAAAAATAATGATAATCTAGATGTTTATATTATAGTGTAACACCGTATTAGGAAGTATATTCCTAAAAAATAACTAAGTTCATACTTCAAGAAATATAAAGAATCTATTATTGCATGGTTGATATGCACTTGTTATGTATCTTAGTTGTTGATCAGCGTGTAGTGACCTACAATTGAACTAAGTGTTCATTTCTAACTAAACATGTTCACAAACAGACAATCTGCATTGCACTCAATTTAATTTGTTCAATATAATGACTAATTGATTTGTAGTTGGCTTTAATTCAAACATGTTTTGCTGTTGCTAAGCAACACTTGTGTTGCTATGCTCAATACGAAATTTGTAAAGAATAAAAAAAGATGTATATGAAAAAATATTGGAATGAAACTCCAAATGGAAAGAAAAATCTTCAAACAACTGCTTAAATCATACTTAAGAGTGACAAGCACCAATTTTTTAACCGTTGCTAGGCAACATTTCTGTTGCCAAGGTTGTTTTATCATACCTTGTCCTTTCATATTGTGACATCTTGAAAAAATGTGATCATGCCTGGCAACGTCACATTTATACTTCTGTAATTCTCTAAAAGAGAAGGATAAAAATCAAATTAGAAACAGATTCCACCACTATAAATCTAATATTACTATATATTTATATATCTATACATTCTCATCAATATGGATTTTTTTTTATTTTTTTAAACGCTCGGCATGCCTCAAGCGTTGACTATTAAAATTATTAAAAATGGAGTTAAGAAATAACGTTACACATTTGTTGCAGTGATATATCAATATCTTTAATGCATCTCTCAACGGTGATGAAATGTGAAAAATAAAATCTCAAAAAATACTGAACTCCGAGAAAATCAAAATGGAGAGTCCCCACCCAATCAAATGGCAAAATCAAAATCACAAACAGTGATCCTAAATATAGATAAGGAGATGATTGTCAAATGAAATGAAAACCAGTATTCACCAAAGACCAAAAGCAATGATAATACGCTACTGGTCAACAGCTAGAACAGCGTAGTAACCTTTAATATGTATACTGGGCACCAGATGTCAACATATAAAACAATTCAACGGATAAAGTATGATTTACGTTCATGAAAATAACGACACTGAATGAAAATATGCCTTATTCCTTTTTTAGTTTATTATTGTGTGGTTCATTGTTTCAACGCCATGTCCTTCACCTCTTATTCTAAATTTCAATATATTGATATAAATAATCAACTGAAAGAAATTAAACTTGAAAAGTTTACGTAATATACTTAAGAGATATTTCAAACGTTGAACATAAATCATAAATATGCAATAGTTTTACCTGCAGTACATTCTCGAAGAAAACAGTTTGATGCCATATATCTTTCGGTCTACATTGTATCGTTTACATTTTGCCTGAATGCACGGAAGTCACCAAAATAATTTATTCTATCTGAAATACAATGCATATATAATTTTCCTCAGATTTGTTTGGATAAGTCTATACATTCATTATGCTGATTGACACTTAAATTTTGTTTTAAATGACCTTGCACTTTTGATCATATGTCAAAATAATTCATAAATAACTTTATCTCGTTTTAAGACATACAACATAATGTTCAATCTTAAGCTGCTCCATGTTATAAAGATGTTTTCTGTTTCAGTGAATAAGACATTATCTGTAACAAATGGCGGAGGTTTAGGTGTTTGGGCATCTGCAGAATTTTGCACGCGAGGTCATTATGCAATTGGTTTCAGGATGAAAGTATGTATTTTTGTATGAAATACTTTTAATCTTGATCTATCAAAACTTTTTAAAAAGATTATAAAACTACTATTCTGATTTGAGAACTACACCTGCAGACTAAATTCAGTTTTTTTTGTAGTCAAAACTAAAGGAAAAAAATAATTTCTTAGTAAATAAGCGATAAATGAAAGCCAAATTAACATCAAGTCATGTTAGGTTAATTATTGTATGAGACAATGTTACGAATAAAACAGTTTGCATGCAAAAGTTGATGGTAACTGTGGATTCATTATTATTTGTTGGATACCAATTTTCGTGGGTTTCGTTGTTACAGATGAACCACGAATTTAAATGTTCAACAAATATCCTAATTTCAATAGGCTTAAAGCTTTCTAAACAGAGGTTGGTAAAACCACAAAATTAAATACCCACGAATATGCAAGTTTTCAGCAATCCACAAAAAATGATACCAACTAAAATAAATGAATCCACAGTATATGCATTTAGCAGCTCATGGTACATTGAGGAATTTTCAATCTAATAAGAAAACATTTCATACATCCCTTTCAAGGTACCCTCTTTTATTTCGTGCATTCTTGGAATGGCATATAGCTTGTTAAATCAATACTCACCGTGGTTTTTTTTTTTCCTTTTTTCCTAAACTAAGGAATTATTTTGTATCTGTGACTTTTGACAGTCTTATTGGTCAAAACAAATGTTCTGGAAGTTGTCAAACTTAAATATTTACTCTAACTATATAATAATTGTAGCAAACATTTTTTAATTGTAGCAACCTTTCGTCGTTTATACATTTTATTTATAACGGTTCCAACGTTGCTCACGTTGGAATAGTAATTTTTCGTTTTATGTGTGCATTCTTTTTACAGATTGAACCTCCAAATGGAGATAGTACAGAACTGAATGCTATTTCAATTGTCTGTGGAAATAGAGCAAGTGATCGTTGTGGTGATATGGCAAGTTCTGGTCAGCAGGCATGGGGAGATTGGACAGGGGAAACACTTTGTCCACCAAACGCATTTCTTGTTGCCTTTTCCCTACAAGTGCATCAATACAGTGTAAGCTGCTTATATTGTAATTATTACGAATTTTTACTAAATTTCTTATTGTGACGTCCTGAAAAAAGTTTACCTAGTCTGATGACGTTACATATAAAGAACACAACTTTCTGCAAGTAAATGAAGGATACAAATCATTGTCATAAATTCTCTTCATCTTCTTACTTTATTTTGCCTTTTTAACTTTTTGGGATTCGAGAGTCACTGATGAGTCGTTTGTAGACAAAACGCTTGTCTGGCTCAAATACTAAATCCAATCCTCGTATATATGATGAGTTTATTTGTCACGTTGCTGATGTTGGTATTTTTCTCCCGCCATTTGTTTTTTTTTAGACTAAGCTGATAAACAAATGCTTCTTAATTTTTGTATAAGATTGATTGCATGATAGTTTTCCTTTCATATCTCATTTTATAAATAGATATAAGAAAATGTAAAATGAGTGTCGAATGAGACTACCAATTCAAGTCACAAGTTGTAAAAGTTCAAAGAAAGTCCTCCACCACGGAACTTTGGCTCAAACCGAACAGCAAGCTATAAAAGGCCGTATAATGACTAATGTAAAACTATTCAAACAGGAAGAAACAAAAACAAGAAGCGAGAAACATTCATGAACAACAAAAACTAAACATCAGGTTTCTATCATATTCATATTCGTTGTATTATTTTTTTTAAATAAAATTTAAATTTTAAATACTATTGCATATATTAACACTTAACTTGAGATATCATTATCATTTGTGTTTTAGTTCACGATTTGAAAACAAAAACAATTTCATGAAAATAAATTTTTTGACAAATACCTAACGAAAAACCTTTATGAAAAATTATAATATGCATCACATTTGAAATAGAAATACGTGTTCTTGTGTAGCAATTATTGATTTTCAATGTTTAAATGGAGAACGGAGTCTAAATTAGTTATGTTTGTTAATGCAGAAAGCTGTAATCAACTCATCATAAATACCAGGATTGAAATTTGCATTTACGCCAGACGCTGCAAATTATCGATTAAATTTCTTGTTTTTATTGTTAGCAAGATTGAACGATGAATAAATGAAACTAATTTGTGAAATTGTCGTTAGAATAACAATATTGCTTTTACATCTGTATCATTAAAATAATTGGTTTCAACCATTGAAATTTCAATATCATGATTATTATCTCACGATGATAATCCAAAATGTTTATAATTCATTTTATATAAGAATTTGCAATACATTTCCCTATTTTTCTCATCTGAAGTTTCATTTAAACGTAAATGACCTGCAGATATTTAACTTAGTTTGCTAATTGACATGTGTACACGTGTTATTTCCATCTTTTGATTATTGTGTTGTTCAGTTACTATTCTTTCTATCTTTGTTTTATTGCCAACTACTGTAAACGAACTGAGTTTTACGAATACCTTATTTTGCGCTTAGTCCTTTGAGTTCCATTTCGCGGCCATTTATGTTTGCGATATCAAAATGTACTTAATGTAGCTTAACAAGGAAAGATCAGACATCGCATTCATTTTCAAAACTTGAAAGGAGCGAACATTAGTTGGTTTACAGTAAGTTGGTAAACAAGTTCTCTGAGTTGAATAGATTTTTGGTAACTGGTATAAAATCTAAAGATATGAAATATCTTTTTTGATAGGTTAATGAAGATAGCACTGGCGCTAATTACGTCAGATTCAGATGCAGATATTTCAAAGATGAATTTGATGCCGTTGACCTTAACTATCCTCCTGGGTATGGACAATATGGCTCATATGGTGAATGGAGTGAAGCCTGTCCAGTGCACAGTGCCATATGTGGTCTACAGACCAAACTTGAAGCTCAACAAGGACGTGGAGATGATACCGCACTAAATGATGTTATTTTTTTCTGTTGTGAATAAGGAGGCTACCAAAGCAAAATGTACAACAATTGAACTCTTTTGTTGTTTTGTGGTTACTATTTTTCTGGTTGTGCCGAATGTGAAATAATTACATTCTAAATTATTTAACTTAAAACAAAAACTGAAGGTTTGCATTTCATAAATTGCATATGAGCTGAGTATGAAAGAAATCGATGTTTTACAAGTACACGTATTCATGTACATGTATAAGACTTTGAAAGAGTTTTTAATATCTAAAAGACGAAATAAAAGATGAATTGTTGCCCTCCATATCAGTGTAGTATGTTTTAGATATCACAATTGTCAAACAGTTACATACTTTTTATTGAGATGCTTTCAACCCGTTATACATTTGTAATAGGTTAATAGATATTTTCATACTCATTTCCATCATGTCGCTTCCTAATCGACGCAGCCCATGTGTGTTTTAAGAAGGAAAATATATTAGGTATTTTGTTTGTTATTGTTTTGAATGTTATAGTGTGTGATAAAAACATTTGAGGGAATTCGATGTTTGCTATACCGCGGTTCAATTAAACACACCTTTTGACAATACAAAGAAGCCAATAACAATTTAGTTTTCTGCAGTGTTTACTTTGTATCACTTGTTATTTGTGAGGCAGAAACTGGTTTTAAAAGGATAAATTATCTATATAAATTTAAGATGTATTTAGACTTTTGATGCCCTAGCTTTTTAATTATTCACTAACGCAAATGAAAAATCTGAAACTATACCATTACGGAATAGCAAAGTTTATGTACATAGATTAAGTCAGTACGTTTATGAATGTGTACAGTAACTATTAAAACATTCAAACTGGACCCAATATTATTTTATACCAATGAAATTAAGATTTGAATGGTTACAATTGCCACCTTTTATATTTTCACAATATTTTCCACATATAGAGTACATATTTTTTTTAAAACAAATTCTAAAGAAAAAAGAGACAGTTAACAAACAGACTTTTTATTTCATGAAACAATTCATTTTTTCGAGAAAAAAAAAGAAGCATAAATACTTAAACACACGGTTACGACAGGGAAAAATTGTTGATTATTTTAACAAAAAAAACATATGTCAAGTTAATTATAAAAGTATGGTTAAATTCAATAAAAAAAGGGTAGTCAGTCTATAAAGTCAAAATATGTCAAACTACCTATTTCTTTATCCTCAAAATGTTAAATCTGTTATGCACTATAGTGAGATTAGAAGAAGACAGTTTGTTTCCTTCGCAAATTTGCCATGGTCTTTTCTTCAAAACCATAGGAATTAGCGTAATCTTTTGAACTAAACAAATTGTACAAGTTATTATAATTCCGACGTCATTTTGGCACCCGTATTTCTTATTCTACTCCATCATGCAGTGTAATATGTTTTTTTTTAAAGAAATCGTTTTGTGAGTCTGCACTGATTTTTAATGTTTGCTTAGGGTATATTCCTTTCTTTTTTTTTCTTATTTATATATGACGTGAATCTGTGCTTATACATCTCGTTATTGTGTTATTGCACTATCATGTTAAATTTTTGTATTTTTGTTTTTCATTTTTATTAGAATTCTTTTAAAAGAGGGACGAAAGATACCAAAGGGACAGTCAAACTCATAAATCTAAAACAAACTGACAACGCCATGGCTAAAAATGAAAAAGACAAACAAACAACAGCACACACGACACAACATAGAAAACTAAAGAATAAACAACACGAACCCCAACAAAAAACTAGGGGTGATCTCAGGTGCTCCGGAAGGGTAAGCAGATCCTGCTCCACATGTGTCACCATATTTACTTTCAAATATTCGGCTTTGATGTAGGTTAATTCCGAAAAGCGGATCAAACGCGTGAAAATTTATTACGAGTTATTTTCAGTTGTTAGATATTGTATAGGTTTAAATATGTTACAGCATTATTATAAAAGTTCTCTGTGATAGCTTAAATATCACAATCATCACTGAAATGGTCAAGAATAAAGTCGACAGTAGTATACCGCTGGTCGAAATTCTTAATCGATTGAGAAAAAAATCCGGGTTATAAGCTAAAACTGAGAGCAACGATTCAAATATAAAAGAGCTACGACACAACAGAAACACAACATTAAAATGTAACACACACAGAAACGAACTATAATATAACAATGGCCATTTTCAAGACTTGTTACAGGACATTTTAAGAAAAAAAACGCAAGTATACATATATTACTTATACTTCATATACTTTGACTTTGGAATGATGTTTTAAGGTTAAGAATGTGCTTGATTTAATTCTTCATTTTATTGAATTAGGAATAGGATTTTTATAGTTATAGTATAAGCCCAAAACATTGTAAAAACAAGGAATAAGATCTTTATAGTACTATTAAAAACCCATAAAGTTGTAAAAAAAAAATAACAGGAGTAATCATTATTCTATATATATGCTGTGGTGAATTCCACAACCTGATAAGATGTCTTTTTTTTTTTTTTTCAGAAATTTAAAAATCATCCTACAATATTTTTTTTGTTTTATATCTTTTTTGTTCAAAATTAAGAAAACTCTGTAAAATCTATATTCTGGGAAGAGGTATAAGTTTATATCCACTTAGAAATAGACTTAAACAATCTTCAAAACAGATCGATGTCCACACTTCAATACAATTCTTAAACTAATAATTGCTAGTTTACCTGACTTTAAAAATACACCTGAGATTTACATCTTCTGTTCAAACTCAGCGTTATTTTCTTTCTTCAGGATTTGAGAGCTATTCTATTTTATGTTACTGCATGTTGATTTTGATAACGAAATCAACATTTGATTGGGTGATACCTTCACACGTGACATCGACAAAAACTTCATCTTCACTTCTGAGGATCATATTCGCCTCTAACATGTCGGGACTAAATCATACAACATTAAGCACAAAGCTTAGGCAGTGGAATAACACATTTATTTTACTTGGCCTCAGGAGAAATGAAGATTCGTTCAACCTCGAAAAATCATATTTCCCTCGGGCTGAGCTCACGTGAAATATGAATATTCTTGGGAGAACAAATCGTCATATCTACCTCAGGTACGGGAAATACATGTATTTTGTTCATCTTTACTCATTCGGACGTATTGTCTTTTTGAGACATTTTAGGCACTTTCTTACAATAAGTGTTTACCAACGGAAATATTTTCAAAGGACGTAACGAGATATTGAATGCAAGTTGTTTACAGAAAATAAGAAAGTAGTTTTTCATTGAAGTGAAAGACTATTCAATTCAATTCATTATGTTATTTACGCCTCACCTGATGTTTCAAATACACAATAAATTTTGTATACATAAGCCAATATGTACAGATTAATGAGAGACGATAATCATGTAAGTACATGATAAATATAAAACATGAAGGTAAAATAATGCAACATAACTTCAATTAATATTTACAAAATAAAGCGTTTTTGTAGAAAAAAAATTACAGTTTGGCTCATATTCTTATAACATCTTAATACGAAAATAAAAATACATTTTTCTGACAATCTGTAAAACTGTTAAAATGCTCATTAGTAAAAATAACTTGTCTATGATCATTATAAATAGGACAATGTAGTGACAGAAGTGAAAAAACTACTCCAACATCTGCAGACCGGACATCCAAAGTATCAAGAAAAGAGACAGGAATAGATCATAATTAAACCCATGTGATAAAACACTCAGACTATTTAATCTGATTTTAATATTTAAAAAACAAATATTTAAAAAAAAACAAGCAAAAACAAACGAAAAAACACAAATGTATCACTGTAAATATTATGTTCACTTTTTTAAACATAGTTGTCGTATGTATATTTTATTTAGAAATAATTCGTTTATATGCCTATATGTATATACTGCAAAAAGTGCAAACATTGCTTAGATATACCAAACTGTAATGTTATATATGGAGAAGATGAATAAGTATCTGTTTATTAGACCTTTTACGGTTTTAAAACGACGCTTAATAATGTTATATGTGGAGAACTTGAATAAGTATCTGTTTATTACACCTTATATAGCATGTTTCTCTATTGTCATAAAAATTCATAATATCTAATAAGATTAATAGATTTAGCTAACAAAGTCCTTATATTTCAATAAGGTAACTTTATTTGTTAATGGAAAATTGTTTTAATGTTAATTAGGCTTAAATTAAAAACTGTTTGCTTTCATCTCTCTGTGATTAAAGTAAGATAACTCTGGTCAATTTCCCTAACATTCAATCATTATAGGAAGATGATATAGTTCTGTTTTCATTGATAGTCTTTTTCAGAAAAGTTCTAATTGTTTTGGGTAGGTCCCAATTATAATTTTACACTCTAGCATTCGGCATCAGTTAGAAGCTTCTGGAATAAAATGGTGGCTATGGTGTACTGTTTTGTGTTTGTGTTAGGCGTTATTACACTACTTTCATGTATTTGTCTTAAGGGATGGAGTAAAGCAATTAAGTTACATCAGCTTTCTGCTTCATTTGAGTTCTGGCATAATGGTATACACCATACCGATCTTAGAAACAAATGCCTTTACGAGTAGAATGACGAATGCTGTTGGACAGTTTTTGATGCATACCACAACTTGAAACAGTGTATTCTTGACAGCACAATTAATGTTTTTCACCGGCATATTGTACCTCAAAAAGTAGGAACAAAATGTTTTTTTTTAATAATTTACAGGATATGGCTTTAATAGAGAGCAATTTCATGAATACTGGGAAGATGCTTTTTCTGTGACATATTCACTTGTTTCAGAATATTTCCCCCTATATACCTTAATGGTATATTAAGGTTATAACAACGGAAAGTTTTCTTCTGTGATCTGTGATTGACATCAGTTTCTCATCGCTCTAAGAAAGTTAGTGATGATGAAGGCAGATTTGACCTTGTTTAATTTTTACGTATAAACACGATATGAATACTTACAGATAACAAAAAAAAATATTTATAAGATAACAAAATAATTATTTATATTGGTATATATTAATTTTAAACATTTCAAAACAAATAAAAGAAATTATAGATATACATAAATGTCTTTGATAAACTATTGAAAAATACGAGTATCTAGTACATTACAGATTTTATAACGATTTTAAATTCAATAAAAAAAACTATATTTATAAGATATAATTATAACCCTGTTCAAGGTACACAATCAACATATTGACTTTATGAAATTAAACATAGACTCATAGTTCAAAGGAATATAACTCTTGTATACAAATGACACATCAATCGAGTTATTTAGCTGCGAATTCGTGCACCACCTTCAAGGAAGATTCTAAATTATCAATATAACCACAAGTTGTTAATCTATAGATACTGACGACTAAGTAATGCTAACCACAGTAAAGAATATTTGTTTGAAATTTTTCAACATTTACTCAGAAAAATGCTCGAACTACTTGACTTTCAAAGCTCATAATTAACGTGTTTACACACTGATATGATATGGTTGTTAAACATTACAAACCTGTAATCGTATAAGACACTATACACCTCGTGTGCTTGCATTAACTTATCCAAAAATATATTTATTTCAAGCCTAAATATTTCGACATGTTGTTGACATTTGATAAATTTTAGAATCACAATTTCCGGTTAAGATTTGACTAAATACCAAATTCTTGATATCGTCAGGTAAATATGCTACCTTATACGGCATTTAAACGACGCTTCATAATTATAGTTTAACCTAATTTGTTTACACAAAGGTATACACATAAGCGATCCGTTAAGTTTATTTTACCGAATAGACATAGGTTTTTTTTGGATATACGCATGAGGCAGCCTATGGTTACCCATAGGTACTTATGATTTGATATTTTATACACAAAATATCACACGATAGGTACTTATGGATAACCATAGGCCTCCTCAACGTATATCCAAACACACCCATAATCAGGTTCAAAGCATTCAAGTGAAACATTTAAATGACGAAAGAAAGAAAAAAAAAACCCAAACTATTCGAACTTAATATGTCTTTGTCAATTGCTTCTATACACGTAAATGGTTTACGAAACAATAAAAAACAAGATATGATTTTTAATTGGTTAGTTTTGATATTATTTGTCTTCAAGAAACACATTGTTCAAAATCTGATATTAATAACTGGGGTAATGATTGGAAAAAATTTGGGGGAGGTGAATCAGTTTGGAATTGCGGAACTTCTGATTCAAGGGGGTGGGATTCCTTTTGCAAAAGAATTTTTCCGAGAATGTAACTTTTATTAATCACGATGAAAACGGAAGATGTCAAATGTGTGACATAAAAAAGATAATGCTGTATATCATTTTATTAATGTATATACACCGAACAACGGTTCCGATAGAAAGACTTTTTACGAAAATTTACGTAACTTCAATAAAGTGTATGACGATGATAGTGTTGAACACTACACCGTATTATTATGAGACTTTAATTGTACTTAAGATAAAAAAAAAAATAGACAGAATGCCATCACATCAAAATAATGACGTCGGCACAATTGAATTAAAAAATCTTTTATTGAGATATGAATTAGATGATGTATGGAGATCTCGATTTCCAGATACAAAATGTTATACGTTTCAAAGAGGAAACTCGAAGTCCCATATTGATTTTATTTTCTGCAACAAATCTTTGAATAGTAAAATATTTACCACTCGTATCACATCTCATTTCCCATGTAGTGATCACGAAATAGTTACATCAAAAATTAAGCTAGATGATATAGAAAGAGGGCCGGGTATGTGGATTATGAAAATACAATTAAATCTGAACAGTTTTCGAATTCTTTTCTTTTTTTTTTGAAAAAATAGTAAAGACAAATATAATGATATACAAGAATGGTGGGATATTACCGAAAGTAAAATAAAATTTCTAACAATTGATGTTAGTAAAACACTAAATCGAGTAGATAATAACAATCACATTAAAAAACTTGAAAAACGACTAGAAGCATTAAAATTAGTAGAGGAAAAAAGAAGTATCACCAATTTTAGAATAACCGAAATTGAAAGCGAAATTAAGGATATTTATACAAATTTAACAGAATCTGCGAAAATTAGGGCAAAAATTAAATGGTCAGAAGAAGGTGAAAAATCAACGAAATATGTTTTTAGTTTAGAAAAGAAAAATGGCCAAAACAAGTTATGGAATCGTATAAAAACAAAAACGGGTGAGTATAAATATGATATTGATTCGATATCAAAAGAGCAAATACAATTTTATTCCACACTTTTTACTGCTAAAGGGTGGGACAAACATAGCGGTGAAAAGCTTTGCCAATTAATTGAAAATAAAGTACGTTCGGACGACAAGGAGATGCTTGATAGTAATATAAATATGGAAGAATTAGAAAAAGTGCTCAAATTGACAATGATCTCAAGACTAACAAATCGCCAGGTGAGGATGGCATTATATCTGAATTTTACATTAGGTATTAGGATATAATAAAAAATGATTTTTCACACTCCTTCAAGAATTATTTGATAAAAATGCCTTAGGTAAATCACAACATAAAGGGGTTCTGACGTTATTACATAAGGGTGGTGAAAGAGAAAATATTAAAAATTGGAGACCTCTTACATTACTTAACACCGATTATGAAATCATAGCAAAACTTCTTGAAATGAGACTGAAAATAGTCTGACCGAAAATAATACATCCAGATCAAAAAGGATTTGTTAAAGGAAGAAACATTAGTGATGCTAACAGATTAATTCAAGATATAATAGACTATATTGACAACGAAGACGAAGATGGGATAATAATATTTCTTGATCAACAAAAAGCCTTTGATAGAGTTGAATGGGAATGGGTGGATTTTGTATTAGAAAAGTTTAATTTTGGGGGGAAATTTAGACAATGGATCAAAATGTTACTCTATGATTACATGTATAAAAACAAATGGACATGTTGCAAAATATTTTTCGATAACACATTCGGCCAGACAGAGCTGTCAATAGCACCCCTTGTATATATTTTGCAAGCAGAACCAATGGCATGTGCAATACGAGGTAACAAGGAAATTGAAGGGATTCAAATACCTGGTGAGGGGGATAAAAGTATAGAAACTAAATTATGCATGTTTGCTGATGACACTCAACTTTTTAACAAAAATGAGAAATCAGTAGAAAAATCTTTTGATGTCCTAACGCTATATGAAAAAGTTTCGGGATCTAAAATTAATTTTGATAAAACCAAAGGTTTACTTATAGGATCTCTTAAAAGGAAAAAACTAAAATTTAATAAAATTAAATGGATTACAGGTAATGTAAAAAAACCCTCGGAGTAAATCACGGATATGAAATTGATAGTGATGCTATATGGCAAAGTATAATAGAAAAGATTAAAAACTGTGTCCACTTTTGGAAAAGCTGGAAACTTTCATTTAGTGGTAAAACCTTAATAGTAAAAAAATTCATATTGCCCATGTATAGTAATGAAATTGAAATGCGGGGTATTGAAAATATATTAAATATAAAAATATTCAAAAGAAATAAACAATATTATTTGGTGTTTTATATGGGATGGGAAAGTTAACCAAATAGAAAGACAGGTTTGATATAACAAAGGGCGGAATGGGCATAATTAGTATCGACTTATTCATTAGAAGTAAGCAAATAAAGTCTCTTTATCGCATTCTTCACGAACCATTAGAAAGCTGGAATGCGAATGGCAAGTATTGGCTTCGACAATTTGACAACAAGTATAATGATCAGTATTTTTTATGTAAATGTTCAAATATAAAAGGACTAAATCTTAAAAATATTCCTTTATTTTATCAGAAAATGATTTATACATGGTCTAATTTTCTAAAAATGGGAGATAATCCCAAAACTAAGAACGAGGTACTTAATATGAAACTGTTTGGTAATTCAAAAATTGCATTTCAAAATAAGCCATTTTTTTTTCTTCCTTTCTAAAAAGTAACATGAAATATATCAAAGACATATGGAACGAAGAAACCAACAAATTTTACAGTTGTTGTTCTATATTTGAAAAACTTGTAGATAAAAGAAACTGTATATCGGAATTTTCAAGAGTTAAAAGTTCAATACCAATTGACTTCTTACAAATTTTAGAAATTGACAATGAAATTAATGAAAAAACAAACATAGAATTGAAACTTTCTAATGAAATGGTTATGTTAGACAGGAATGGAAAAAAAATCAAACCTAAAGAATTAAAACTCAAATATATTCGAGACATGATTAATAAGAATATATATCCAAAATGTCAACTAAAATGGCAAGAATTTTATGGCCACGAAATTAAATGGAAAATAGTATGGGGCAATTTAAAAAAAGTTAATGTCACCAATAAAATGAAAGAATTTCAATGGAAATGCATACACAATATCATATATACGGAAAGTAGACTTAAACAAATGCAATTGTCAAACAGAAATTGTCATATTTGCCAAACTGCTAATAATACTGAAAATCTGCAACATTTATTTTTCGATTGCAATACAACAAAATTAATCATTAGTAAAATCAAAGATATTTTTACATTATGGAATGTTCAATTAGATGATGAAAATTTAAAACATTTTATGCTTTGGGAGATAGCAGTGGTCAATCGAACCAAACTTTACATGTAAATCTCTTTTTTATTTTGACAAAATGGTCATTGTGGAAATTAAGAAACAAAATCAAATATGATGGGATAAAAATGTCCTCTACACATATATTTTGAATCTTTGGAAATCAAACATGATAACACATCTGAAATCTGTACCCTGTTACTTATCGAATAATACATTAGACAACGAGAAAATAAACACATTAATTAATTTTATACTATAAGTACATACCTCGCAGGAGATAACAGTCACGATGTTATGTGGTCTGTTTTTTTATATCTCTTTAATTTATATTGATTACGGTAATCCATGGTTCAAAGATGCACTCGATTATTTATTATGTTATGTGAATCTGGTTTATAGGTGCAATCCTTTATGTTATAATGTTATATTATTTATCACTAGTATTACATTCTAGAAAGATATTTCTTTTTCCACTCATTGTCATATAAAAGAATATAAGTATTATTACATGTATACTATTTTTTTCTGATAATACAGTGCACTTTTTCAGCCTCCTGCTTCCCGGACAGTTGGTTTAATAGACCAGAGGTAGAATAAAAAAAATTTTTTAATGCACCCACCGAACACACGGCTAAATTATATATCATTGAAAAGATAAAATTATTAACTTTAATATTGATGATGCCGTAAGCATGAGAAGTGGTCGGAATTTTGCATAATTGAGGTCAAAGGTCAACAATTGAATATTACAAAATTTTGTCTTTACTGTCCATTTTGGGCTAAACTTAGGAACATTAAACATATTCAACAATCAGGGGACAATATTTCATTCAGCATATATGGAGCCTGTTGGCAATACCATTTTTTTTTTCTAAATACGTCATTTGTAACGTTAAAATTGACGTTTTTCGTTATCTGATACATTTTGTTTATCTATGACTTCATTTAGTTTCCATACAAGGATGACCTTGAACTTAGGTAATATTTTTTTTCCCATAAGAAATGAAGTCTGAACACGACTTGCTACTATACAAAAGTTTAAACTCAGGTAAAGGAGGAATAAAAGTCAATTTCATTGATTTCAGTTTCAATGGTCATGATGGTTATTTAAGTAAATTTTTGACATTTTTTTTTGCAGACAAAAGCTGTCATTAATATTTTTGTTGTACAATCAAAATGTATTCATATAAGGTTTATAAAATATGTTAGCATCATATCAACGTTTTTTGACGTTTTTTTAACATTCGAAATTTCGATCGTCCTATCATAATAAACATAAATAGCTTCAGTGTCAAAATAAAACTAAACGTATATTATATCAACAGAAAGAGTGGACAAAAATTAAAAGCAAAACAACTTTATATACGAATTAGCATTATAAAGACGTAAAAAGATCGGGAAATGAAGCATCATCATCATCATCAATATCTGTCAGGTGTGTATTGATGTTTTTACTAAGGTCTGATGCTTGACATTGACAATGTTCAGTACAGGACAAATTCTGTTAAAAACACACACAACTTTTACTGCAAACTTATTTTCCTTTGCATGTGCACACCATATCTTGAAGGAAGTCTGATGACAATTGACCTTCAAACAAGACAGGTTCAAGACCACACTTTCCTTCTGTCCAACCAAACTGTAGAGGCGATCCAAAGCAGACTTGGCGATATGTGCAGTCATCCAGATTTTGGTTTGGAAAGAAGATCTTAGGACGTGCTGTTTAAAAGATGCTTCACAATGAGAGAATCGGACCAAGCTAGAATCTTTGCATGTGGCTAATTTCACCCGGAAACTGCAGATTATAATGGCAGCGCTATTAGTATGTGAGCTAAATCTGCCTTGCAAGTCTTTCGCATTGTACCATCGTCATGGAACATGCATGTTGGGATTGGACCAATTGGATAGGACAGAACTTTTTCAACTGTTACATCCACTCGACAATTTGCCAAAGCCAAGGCACGCCTAAAAACTAACTCTGGGTTAATATGCACGTTAACTGTGTCACCAGAACAACACTTTAGTTTAGTTTCTTTCGTCATATCCTCGAAAGACTTTAGTTTAGATCTTGATATCAGGTTATAGAAACTTCGAGACTGCCCATTCGACAAAGAGCCATCAACAAAGGAGTGATTACATTAGTACTCATTTAAACTATACTTTCTGTAAGCGACATACATTTTCGCATTTTTTCTACGGTAGTATGATTTTGGTTTGTAACGGCCAGAAAAGACTTTTCATCTATTAACCACCAACAAATAAATTTGGTCAGGTTGGGAGGGGGGGTATTGATTAAGTTGAGAACATTCAGAAGGTGTTGGGTAATAATCATTGTTTAGATCAAGGCTATGTATATCAAGCCTTAAAATATTGGCAGCGGCGTGTAAAATCTGTTCTTCACTTGTTGAATTTTTGGAACTTCCAATTTCCAAATCAAACTGTGCTATTTTGAGTTCAGATTTTAGCTGACTTGCAGCTTTGATGGCGTCACCGATAGATATAGAGCTGCTGAACATGATATTTAATTTACCCTGGCCTGGTTGTGGTTGTATGACAATTGAATCGCCGTAATAATTCATTAACCTATTTTGCAATTTATATGTTGTGTATTTGTCGGCATAGTCCTGTGAAGACAAGAAACGAAATTTCTCAAGCATGGTGGACATCGTAAAAACCTTATACTTTACCATCAGGTCTGAATTAATTTCTGATACCAACTTCACAAATGCAGTATCGTGGTCAGAAGATTCTGCTTTTACTTTTTGGGGTGTTTTCAGTAGATATTTAGTTATAGAGGCCGAATGATCAAGGGCATTTTCAGTAAAATTTTCATGTAAAACTGTTGACTCAATTTCATGATCCGAATTATTTCTAGGTACCTCAAGTATATTCTTAATTCTGTCTTCTGATTCCACTTTGTGCAATTTAGCATCTTTTTGTAAGTTTTGTTCTTACAAAAAATACAGGGATACCACTCTGAGGGAGTTGTGATTCTAGATGTGCTTGCAGCAGGTGAAAAAATACAAGCACCACCTATATTCTCCACCGTTTCCATAAATTCTTGTATATAACAAGATATATTCTACTTACTGGTGTAAGATTTACAACAAGATCTATGGTATTTAACAGTAGTTTAGTAGCTTCAATAAACCTAATTTGCCCTTGTCAGTGAAAATATATACTTTTTCCGGGCTTTTAATTTGACAAATTATGAATTCCTGCCAATCTGAGGAAGTCTATCCTCTCTTGACACTTGTTGGGGTAAGTTTTAAAGGGCTACCTAACTGCGACATTATCCGGAAAATTTTCACAACAGATCCGGAATAATTTTTAAGCGATTACTTAACACAATGTAAACAATGATAAAAAAAACAATATATATATTACCACTCTGGGTATTCAAAATAACAAAAAACAATGAAATTAACAACAAAGCAGTGTAAAGACAAATATAAACCCTAAAACTGATATTAATTAAACAATTTCAATGTGAAATGCTAATCGACATTTGGCATGTACAGTGATAGAACTGAACGGAGTGAGGATTAAACAAAAAAAAACGTCCCGGACGATTATTCCTCAATTACATAAATTTTGTAACAGATTGTTGTGTCCTATTCAAATTAAAAATTTCTTGTAAATCGAAAAAGAAATGTTACAAACAAAAGTTGTTTTGTATAAAGTAAATATCGAAGTGTATATTTATGCCAAATAAACACAAATGAAGCGTTTTATAACTAAAAAATATTGACTATTTTTTATTGCCAGTGATATATTCTTACACTATTATATTAAAAATTAGCCGTAATATTGTGATTCGTAATAATAATTGACATTTTTGTGTATCAGTGACTTTTTTTTATATACTACATAACGCTCTTAAAAGCCATTTTTAAGGAAATTTCACCATACGATTTTCTTACGGCATGTTTAAAATATAAGTTTAATATGTATTCTTTCATTTAAAAAAAAATCCATGTGTGTGTTCTTTGGGTGCATTAAACTCCTTAACTAAACGACTTTTCAAATTTCGCCGCTGCACCATAAATGTAAACGGGAATCCAGTTTGCATCCTGGGCAACTGAGGAAATTGTAAACAGGAAAAATTTGGAATAAACAAGTATCAATTTAAAAAAAAACAAACATTTCTTGATAAGCAGATCAGAATGTAACTTAATGAATTCAAAAATTACTCCAACAAAAAAAGTGTTTAATACATGTTTATTTTTTTAAAGAGGTAATTAAAATATAACAGTATTTGATAATTGTATAAACAAATCTTTAAAAAGTATAAGCTTTTCTAAAAGTATATTATATTATATGAGATTAAAATGAGGTAATACCCGATAGGGACAGAAAAAAAAATAGGACAATGTAAAATTACATGATAGTCATCATCAACAGTATTAATACAATTATCTTCATCATTACTCATCCAGCGGCAAATTTTTATACCTTCCAGGTTCCAGCTCAATAGGATCCATCCTACATCTAATTTTTGTTAAGGCCTTTCATTCACAAAAAGGCATCAACAGTTTTCATTAGTTTTCAATAACATAATCCTGCTAAAACAAAAACACATTTTATATGTTCTCGACTTGTTACGCCAATTTCCGCGTCTGGAAGAAGATAAATTAACAATGGTTTTCTTTTCATTAATATAATTATCAAACATTCTGGACATGACTATATCAACAAACATATTTTTATTTAAGTGTTTTTGTATTACAAAAGTCAACTAATCAACTGTTTTTTAACCATGAAACTCCATTTATTTTTAACAATGTTTTGTTTCAGACTAACCTCATCTGCGCGTATAAGTATTTGTCTGTTAATACGATCTGGCTCATTGCGTACAACACGGGGGTTTTAAAGGAAAACCATTACATTTTTTTATTCATCAGGTAATGAATGCCCCTGGCTATGTAAACCTTATAAGTGTAGTTATGGAGAGCTCACTTTCATAATTCATCTATAATAAAAAGTAATTCAAGTATAGCATTTTATAGTGCATGGAAAACCATGTACTATGAATTTAGAAGGGAAAAATATGGCTTTCCATTAAACTAAAGGGGGTGAGTATGTTCTTCAACTCCGGAGACCAATAATAAATCAGTGCTTGCATACATATTTAATGGAATGACAGCTATCTTGTTTAAAAGCAAATTGAATTGGAAAAAAACGGACGCAAAAAGAATAACAGGTATCAAACGGATAAAAATGTGAATTTTGTTAAAAATATCTTTGTATACTTCAAAACTTATTGCATTCATTTAAAGTTTTGATATATGGCTTCTTTTTTCAAAATGCAGATATTGCTGTTGGAATTTTTCATTCGAAGGAAGAAAATTTCATAGTAAAGAGGAGCAGGAAAATTCCGTCAGTGGATCTGTCAACTATAGGTAGAATGTCTTCAACTCAATGTGCAGCTTTCTGTGCTCATCTAGGTGACAGATGTTGTGAGATTACTTATATTACCTTGACTCAAGAGTGTAAACTCGATCGGGTGCTGTCATACGGATTTTGACTCTATATTGGCTCAAACCTCATACATCCCAGTAGTACACATGACGGTAAGTCAAATCTGTGCTTATAAGTCTTTTCGTAAAAGGGAAAAATGTTCGTACTCTAGGATCCTCTAACTTGTTTTCATTGATGAATATTTTATTTTTATTTTATTACCACTGCTTATACATTCATCTAATTTCAAAGGTTTGACTTTGAGCGTTCCTGATAAAGGTTAATCCAGAAAAGCATGAAATTATTTAACGTGTTGTTTTAATTTTGTAACTATAACAGGCACTTGATGACAAAATGTGAAACAATCCATCAGATAAAGCTCTCTGATTTACGTTTTTCTGAATACAGTGTACATTGTAATTGAAAAATAACTTATATTAAATAGACACTACCTCAATTTGTTCTTGGCATCGTCAATGGTATTGATTTCAGCTGTATGTCCATTTTTCAGTTTTAAACAAGTATCAAACAAGCTAGAAGTTACCAATTTCTCATGCATATTCAAGGGGGTTTGAACTACATCGAAATGAGATTTTTACCCAATATTGAAGACTTTTTTCCTTTTTTTCTCTAGTGTTTGTAGATTTTTTGTGTCAGGAATTTATACACTTTATCCTTTCTTTGCTAATTATAAAATTCAAAATAGAAACAATTACCTGAGAAAAATTTGTACTAGTGTACTTAAACGATTTTTTAGCTAGAAGTTTAACTTTATATGGACGGACGCAGGTCACCGAACCAGACGAATTGATTGTCTATGAAATACAATATAAAAAAGAAGATGTGGTTTAATTGGCAACGAGACAACTCTCCACAATGCACGACTAACATCGGAATTGTTAAGAAATTCGCTTCGTTCATTATCATTTTAATGAATACTCACAGAATATAAATAAAAACATAAATTGCACTTTTGATAATGAGCCATAATAGAAAATATTTTTTTTTGTCACGTGCTTAGACATAGAACATAATGTGTTAACCATCTAGATAATAGTACTCAGCTATAGTGTGGTAGTCTTTATCTAAAAGAGGGACGAAAGATACCAAAGGGACAGTCAAACTCATAAATCTAAAACAAACTGACAACGCCATGGCTAAAAATGAAAAAGACAAACAGAAAAACAATAGTAAACATGACACAACATAGAAAACTAAAGAATAAACAACACGAACCCCACCAAAAACTAGTGGTGATCTCAGGTGCTCCGGAAATGTTTGTTGTTTCAGTAACTCAGACATTATCTGTAACAAATGGTGGAGCTTTTGGTGTTTAGAAATCTGCAGAATTTTGCACAATAGGTCATTATGCTATTGGTTTCAGAATAAAAGTGTGTATATTTCTATTATAACTGTTTAATCTTGATCTCTTAAAACGAAAGAAAAGATTGTTTAAATACTACTATCAAGCCAAATAACTATTATATTTTTCGGTCAAATGATAGAGATAAATAAATCAAACTATATAAGCAAAAAATATAAGCCAAATTAACATCAAATCATCTAAGGTTGGATATTGTATGAGACAAAGATAAGAATGAATTATCGTCCATGCAATAAGCAAGTGCTGATTGCTGCATGCATTCAGTATCGCAAGGTACATTAGTGATTATCGATTTACGTATACCAATTATAGCAGAGCTATTAAATTAAAATCATTACTAGTCGTGTATTTCTTACATTAACACTGCATACAAATGTTTAGTCATTTAAATAACCCATCTGTTTTACTCTTTGAAATTCCTTAAAGTTTGCAATTTGAATGGGCACTTGTTAGGCTAACAAGGTCTATTGTTGGAAATACTTAATCACAAGGTGTCCAAAATATGATTGAATATAAGAAAAATCCGTTAAACCAAAATATAGTCTATAGCATGATTGTATTTGTTCATATAATTTGTGCATTTCATTGACAGATCGAAGGACACCATGAGGATAGGTCAGAACTGAATGCTATAGAAATCATTTGTGGAAGTAGAGGGGGTGAACGGCTAGTTCTGGTCAGCAGGTATGGGGATACTGGACAGGGAAGCACTTTGTCCACCAAAATAATTCCTCACCGCCTATTCTCTACAAGTACATCAATACAGTGTAAGCTGGTTATATCTTCAAATTATATAAATATTTATAGAAATATTACATCGCTTACAACTCTAACAAGTATGACCATACAGAATAAGATCTTAACCTAAGATACAGATTTTATCGCATAAAGCTATTAAAAGTATTTATTAAGGAATAATACACTAAAAAATCTAAGAACACATCCCACCTGTTTCTTTTGCTCGCATGTTCAAGTTTAGTTATATTCCTCCAACAAAACGTTGGCATGGAAATCGATTTTGAAAAAAAAAGATAATTGGGAGAACATATATGCATTGTCCTTAAATTTTCCAATGTTTAGCCATTCAGATTAGTTTTACATGTATTTATTTTTGTCTTCTTACTTGTATATATAAACATATATTTTATGATGTTTCTGTATCGGTGATTTTCGGAATAGTGACAGTGGAACAATACTGTGTGACATTATTATTTTTGTGTGGTCATTAAGTCCATATAGTAAGGTCGTTCTTATATCAGTACTTTGTGTCCGTCTTCACTCAGACATATTAAAACAATTTTACATCCAATTCATTTGAATTTTGGTGGATAGATGCAAGCATACCACAGCTGCATATTGATATATTACTCAGTCAAAAATTTGCTCATCGTCATTTCTTTTATAGTTTCATCTGAGTCTAACTGACCGGACGTTCTTTTTACAAGGCTGGCTCATGTGCACACGTGCAATTCTTATTTTTTGTTATTGTGTTGTTCCGTTATTTTTGTTTACTAATTTATTTATTATTAAATTTCAAAACATAAATACAGACGTTTTTTAGAATAAAGTGTTTTGGAATTGCCTCTTTGTTTATGTAAATTATTTGTATGAAAAAAGTAAAAACCTCAAAAATACTGAACTCCGAGGAAAATTTAAACGGAAAGTCCCTTATCAAACGGCAAAATCGAATGATTAAACACATCAACCGCATGAACAATAATGTCATATTCCTGACTTGGTGTTGGCATTTTCAAATGTAGAAAATGGTGGATTGAACCTGTTTTTTTAGCGAACATTTTAATGCAGTTCTATTTTAAAAGTTGCAACGTACCGGACTTACAGATGAACTTTTTTTCTATAAGGAAATGTCTGTACCAAACATGCCAAATAGAGGCAACAGTAGTTCAAAAGTCATAAATCGATTGAGAGAAAAAAAATCTGGGTAACAAACTAAAACCGAGGGAAACACATCAACTATACAAGTAAAACAAAGGAACGACAGGAATACTGACGTACAACAAAAAGCAAACGGTAACATACATAGAAACAAATTATTTGATGACAAATGACTTGCAACAGGACATTTCAAGACAACAATGGTGGATAAAACATGGTGTAATGGGTAGCCAAACCTCCCGCGTTATGACAGTGTTCAAAATATTGCTCAAATGACAACTCTTAGTAGCAGAAATACAGCACAAACACACGCAGGAATAATCATCAAAGTGAAATGCTTAATCATATAATAGCATAGTCGACACAAAATACAAAGCACAGAACAACATCGAACATAGTCCATCAACGACAGATACTAAAGGATATCATAAACAGTGACGCACTTACGTAACTAACATGCAATATCGAACATTATACAATTATTTTCATAATACTCGTTCAAACAAATTTCATGACAAAGATGTTATAAGTAAAATTTTATAATTATTTGGACTACAAACGGTAAGACATAACAGATCATCCATCCGAAATCATAAAATATCAAAGATAAATATATTAATGTTGGTTGTACAACATACCGAGACATGTCGAAAAGCAAATCGGAAATATAAAAGTTGTTTTCCATTCGTTTCATCTGTTTGAGGTTATGGCTGTGCCATGTGATGAAAGACTTTCGGTTTTGAATTTTGATATGATTTCTGTATACTTGTTGTTTTGCTTTTAAGTATGAGTTTACTTTTCTACACATCAATAGTATATAAGATACATGTTTTTAGATTCCACGTAAATAAGACTTAGACATTTGCCTATTTGATTAAGGTTCATCTAATTTGAACATCCTAAAATTTCTATATTTTTCGATTTTTAAACCTTAATTTTTGTACCTTATTAAAAGGGAAACACCAAAACGCATAGCATGCACTAATATCGTTTCCAATCTTTTCAAAGTTTTGGAAATCTATATCAAAAGTCATGGCACTGTCAACTTCAGTATATCAACCTATGTTCGCGAACATTTTAAGTTGATATGATAACATGTTTTGTTTAGCTCTTTGTGGACCATGACGCGGCGATTGAAAATGTACTAAAAATGACTTAATCAGGAAAGATCCAAGTATTACATATCAATGTCAATTTATATTCGCGGTCTTTTTTAATCGCGAAGGTATCGAACATTACAGTACACAACCTTTTGACTAACGGTTAAGGAGAAAATAATTTACAGATGCTCCGATTTCAATAAATTAATTCTAACTGGTATGAAATCTCTTTTGTTTGATAGGCTAGTTATGATAGTACTGGTGCAAATTACCTCAGATTCAGATGCCGATATTTCAAAGATGAATTTGATGTCGTTGACCTTAGCTATCCTCCTGGGATTGGACGATATGGCACTTATGGTGAATGGAGCGACTCTTGTTCGGTGACCAGTGCCATATGTGGTTTACAGACCAAAATTGAAGCTAACCAAGGACAAGTAGACAATACTGCTCTGAACGATGTTAAATTATTCTGTTGTGAATAAATATACAACAGTCATTGTAGAAAAATGTACAATAATTGAAGTCTTTTTTCTCCAACTAAAAATATTCATTTCACTACTGTTTCGAACAATGTCCCTTAGCGCTACAACAGTGACAATTGAACTCTTAGAATTAATTTAACTACGTAAGTTCAGAATGTGGAACGATAACATTTCAAATTATTTAACTTAAAACTCAAAAGGAATGTGTATAAGTCAGTAATCACTTATATTTTTTTATGCAGCAAAATGTATAATGTACTTTATTTGTTGTTCTAAATGTTAGTGGAATTAGAAGCAGATATTCACTTCCTTTTCATGTGTCAAGTGTTTTGTCATTTGATTTTGCCATGTGCGTAGTGACTTTCCGATTAGATTTTCCTCGGAGTTTCAGTATTTGTGTGATCTTACTTTTTTTTAAATTTGACATCGTTTTTTTTCTTCAAAATTATAGACATGACCGTAATCTTTTGCACTTAACAATTTGTAGGTGTTATACTACGGAATAGTAATACGTCACACTCGGTTGCATATGTAAAAGGGTCGAAAACATATAAATTCCCTTGAATTTGTCAGAAATTAATCCTGCATTTCATTGCAGTACACTTTTGTAAGTCATAAACATATGTCTTTGTTTTTTCTAAGTGCCATTTTTATTTTAATTTGTGCTTCTATATAATATTTTGAAAACTTGTGGCTACATGATAACTACAGCTTGCACACAGGGTAAAGGTTTGATTAAATAATTTAAAGTGATTGCTATTGTCTTATATGCAATAAAATGTCGTGTACAATTTTGTCTATAGTACTGGACCGAAAAAACTTTACTCATGCCAAGTATTCCATTATTTGAAATAAACATAAATTCAACACAGTTTTTAAACTGCAAATTTAACAAAGGCTAATAGGGAGAAATGAATGATGGTATTACACTTATAATGGGAAGCTGCACATGCACATTTGCTTCTTTGTGTTCTGTCATTTGTAAAAATTTCAGTGAAAAATTACAAAAATGAAATTTTCGGATTTGATTGAGTCTCAAAGACATATTCTATGAGAAATTTATTTTCTTCGAAATATGTGTTTCAAAGCACCAATATTTTTCTATTTGGTGTTTCTAGAAAAGGGGTGAACACTATATTGGTCTACTTATGTGATGGTTATTTTCCTATATGCAATGACATGTTATGCTACATTTGGTCTAAAGTACTGGACATGATATACAGCTACTCATGCTAAGTTTTTCTTTATTTGAAACAAAGACAAATTCTACACATTTTTTTTTAAAGTGCAAGTTTGACAAAGACAAGGAAAATTAATGGTAGTATTACACATGTACAAAATCTAATTATAACGTTATTATGGCACCCGTTTCTTATACTGTAAATTCAGAAATTATTGCGTGCATTTATTATTGCGATTTTGTCATTTTACACTTGAATGCGATTTTAATTTTTACGATTTTGAGAAAAGTCATGCTTAATTCAGTTAAAATATTACAAAATGCGAGTTTTAATTATTGCGTTTACAACTCAGTCGCATTATTCGCAATAATAAAAACCTCGCAATAATTTCTGAATTTACAGTATTCAATCCCATCCAGCAGTGTATTTTATGTATTGTAGTGACATTGTTTTGTCATTCCGCACTTTTTTACTCCACAACTTTATCATAACATATTATTTGATGTCAATAGTAGATTAAAAGTAGACTTATAATACGACCGTTCCTAGTGACGGTTCTGTCAAAAACAGCTATTTGGACATACGCAATCTACACTGTAAACAAACTAACGGCAACATTCTTTGCAAATGTTTTTATCTAAGTAATGTGCCATACATGTACACAAACATTTTATTTCTAAGTCTATTTGAAACAAAATATACCCAAAAATCAAAGGCTATGTTGATATTGTAATAAACTTTACAAAAACTTCCATTTTTGTCTAGATTGTTGACTGATCTTAACCTCAAGGAATCATTTGTTTTAAAATCTTGAATCTAAACCGTTGTCAGCAATTGGTGACTTCATAAAGCAATCTTTAGAGTTTGGAAAATAAGGTCAATGTCCTTGACAATGTATCTTACATACGTTTTAATTGTTTTATGTTTAAACTTTTATTTTTTTACTAGGTTTGTTTTATATTTTGTGTTATTGCTTAACTTATATAGTGTAATTTGCAAATATAATTATTCTAATAAAACAAAATTAACCATCTACATGTGTATATGTTCCTGAAGTCAGTGAGAGTGTTTGTGTTTCCTTAGTTGTGTCTTATTTAGATATACTTGCTTCTTTGTCGTTTTTTTTTTTTAATTGTAATTCTGTCAGGATGCAAGCTCTTTGATAGTGTCTGTAACTTCAAATCCCCTCTTTAAGAGATAAGGATTTTTCATATAATGACATTAAGTTTACACGTCTGTTTACTTTGAAACAAAATCATATTGGCTTCTCCATTTCTCTTGTTTTTATGTCGTTACTTTGTTTTTGACATCGACGAATATCAAACATATTCATTTATTCAGAAAAGTATAAGTGTTCTTTTTTAGTGCAGAAATTAAATGATTTTTTTCTGTTAAAAAAGACATACAAATGAAATTGGGTTGAAATACAGAAATAGGTCGGCAACAATGGCGCCAGAAACTGTGTCTATTTATATATAACGTTAGTGAAAAAGAGGCAACGTGATCTTAAAACTCATTAGTCAAAAACAGACTGACATTGCAATGGCAAAACCTAGTACCAAATGAATAAAATAATTTAACATTAACATTTAATAACACTTGTATATATATAATGTATATGAATGTTTCACATATTCTTGTATAGAAAGATTAATTACTAAAAAATCTAAATGTTAAATATCACAAACTCTTTAAAAACAGTTTTATCAACTAATTAATTCAAGTAACAAAGTGTTTTTCCACTATGAGATTTAAGTGTCATTTGTTGATTGTTAAATTGTGGATTATTGTAAATTTGCAGTCATTAGATACGGCAGGATTTGACTGCATACATGTACATGTACGGGTTTCAGACTTAACATTCTTTTAATCACATCTGGTTTGTTATATTCACCGAAAACATCAGCAAGGTAGAGTCCATCTAGATATTTCAAAAAGTCAATTCTACCTCCTTCCCTTTGCATTTGCACTGCTCTCTGTGATAGGCAATGCCAGCTGATTACATGAAACAAGTTCAGGAGCTGGCAATGCAAGAATTACGGTAGAAGGAATTGCTGGCATTGCATTATTTTTCTTGACTAAATTGTCGGACAATGTCTGACCCATTTTAATTTTCTCTGAATTACCAACCCGTTGATACAGTTAGCGACTGGACCGAGGTCCCTGCCATTTCTGGATTAAGCTTTGACACATACAATTCAAATGAGCTCACAGGGCAATCAGCTGAATCTGCAAATAAAAGGGGTACATGTATTTTATAGTCCTCATATTTTTTATTTGTTCTATTTTAGATTTAATATATTCGGTTAATATTGTGATATTTATTAGTCTTTTGAAATAAATATGAATGAGTTTTGTGATTTTTTAAACTATCATGATGCATGTTCTCGTACTGTTTGTGTTTATTTTTCAGTAGTAATATATATATATATATATGTATATTGAAAAAAAAATGATGAACATTAAGATAACACCATGGCAAATAGCGTACATGGATACATGAAGATGTGGCATGAGTGCCCATGAGACAACTATCCATTCAAATAACAATTTATAAAAGTAAACGTAAATGTATGTTTATTTTTTTAACCTATAAGCTGTTCCTTTGGGTAAATAATTATGTATCGGCCCATTTTTTTTATGTTATAAATTTGAATGACCCGATACTTATTTTCTGTATTAAGACAATTATTGCCTATATAATCTATTACACCCAATCATGACAATATGTTTTATTTTAATATTAAAAAAGAGGTAAAATTTATTTACCTTTCATTTCTGGCATGACTCCAGAACTCTCTTCTTTGTCAGTTTCCCTGCGTTTTTTTGTCATCTCATCCTACAAATTTATTTGATAAACACATTTTCTAAAATTATGACAAGAAAAATGTATGTCAAGCACATGTATTTGGTAATCGTTAAGAAAATAGATTAAAGGTTTACAAAGGCATTAGAATTAGAAGTTTAACTATACACTGAGGGTCGATAAAATTTATTTTATTTAGGGGTAATCGGGTTTGCAACTTTGTAAATTATTGTCTTGCCGCCGAACCTAGTTTATCTGACGGTACCGATTTGTCGCAATGTCGAACATATTTGTAGTGTAAAGTGTTAGCCTAAAAAGGTTATGTATATTGAGACAAGTTGTATGTGTTTAACTTGTATGATTAATCAGTGATTCCTTTTTTAATTTTTCGAAAGAGGTTCTCAGGAAGATCAATGTTATATAAAGAAGACAGCAATATTCTAACAAGAAACCGATGAGTCTTGTATCGTTTTTGGTATTCGATACTCGGTTCTACCGAGTGTACTCAAATACTCGATTCTACCGAGTGTATTCCAATACTCGATTCTACCGAGTGTACTCCAATACTCGATTATTCATTGACATTCTTAGTATAAATACAAAACTTCACAAAGGATGATATCTTCCGATATACATAGTGTGTATGTTATGTAAGAAAAAATTTTATACACTAAATAAAAAAAATTAAAAAAAAATCTTCTGTTTAATCATCAATTGACAGCATAACCTTAAATCGGAACAATGTATACTGGGTCGATGCCACTGCTGGTGGAGATTTATTTCCCCTAGGGTATCACAAGCCCAGTAGTCAGCACTTGTTGTGCTGAGATGAATTATCATTGATATTGTTATATTTATAAATGAACTGTTTACAAAATTTTGAATTTTTTTAAATAATAAGGCTTTTCTACCTCAGGCATAGATTACCTGAGCTGTATCTGGGAACACTTTTAGGAGTTTTGGGTCTCAATGCTCTTCCACTTTGTACTTTATTTGTTTTTTGTTATTTTTTTCGATTCGAGCGTCACTGATGAGTCTTTTGTAGACGAAACACGCGTCTGGCGTATATACAAAATTTAGTCCTGGTATCTATGATAAGTTTATATTTCAATATTACAACACATTAATATTGGTTAAGTCGAATCCAGTGGTCAATGTGTTGCAAATATAAACATGTCAAAGAAAAAGCCTAGATTTTATATTGTTTTTATTTGAAAACTTTCTACTAGTAATTATCTTCGTTTCTATGTGTTATGTATTTGGAAAAACCTATACGTTAAACTAGTATTTAAAAGGCATAAGAATTCATTATAAACAAATTTACGACCACATTTAAAGTATATTATGACGCGAACATCAGTTATGATTATTTTTCATCTGACATTGTTTTCATTTCTACATGTAAACAACCATACCTTTCTATATCTTATTATTCGAAAATCCAAAACTATATTCATGAATAACCATGGACTTCTGTATTTAACATTTCTCCTTTTCAAAAAGACAGTATAGAATCAAGGGGAATTCATGTTTGTTTAAATATCATATAAATAATTTATCAGTAATATAAACAAGCTTGGGGGTTTCAAGAGTTTTTGTGAACTCTACACTGCCTGGATAAATTGTACTTTTCCCTCAACAATTAAATTCATATTTGTAATAGCTTGACATTTTTGTATTTTTTTTATGTGTGATATTGAACACGGATCTTATCATAAATACACTGAAATATATTTGGCAAGGGTTTTCTTTTATAGATATACATGCATTTTTGACTTTACAAATTCCAGAAAGACAAATACAATCACATCATCTTTAAGAACAACCCACAACTAACTATGCTGTATACGAAAGCATGTTTCAGAACAGGACGGACACAAACGTGCAGGATATATATACACCTGGAAAAAAGAATTGCAACACTTCCGTTGACAACAATGTAAAATGAAATGTTGTAGAATGCGTATACTTTTGGTTTTACCAAAAACTTTTAATCCGTTTATGGTTTAAAATTGAATTCATGGTATTAACTTACTTTTCGTCCAATATCAGCCCTACATTGGTTGGACAGAACAGCTGCACGAAAATAGTTTTTTCCACTTTTCACAAAAAAATGTAAATTTTGCTGGTTATTGGTTCTGCAATGAGCTTTAATGATGCATCTCTATAGTCTTAATTTGTTATAACAAATCCAATTTAAACCATCAACGGATTTAAAATATTTGGTAAACCCCAAATTATACACATTCTACAATAATATCATATTACATTGTTTTCACTGTAAGTGTTGCAATACTTTTCCCGAGGTGTATATATTATCTCTGTTTTTGGAAGCATAGTTTAGTATTCAAAATATAATAAAACTCAATGTAGTTTTTTAAGACTCTTTTACAAGTCATGTGTTTAACCACGTAAACGTAAAACCAAAGAAATAAAGTTTAATATCTTTAGCTCAATATGTTTACACTATGTTGGTTTCAATTATAGCATATATTAACCTCAAAGGCCATTGGTTACGAATAATCTTTGGTTTAGTATCATTGAATGTCACATGCATTTATTGTCAGGCAGTCAGGTAATTAAAGATAGTTAAAACTGTATACTATGTTTTAATCGTTTTATCTAAAATCCACGTAATATAATTTTCAAAAGGTTTACCTTCTACATTTGAAAATGCCTGTAACCAGTCAGGAATATGACAGTTCTTGTCCATTCGTTTTTTATGTGTTTTGTTATTTGATGTTGCCATGTAATTATGGACTTTCCGATTAGATTTTCTTCTAAATTCAGTATTTTTGTGATTTTACTTTTCACTTATGAAATCTTATTGTACAAAATGAAATATACTAGAGGACCGTCAAATGTAGTACATCCAACCGTTTATTAAATAAATCTTAACAGGAACGCATCATATCAGCAATTTGAAGGAAAGGCTATAATTACATGTACCTGAGAGATACATGAGATATATGACCAAAAAAGAACCTAACAATATAGAAAATAATATCTATTCACGGGGTAAATTATCTGTTTATCCGGAGACTTTCATGTGATATAACTTATTCCCAGGTTTATCTATAATAGGCAAAACGTGTTTCAGCAGTACCTGCATATATAGTCCTTCCGAAAGTATTTTTCAAGTGAAGGATTTGTTGTAACAAAACTAAGAAACAGATGTAGGTCGCATTATATTTCTAGCACAACATAAAAGTGCCCTGTGTATAGGTCATCGAAAAATACCTGCCTAATTGTGCAATCCTTGTTTTCAAAAGTTCAGATTTGAGGGTTCATTGTGAAATTAAATCTAGAAAAATCCTTTAGACGAACGACTTTTTAATGGGTTTGTATGCAATAAGTTAAAGAGTTCTTTTGACAACAAGTAAACTATATAGTACAAATGTCTCTAAATTTATTAGTCAAATATAGCCTTATTTTAGCACTATAAAACTTGACAATGTTTTCAACGGATATTGGCCAAATGATGCTACATGTATATATTAACTTTCAGCTCACAGTTGCTTTGTTATTTATGTGCATAGTCGTCCCCAGAATTTTGAGTTCACATTTATGTAGATTTAAAAGGGCACTCACAAATTCAAAAAATCATGTTCTAAAATAGTTATTAAAAGTACCAGGATTATAATTAATTACGCCAGATGCGCATTTCGTCTACATAAGCATATGCTCCCTTTCGTTTATTAAAAAAGTTGTAGATTATTATTCTTATTATTTTCTTTTAGACGATTTTAAACTTCACATAGAAAATAGGGTTTCACAGGGTTAAGAAATCAAATGTTTTGAATGAAATAATTTCAGAGAATGACCAGTGACGCTCAGATCAAAATTGTAATAAAACCAAACAAGTACAAAGTTGAAAAGCAATGAGAAACTAAAAGCTGTACGACATATATTTCTTTGTAGTGCGATCTACCAGGCTTATTTTTGTTTCAACACATGTGGATAAGTGTAACACTGTTTGCATGAACTTGTTCAGAACGTATCATTTATCACAGCCTTATCTTTTTTATTTTAAATTGTGGCAATACTTTTTTAAACATAAAATTGAGATTGGTAATGTTAAAGATAGTCAATTGTATTTTCTTTTGGTTATTTTGCCTTTGAATATTTTGTAATTTTGACTTTCTAAACATGTACATTTGTAGTCTCTAGCGACCTCGGGAAGGATTTTTCATTTACACCAGTCCTGTGATTCACACGAAAAGTGTATAAATATTTTGTTCATAGTTAATATCATTCGATACCTTCTTTAAACTATGTCAGGTATCTGTTTCTAATAGACCTTTTTAACATCTCTCGACACCTACAGTTGAGAACGACTACGACAGGTAAAATGTGAAGGGTCGTCTCAAAAATCAAAAACAATTTGAGATCATTATTGATTTTATTGCTTTCAATCATTGACAATGATAAAACTTTCCTACAGAGTCCAAATGACATGGTTTTTTTTTAAATTTATTATTAAAACAAATGATAGACTTTAAGTCACATTTCATCTTTTAGACATTTAGCTTCTAGCTGTCCTGGTTGAATTTGGAAAACGAAAAGAACAAATCATGTTTTATTGTAGTTGATTTTTAATTAAACAATGATTATGTCGGTTGACAAGGGCGGCACATGTCTGTTAGTTTTGGCCTTGGATGCCTCCATAATGTACTCAATACTTTGTATCATTTCAATTCACCAATTTGGTGTTCCACTTGAATTCTGTATTCACCAATCACTGCTTAAATGTTGTAACATTAAAACGAGGGGTCAATTATATTTTTTCAAAATTCATCAAGGAAAAACTTTACTTCGAACAAGATATCTTGAAGCGGAGAAGACCGTCGTTGATAAAAAAAAAGTCAAAAAAAATCGTGATATTTTCCTATGACCTAAAAATCAATATGTAACTATGTAAAAATTGAATAATAATAATAATAATAATATCTTTATTTAGATAGAGTAACTCATTTGGATTACACCAATTTTCAATAAGGCTCTCTTAATACAATAATAATTACATTACAAATAAACAATGCATCAATAATAATAAATTAAATAAATAAAGATTATGTACAATTTAAAATACAATAAACAATTATGATATGACATTACAGTAAAATATGATGGTAATGTTAAAAGTACATAGATTTGTATTTATGTTTAAATTCGGATACTGTATTTGATTTTTTTATTGAATTAGGAAGAGCATTCCACACTTTTGGTCCATTGTACGAGAAACTAGACTTATACAACTCTGTATTTGGTTTTGGAATAATAAAATTATCTGAGGATGAAAATCTCGTATTATATTTTTGGTTTGCAGAAGCTGATACAATAAGACTGGACATATATTCTGGAGCTAAGCCATGTTTTGCCTTATACATTAGTAATGATTTGTGATAAAGTATTCTTTGTGTGATTGGCACAATGTTACATTCGTGAAATAATTCTCTTGAAGGTTTGGTGTAATCATGTTCGTCTAAAATTATTCTTGCTGCCCTTTTTTGCAGTTTTAGTAAACTATCTAATAGAAAGTTATTACAGTTTCCCCATATTGAACAACAATAATCTAAGTGAGGTAAAACGTAAGCGTTATAGTACATTTGTCTAGCTTTATGATTTAGATATTTCTTTATCCTTTTTAGTAAAGCTAAAGAAGAGTTAACTTTTTTGATTATATAATCGATATGAGAAGACCAAGATAGAGATGCATCAATAAAAACACCTAGAACTTTTTCACATGTACTTTCTATAATTTGTTGTCCATTTAAATTGAATATGTACATCAACTCAGATGAAGATCGGTGGAAAAACACAAAGTTGGTCGTGTTGACAAGTGTGATACGGACGGACGGTCCAGAAATCTTTTTCATTTTTGAAAAAAAATCAAAAGCTTTTACACCAACAAATTAAATCGTTATTGGCATGCGGCAAATATTTGGCAAATCACAAAAGTGAAGAGAAAATGGGTTAGGATTCTGAATGATTCGAATAATTGTTTAATCAATTTAACATGAAATGTGGTGCAAATGCATACGAAATAAAAATATTATATGACAGAGACATATGTATGGTGGACAGAAGCGGACGTTTCCCCTGTTCGTGTTTTCGGGGAAATCCAGAAATCGAGAAAGCGAAATCCAGAAATTGAGAAATCGGGAAATCGAGAAATCAAGAAATTGGGAAATCGAGAAATAAAGAAAGCAAAAACGCAAAATCGAGAATTCATTTCGCGTTTTCGTGTTTTCTCTTTCGTGTTTTGGCGTTTTTGCTTTCTTGATTTCTTGATTTCTCGATTTCCCGATCTTATCTATTTCCCAATTTCTCAATTTTCCTATTTCTCGATTTCCCGATTTCCCGATTTCTCAATTTCTCGATTTTGCTTTCTCGATTTCTCGAATTCCTAATTTCGCGTTTGCAAAATGAAAGGAGAAGTCACGAAAACGCGAAAAGGCGAAATAAATGGCCGCATCCGGCCACCATACATATATTTATTTATTTATTTGGTTGATATTTATTCTTAAACTATATAGTCAAAACAGTATAAAACCGCCAATCCAATATGTTACGTAATAATAATCATGATGGTTTTTGTCTTTGAGACGACCCATCCATTTTACCTGTAAACTGTAGGTGTCATTAGTCGGTGTCGAGAGATATTGAAAAGGTCTAATAAGAACAGCTCGGCATCTTGCAAATTTATTGTAAAATGTCCAGTTTAAATAATATTGGTGACCTATAGCTATCGATTTCTGTGACATTTGGTGATTTTTCGAGAGTCGTCTCATTTGCTATCATACAACATCGTCTTTTTTTAATATTTAAAGACAAAAAAAGAGATTATGGACCGAGTTTCCAGAATAAGAAATAATTGGCAATTATTTGAAGAAAAGATTTTTGACCTTGCCCACAATTTTATTTATCCTTTTAAAAGGGTTTTGTTCAGTACTCAATCTTCATTTTGCTCCAACCAATTGAAAAACACTCATGAAACAATTAATAAAAAATCAAAATAACAGAGAATTGAAAGTTTCAAAGTAACGGATTGGTTCTAACTCAATATCTGCTGCACGTTCTAGAATTTCTTTCTTCATCACCATCGATGTTCATTTGATGCAACCTAAAATAGCTATTGTTGTTCAACAGGTGATTTATAACAAACATCCCAAAAGTAAATATATAATAAGATGTTGTGGTATGCTTTTCAATCCTGACTTTGGAAATGATCAGACAGGATGTGTAGGGCTTAGTGAGTTTGCCTGCTGTAAATAACCGAACTGAACAAAGAAATAGCACGACGAGTGCCGTATGCGGTGCAGGAAATACTTACCCTTCCGGAGCACCTGATTTCATTCCCGGTTTTAAGTGGAGTTCGTGTTGTTTCTTATTTTTTGTTTATAACTGTTGATGTAAATGTCCTTTGGTTTTGTGAGTCTTTGTTTACTCCTTGGTTTTGATTGTTATTGTCTCAAGTTATGTCTCTATAAGATGAAACATAAATATCATATATGGTAACCAGTAAGTAAACAAAACAAAATATCTATGAATATATCTTCAAAAAGAAGCGTGGTTTGGGAAACAGCTGTATTCACAAGTGCAACCTGAAATTGAATTACAGTTAACTTTCGTTGTCTCGAACTCGGTTGACTCGAAATTTCGGATGAGTCGAAGTTTTCACGTGGTCCCGAACTTTATTCCATACAAAAGTATGTAATTCGACTCCTGATGAGTCGAAATTGGATGAGTCGAAATTTCGGTTGAGTCAAACTAAATCTACGGTCCCAAGGTTAACAAAAACATTCAAAATTCATTTTTTATCTCGAACTAATACACATATGTCAAAACATGACCTCCGGGATTTAAATTGATTGAAGAGTTAATCTGACAATACACGTGTAATTAAATTTCCGGTCATTGATCACTGTATTGATTTATGACATGCTATTTCCATGAGTGTTTACCTAAGATTATCTTTTATAGAATTTTGATAAATAATTAGTGATACATTGTTAATGTTCATGAAAAAGTATTTAAAATGTTTACAAAACAATTAATTTGTGATTTACACTAATGAGCTTGGGTGTGTATAAAGTGAGGATTATGGCTTCCGTTGATGATCACCTAAAAACTACTCAAACGGCGTCTTTGATCTTGTTATATTTTCTTTTGAAAAGAAAGAGTGGGATAAAACAAAATGAATAGAAATCAAAATTTTCTTAAATCTTTTGTATCCGAGAATAAACAATTTTGTCAGCTATAACCGACCTGAATAACGAAACTATCGATTGGAATTTACACTCTTGGAAAAGCCATAGGATTTTTTTTTTAATTGAAACAATTGAATAAGTAAAAATAATATCATTATAATAATAAAAGACTGTGACATACAAACACATCGATCTGATACTAGAATATCGATCCCCTTGCCATATTCACCCGGATTTATTTTAGCTTTACCAAGCTTAGCAAGAGTTGTGTCCCTTAGATTGTCGAACTTCCGGTGTTCGTTTGAGTCGAACTACGTGTATCTCGAAATATTTCTCTGGTCCGGCTGACTTCGACATAACGAGAGTCGACTGTATTTGAATTTTTTTTCATTAATCATTTTAGACAATTGCTAGCATGGGTTTTTTTATTATGTGATCACTTGCCGTTTTTAAAGTGATTATTTGATAACCATACCACATATTTCCTGATTATTATCTGGATTTCTGATTATTTGATCATCTTGTTTAAAAAAGATATTAATGATTATGTGATTATCTGGGCAAAACAATTGTGACTATGCGATTACTTTAACCCCCCCCCCCCCCCCCTTGAGATGCCTCATTTGCTTAATAAAGGCAACAGTAATATACCGCTGTTCAAACTCATAAATCCATGGACAAAAACAAAATCGGGGTAACAAACTAAAATTAAGGGAAACGCATAAATATAAGAGGAGAACAACGACACAACACTACAATGTAACTAACACACACATAAACGGACCAAGCATCAGACAAAATCCCACGAGAATAACAAATATAACATCAAAACCAAATACATGAATTTGGGATAGACAAGTACCGTGACACGTCTTATCGCAATGTCAATTTACACTAAAAAATAAGAGAAAACAAACGACGCAACGTTAAATTGTAACACACACAGAAACGAACTATAATATAACAATGGCCATATTCCTGACTTGGTACAGGACTTTTTTAAAGGAAACAATGGTGGGTTGAACCTGGTTTTGTGGCATGCCAAACCTCGCACTTTAATGGCAATGTTAAATATAACATAGAAATGACAACATAATATTACAGGACTACAATACAAACAAATAGGAAAACGTATTAGACAAAGAAACACATGATTAATGAATAACAAAAAGCATCAGGTTTAAAATTTAATACGCCAAAAACGCGCCTCGTCCACACAAGACTCACCAGTGACGCCCTGGTATAAAAGATCGAAAGCGAAAAAAAGTACAAAGTTGTACAGCACTGAAGATCAAAAGTTGAAAAAGGTTGTGTCAAATACGGCTAAGTTTTTATGCTTGGGATAAGAACATCCTTATTATTTAGAACAATTAATGCTATTGCAAACAGTAAATTTTATCAAATGAATATAACAGATATACATAATGAAACTGAAGTATTAACTCATTACATAAAACAAACACTAATACATAATGAATAACCAACACAGAATAGACACACCCGACTCAGTCCAGGCCTCAACGCAGTAAATTATGAAAATGTCTTCACATACGATGGTGAAAAGGCATTACAAATTACGTCACATACGATGGTGAAAAGGCATTAAAAATTACGTCACATTTGAATATATGAAATTTCTGAAACAGCAGAAAAATTACGTCACATATGAAAAACTATATCTCAAAAGTAAGATAGAATTAGGATTGATAAAAGATTAAAATAGAACTAAATACTGATATTGCATTTAAACACAATGCATATTGCAATACTTATTAATAGCAATTAACTATAATATATATATATATATATATATATATATATATATATATATATATATATATATATATATATATATATATGCAGTTTGTTATGAACTTCAAACGTAAATTATCGTACAGATTATGTTGACCAAAATTAAATCTAATAAATGACGGCGGTGATTAATTTTTGTTTCCATAACACATAAATATAATAGAAAAGACGTCAACACATTTGACAAAATCCGATGAGAATTACAAATATAACATTAAATATTTTAACTAAATACATGAATTTGGGATAGAAAAGTTGCTTACGTTGACATACACTAAGAACAAGGGTTACTGTCAATTAAGAAATTTTTACGAGGGTTTTATCTATACTAATACAGCGACTGGTTGAGGGTTGAGCATCACTATTATAAGAACTCGCACTCTTTAAATTTATACATATAACAGTATAACTGTATGCAAATATTCCTTTAATCGTAATAATTAATCGCGCAGTTTGCAATTATGAATTCACACAATAATTACGCCATTATTGCACTTGCAGGGTGACTATTAAACATAAGCCTCATGTATGGAGTGTGTCAAGGTCTTTGTATCTACGAATGATTGCAACAGTATTTAGGGGTCAGCAGGTAGCCACTATTATGAACTAATATCTGCTTTTATCCTGCTATTAGATAACTATTGTACAAATAAAAGGTTCACAAATAAATATTTGCTTTATTTGTACAATAAAAAATATTTGTTACCCACTTTTTTTTCTTTCTGAGAAACAGTTCATTATTTGGTCCTCTTCGCAGTCCGCGTTTCAAATATGTTCATTTCTTTGAAAAATCAGAGGCAATGATTCAGATTTAAACAACGAATGCTCATGTTCCGGGGGTAAATTGAAGGATAAAAATAATATATGTACATAGCGGGAAATATAAAATGTATTTGTACTCGCAACGAAAAGTAGAAAAGCTCGGTTAGACTCGCTTTTCGTTATGTTTATAAAACTAGAAAAAATAAAATGCATATCTTCCGACAATGTACATATATTTTATAATTTTCTCGCATATACTCAATACAACAGAAGGACTAGATTTCTGCCCTATATGTCTGTTGACCTACTTTGCAACACTTATCTTTTTAACGATTGTTCTATATATTTTAATATAATTCCCACAGGACGTTAAGTAAGCAACAGCTAATCAATACAATTCAAAGAAAGGTTTCCCCTCAAATTATATCCAGGAGTTTGGAGCACGCTTATATTTTGGTGTTGTGTTTCTGTTGTGTCGTACTTCTCTTATATTTGATACGTTTCCCTCAGTTTTAGTTTGTTACCCGGATTTGTATTTTCTCTATCGATTTATGAATTTTGAACAGCGGTATACTACGTTTGCCTTAATTTATACAATCAAAGACCTTTGTTGTTGAGCTTTGGCATCATACTCTACAATTCCTTAATATATAAGATTTTAACCAATTAAATAGTTTACAATCATCTTTTTGTAACATGTTAATTCTGGTTATCCTTAATATCTTACTGACAATAGTTCGTTTCAATTTATGTTGGCGTTTGTTTTTGTTGCACTTCAGTGTTTCTGTTGTTCCGTTGTTTTCATCTTATAGTTCTTCTCTTATAGTTGATGTGTTTCCCCCGGTTTTAGCTTTTAACCTGGATTTGTTCTCTCTCAATCTATTTATGACTTTCGAACAGCAGTATACAACTGTTACCTTTATGTCTTTCAGTATCATATCAAAACACTTGTATACTTTTTAATCGATTTATTTGCCATGATAGCGACTGAAATGATAAAAGAGGGGCAACAGATACCGAAGGAAAAATCAAACTTATAAGTCGAAAATAAACTGATAACGCTATGGTTAAAAATGAACAAGAACGACAGACAAACAATAGTATTGTTATGATATTGTGATTATTGTATTTATGTATGTTGGCCTGATCTGTGTTGTGTGGCCTGATAGTTGTTTACCAAATAATCTTATAACTGTGGAGTTTAGAAATCACTGGAACAATCACAGAATGAATGGAACTTTCCATTTGACTTGCATGATGATTCCAGAATGATCCTAATAAAAAATGCATAATTTAAACTTCTACATTTTACTAGAAACTTCCGTTGTAACTTTTTAGGACGTTCAATTTCTGAAAATATTGATAGGTCATGGACCTCCTTTTCGAGATATTTGAGAATTAAAATATGGCGGGAAAAGGCTGACTCGGACTTTTACCTTATATATACATTGGTATTGTTGGGTCTCAAAACAAAAGAAAGAAAATTAAGAATCTTCTAAAATTTTGGTAAATGACCTTTCATGAGCTATTTAGTCTTATATGAAAAAATAAATGGGTGTTATGGGGCAAAATATTTTACATTGTATTGTATGGAAAAACACCAAGGAGTCCGAACATTTGACACAAATTCCAAAACCTCACCTAAGTACATTCTTAATAGCATTTGGATTGACACTTTTATTCTACAAACAACATCATACTGGATTGTGACCTTAGTAGTGAACGTAATATTCAGATTGGATTCCTAGAAGATTTCCGGATATAGATAAAGATAAAAGATTGGACTCATATTTTGACAGTTAAGTGGTTAGTAAAATTTGTGTAATACTTCTTTTAAACTTTTGATAATAAATCTTGTTAAATTTATTATTGATTTGTGTGTTTTGTTGGCTACAATTTAAAGGTGATTTCTGACCGTAACAGTATACGAAAACTAAAGACTCAGCAAAAAGATCCCACCAAAAACTGTCGGTGATTTTAGGTGCATCGGAAGTGTTAGCAGATCCTTCTCTACAAGCTGTCGTGTTGCTAACTCTTACACAATCAAAATTGATTCAAGTCACATTTTCATCTTTTTCATTTATAGTTTAATTGTTCTCATCCAAAACATGCATGCAATATGTGTCACTTAACATTGAACAACACACAATCAATAAATTAATTATTACAACTTCTCAAGCTTTAAGCTCCACTTCACCGATGGTTTCATTAGTCTGTTGGTCAGGGCTTTATTACTGAAATAACAGTATATATCAAGAGCTAGGCATTACAAAGCAAATCAAAAACGCGTATGACTGCCAATTCAAATGAAGTTGTTTTATTATTCTACAATGAATCTTTTTTTCCAGCTGAGTTTGGCCACTAACAAAATTGAGTTTTAAAAATTGTCTTGAAAAACCATGGACTAGAAATGCTCCCAAATTGAGGGAATGGTCTTCAGAAAATTCATGTCCTGATCTTTTTTATGTATCCATTTGTTTGCGATCCATTTCGATCCAAAAAATACTGGACATCCTGCATGTAATGTCGATAGGTCACCGTGTCCATCTTTGTCCAAGTTTGTAAAAAATAATGCCGAACCCTACAAGATAAGATTTAAATTCAATTTAGGTAAAATAGATATTTTCTCTAATACATTAAATTCATATTTGTAATTTGACTGCAAATTTGACAGCAAGAGCTGAATTAAATGAAACATACTTTCAACGTTTTCTACAAAAAAAAATATTTCATAAAATATTTTTATATACTTGACATAGTAGATGCCTTTGATTTGACAACATTAATCCACGTGGAAAAGTCTCTTAACTTTAAAAATATCATCGAAACGTTGTCTTAATTTCTCAAGAATTGGATATTAAAAAAAAAGATGTAGTACACATGCCCATGAGACTACTCTCCACAAGAGACCAAACGAAACATACATTAACAACTATGGGTCACCGTAAGGCCTTCAACAATGAGCAAAGCCCATATCGCAAACACAGCTCTAAAAGGCCTCGAAATGACAAATGTAAAACAATTCAAACAAAAAAACTATAAGCTTCATTTGTGTACAAAATAATGAAAAAACAACAAATATGAAACAATGCAACAAACGGCAACCACTGAATTACAGGCTCATGAGATTGGACAGGCACATATAAAATGTTGCAGGGTTAAACTAGTTTGAAGGCGCCCAACCTCCCATAATTATAACCTGGAATAGTGGTTAAACAGTGAGGTGTATTTCGCCTTTCTTCTTGTTAACCTCTTTTAACTTGCCTTTCCTTTTGGGTTTTTGTTTGTTTGTTGAATATCCTTTACGATGTATGTATGACTATTAAACCGCGGTATTCTACTCCTTTACCAGTGAGAGAAGTGAGCAAACGTTAAAAAAGCAACAATTCAGCAAACGGAACCAGTACCTAAATCAATTGATATTGCAGTTTACTTTTACATTGACAACATTGTTTGATACCAGCGAATTCAGTCAAAAATTTACTTATTTTAATAATTTAACGATTATTTGGCCATGGTGCTGCCGGAAAGTACTTTAAAGGACCTAAATATGCAAAAACAGATAAAAAATGAACAAACTTCAAAATCAAAAATGACTTCTTACAATTCACTAACAACTATATTGATAATCAATTGATGTTTACAAATTGATCGATCATTAAATTTGTGCCACATATGTTAACATATTTCATTAGGTCATTTCCTGTGACATCAGTGAATGATGACGGAGTTGTTGCCTAAGAATAATTGTGTCACTATCGTTGAAGAATTGTCGTACAAGTGAGAGGTTTAGCGCTATATAAAACCAGGTTCAATCCACCATTTTCTACATTTGAAAATGCCTGTACCAAGTAAGGATTATGGCAGTTGTTGTCAATTCGTTTTTGATGTGTTTTGTCATTTGATTTTATCATGTGACTAGGGACTTTCCGATTTGATTTTCCTCTGAGTTCAGTATTTTTTGTGATTTTACTTTTTGATAATCTATGTTATCGTTACATCTGTTCTTAAGTTACGGATCATGCATTATCATGTTTTTAAATTCTTTAAGTGCACAAATTTGTATGTTAAAAAATGTCAAAACAAAAGTTGTGTATCTTCTTATACAGTATATTTTATATACTCTTCAAATTACGAGAGTTCTTATTACTATTCATTACTGTAAAGTTCTTATTACACTATGTTTTTACCTTTACAGGCGACACAGCAAGTCCTAATTCTGGGAAAACTGTGGAACCACCGACTTGTACGTCACTCAACTGAAATTGGAATGAAGAATTAGTACAGAAATCCTTATGCAAAAGGAATTAGATTGTTATAAAAAAAAACTAATCCGAGGTTTCAACTATAGAAAATCCGTCAACTAGTGACCAAACAAAAATAGATTCACGTGCAATCTGTGTTTTTTTTTAAGTTGTTTATTTTCTGCTTTTTATTGATCTGACGAATTACGCTCTTTTCAACTATTTCTTATAGTTTTTTATAATTTTATATGTTACACCAATGTCCCATGTTAGAGGAAAGAACTTGGCGCCAGACATATTTGTTGCTGGATATCGTATTTGTTTTTCTTTCATTGTTTGTACCTCAGTCAGGGAGTAATTTTTCTTGCCTGAGTTGTTTTTCATTTGTCATTTGGAGTCTTTAATACATCTATACCTGTATATTGTATTGGTGTTGATCATATCTGAAGGCCGTACTGTGACCTGTAGTTGTTAAAATCTAAGTCATTTGATCTCTGGTGGAGATTTGCAATCATAACACCTCTTCTTATTTTCATATATCGCAATTGCTTTAATGCAAATTCTTAGTTGACAACACCTACTTGTGTACGACGTCAGAGAAGTGAAAGTATTAGACTTATTTCACATGAAATTATCAGTTTTATATCACTTTGAGATCGTGGTAATTCATAAGAAACAATGTTATACCTTTTGAATATTTTGTTACACTCTGACTTAGCATTCAAAGTGAGAGAACGGTACTTTTTCCAGGAAATCTTGCAACGAAACATGATGCTATATTATTGTACAATTTAGCCATTGCAGAGGTCTAGACAATCAGTACGTTAAAGGGTATTACATGGACACTTTGTATGGTTACACGGGCACTTGTTATGGTTACACGGACACTATTTATGAACATAGTCAATCATGTATTCAGTGATTTCATAGACTTTTATCTTACACATTATGACTCAACCACCCCATTTGTCATGAATATAATATATATGAGGTGTTCATGCAAATGTCATCTATAAAAATTCTAGTTATGTCTCAAATTGCTGAAATAAAAAAAAGTGGCTACGAATTACCTAATTGGAAGAGTTACTGCAATCATAGATTGTTTCCATGTACAAACTTCGGCTTTTTCAGTATTAAAACTGAAATCATTCGAGTATTCTTAGCTTTACTTTACGAAATATTGACTCTCTTCTCGTCATCTTAAATGATTGCGTTTACAAAATGTAAGTCGAATTCTGATATTACAAAATTAGTTTCAACTGATCCATTTTGAACATTGGGAAGGTACATAAAACAAATCTTGTGTCACGTGATCAATCACTGTGTCTACTCGAATACTACTTTACTTCAATGAGTACGAAAAATAAACTGAAACAATTGTTTCAAAGTATATGAACACAAAAATTCCAAACGAGAAAAAATCCACTTTTATCTCGGGTGTTGGTTTATAACCAATACACGTGTTAATGTAAATATTATGTTCCATATCTTTCACTGATTGAGTAAGAAATGACTATCAATGGTATTTGAATATACAAACTGAATCTGTAATTTCGTTTTATAAATTGTAAGTGTTTTGTATCAAATTGTGTGTATTCTTGTAGATTCGGGTTCGTGTTTCCTGTGGCGGCCTTAGTAGACATTTACTATGGCGTTCATTATCACTGAACTGATATATATATGTTTAGGGGCCAGCTGAAGGACGCCTCCGGGTGCGGGAATTTCTCGCTACATTGAAGACCTGTTGGTGACCTTCTGCTGTTGTTTTTTTTCTATGGTCCGGTTGTTGTCTCTTTGGCACATTCCCCATTTCCATTCTCAATTTTATTATTTACTGTTAAATGTCACTTTGCATTTGTCTTAATTACAGTTAATACTTTGCTGAATATTATCAGCCGAGCTGATCTAACAGTTTCTAGATGTTTGTGGATATTTTTCAATAATTCATGTTTGTTTGTTTTTATCAATTCTCCAATACTGTTATTGATACATAGTTACAAATTAATGCCACACATTTTGAATAAGGTCCAGCTGAAGCCCGCCTCCTGATGCGGGATTTCTTGTTGTGTTGAAGACCTACAATGTATTGTATACTTTCGGCAGTTTTCTGCGCTTTGGCTGGTTGTTGTCTCATGGACATATTCCTAATTTTCATTTCCATTCTTAACTTTATTTAGTTATATCAATCTTATAATTTGTGTATTGCTGCATCCCCAAGCCACTACGATTTGCACACGTAAAAAAACAACAAAGAGATCAACAATATCGTTCAGCTCCATTGTATGATTTGTATAGAGCTACTTATCTAACATACACCTTTTGTGTTGTACGACATCAATGCACTTTTATCTAAAACTAAGACTACCAATCAAATAATTACCAATGACACAATTATTCACTGTAGACCAGAGGATGTTTATTTGTACAACTATATAACAATTTAAGATTTTTAACAAAGAGCAGCACGTTATCGTCCAGTAAGCTTTCACTTGACACCGATAAATATAAATTAATAGAAAAAACGACTTGATTTTTGCTAGAAACCTTTAGCCAACATATTGATTAGCCTTTCCATATCAGCCATCCGTCTAAAGTAAATAAGAACACTTACGTAAAATATTATTGTCAGAATCCTGTTTGTGCCAGTGTAAAACAATTTGTTCACCTACAATATCAATTAATCATATTAAAAAACAACAGTATTTATGTTTTCTCTGTTAATTTGTCTATCATATTTATTTTTGTTTGACTGAATGAAACACGGTTAGTGCGTTTTCATTTGTCATTTTGTAACTCTCTCTCTCTCTCTCTCTCTCTCTCTCTCTCTCTCTCTCTCTCTCTCTCTCTCTCTCTCTCTCTCTCTTTGAAACAATAACCGGTCAACATTTAGGCATACAGAGTGTGACTTTAAATAATTAATTACACACACAAAGAGGAGGAAAAACTTGTGGTTTTTCAAAAATAAATCATCTGAACTGCAAAATATGAACTATGGGATCAAATAAGATAAAAAACAAAACGGTTACGGTTATAGAATTTTAACAACTCTATATAGTTGATACATTACGGATTTTCTATCATTCATCCAATCAAAATGTGGTTGAAATTCTCCGCCGATACCATAATTCACAACCTGAAACAAATCAAATTAAATTATGTCATACAAGCGAATTAAAAATTATAAGCACACCAGTAACATGTTTTTGGTACAAGATATAGCTAACGGAATCATTTGCTGCCTCTGAAGTTCTTAGTTTTAAGAACTGTTTTGGAACCTTAAAAACAGCAATGTTTTTAAATAGACGCATTTATAATTAACAAAATAGCGAAATTACTGAATAACATTAACACTTTACAAATTTGGTTCGTTCGATGCGCATTTCTTAATAATTTTCCATAATCGGGAACGTTCAGGATGATTTGTTAGCATGTTCAATAAAAAACAGATTTCACCACGGCCATGTGGAAACGATATGTCCAAAAGTCACCATAAAAGAGGGATAGTTGGATACCAGAGGGATAGTCAAACTCATAGATTGAAAATAAACTGGCAACACCACGGCTATTAATAAAAAGACAAACAAGCAAATAATAGTACAGAAGACTCAACAACAAAAAACTAGACTACGCAACACAAACCCCACCAAAAAATTGGGATGATCTCAGGTGCTCCGGTAAGCAGATCCTGCTCCACATGTGGCACCCGTCGTGTTGCTTATGTTATTACAAATCCGGTAAATAGTCTAATTGGGTAGGTCACATTCGTGAAAAGGGAAGGGAATTGTAGTAACGAGATAAGGGACATATCCGATATCATCATAAACTGGCCATGTGTTTTACGTTTAAAGAAACACACTTCATGCAAAAGAAAGAGAAAAGTCGTTGCAATATTGATGTTAAGCTTGATTTGAACCATACAAACATGGCGTGCTGATGGTATAACGTTTAATTCTACAGGGTAAAAACACATAAGGAGAAATGTCACCATGTTTTACTTGTCATTTTGAAATGATGTATACTATTCTATGCTCCATCTGTTCTTATCCTGTCTTAAGCCAGTCACAGCAAATTAGAAATTTAAAGTATTTTGTTTGGCTAGACATTGGATCTCACCGTTGCTCTATCATTTTCAAGGCAAGTTCCCCTTAACTAGACCAATGAGGTTGTATTAAAATGTTGCGACAGGGAGTTATAACTTATCCATATTTTAATGAATCAATTAGCAATTTCGTTAACATTTTATCAGGATTGTAACAATTTACTAAATAAATGAGTTGGAACGAAGTTTAATAAATAAATGAGTTTGAATGCCATTTAATAAACTGTTTTTATCAAATCACTTTATACAAAACATTTGGTAAGAAAACTAACTTAATTACTTGTTTGAAAGTTTCTTCGTAGAACTAGTTAGCAGCATACAAACAATTTAATTATCTTAGCAATTATCCTTGCTGGTTATTTTTGAAGAAAATTCCTACTGATTGTGATCTTTTTTTATTCTGAATATACGATATATATGTGTTGTTAATAACTGTGAATTCCCAACATTAAATCGTAGTAAATATACTTACTCAACTCAACTCAAAAACAGTTGGGTACAGTCCTAACCTGTACAAAAGTGAAGTTAGAGAAGTCCTTATAACTGCTCTCTCAGTAAACTTTAAAAAATTTCAGCAAACCTTCAAGTTAACTTTACCTTTATCAGACCAGACCCTAAATTATCTTTTCTAGTAATGATGCAGTCCAGGTTAGACCAGACTTCATGACAGGTCACCTTGACCAGACCAGATCTGTGGACAGGTCAGTGGTCAAACGTCTGCTGTTAACCTGTCCTGTTGACAAGTGTGTTATTTTGACAGACTAGTCATATCAGTCATGGAGACATGTCTGTTTTTTAATCGGTCCTATGTGATCGGAAGTCGACTAAAAGGATATTCATAAAAAACGGTCCCGTTGACTAGTTAGCTTTTGATCATGTTAAATTTGTCTTAGAGCAGAAAATACCAAAGTTACCTTTATTAGAACAGGTCTGTCTCGGAGAGAGTATTCTATATCATTCTAGATCAATGACTGCTTGTAATAGCAGACCTGGTTACACGTTTAATTGTTTATAGGTCTTGTTTTGTTAAGTTAACTTCGTCAAGAGTAAACTTCAATATTTCACCGGACAAACAAATTACTTTTCGGACAGTCCTATGACCAAGTCTGCTGTTTAAGTTAACATGAATTATGTCCTAGGACCGGTCGGACCAGTCATAAAACTTGTTCCAAGATAACCTTCACCACTCATAAAGTCAGGTCATCAAGTTAACTAGCTGTATAGGTTAAAACTGCACCACTCTTTATTTTAACAGAATACCCATGATATCAGTTTGTACCTGCAAGTGATCAGCTTGATGTGGATTTGTTCTCAATCCAGTCAAACGTTCAAGACGATCATTCAGCTTGATGACATCGGGATCTGTTGTATCGTTTTTAAAGTAGTACCTGCAACAAGAGTTAACAGTATGAGCCAAGACTCCGTGTTGAAGGACGTACTTTGACCAATAATTGTTCACTTTATTATACATTTTGACTTGGATGGATAATTGTCTCATTTTCACTCATACCACATCTTATTTATATGATTCTTCAATGTTGAATGTTAAATTTTCCGAACTGTTGTACTCTTTTTGTTTTTCCTCGGTCAATTTTTACCTGTTTATCCTCGATTGTTTTGATTTATGCTTTGTCTCCTTTACGTATCATCTTCCATTAAACATAGTCGTTATGGTCATATATATCAAATGTGCTTTATCTGAATTCAAAAAACTTTTGAACTTTTTGTGATACTTTTTTTCGGAAATAGTTCTCTTCTGGAAGATTGCACATGGTAACGAAAAGATTGGTTTAAAGGAAAAGTTGACAATAACAAAATGGAAAATAAAATAAAAATCATTTTTAGTGAACGAATAACAGCTTACTCATAAGAACCTAGAACTGAGGAGATGTATATCCCTTAAATTCGTTGTCCGGTTGGTCGAAGTACTTTATCTACATTTACCACTAGCGTGTCAACATAGTGGTTAAGTGTTTGAACCCAATTCCTGACAGGTGCCTTACTTATCTAGAATTGCCATTTTTTTCCGTCGGCCGTCAGTTCTACTCTCTTATAATAAAGTTTCTTTCATCGAACACGTGATACCATGATATACTAAAAAGGCTGATAGTGACGTTATCACCAATTCTATTAAGGTTGTGACCTGTTAACTATCTCTTGCATGAAGAGATATTTGTCGTATCACACTGCACGGAGTGTGATACGAAAAGTGATTTGAAAATATGCGTAAATATGATTGGCTTATTCAGCATCAAAAGACGTTATTACGACATTTCAATTGGCAATTCGTAAGGTCATTCATAACTTTCAAAGGTTAAGACGATGTACATTTCGTCCATGGAAACGGACACATGTGATTTCTTCAATAATGTACAAAACTTACACTTTTCACCTGAAATCATCCTTTTTTCTAATTTTATTACATTCTGAAGCTTACAAAAAGTTTTAAAATGTATGATGTTAAAGTTTGACATCGGAACAGGACATATTACGTCATAGTGGTATGTGCAAAAGACTAGATTAACGATTCGCCGGATTTTTAATTCAACACAATGAAAGTGTTGACCATAAGAGACACATGTTTAACAACTTGTTAGAAATGGATATCGCTTTATATCAACTCTCGTTATTTAATTTAAATAGTAATAATAAACACGCCGAAGGCTGGTTCATTATTATATTGAAATTAGATAACTCGAGTTGATATAAAGCCATATCCAATTCTCACTCGTTATAAAATCTATAATTATCAATCGTTCAATCAAGTATCAACTATCAGTGGCATTATAAATCACTGGTCATGACTGGACTATGAACTTACGTCGAGCTAATTCTTAATTCAGAATGAACATTCTTATCCTCTTCCGAAACTGCTGCCGGATTCTTAACTGTCGATCTGTTTAACTGGAATATCCAAAATGAGGATATGATACAATAAAAGACTTAAATTGAAAAGTGTATCTTGTTATTGTAGTTTTGATTGATATTATGATAGGGTAAGAGAACAACCGTGATATATGTATTGGAAAAACATTAAGGATGTTTATCGGTAAAATTAAAAAAATCTAGAACTTAAAATTGATTTCATAAGCCAGTAGAGCTTTAGTTATGGAAATAAATAAGCTAACATGATTTAGAGGTTATGGAGCTCCTTCTCCGAGATACATAATTTTCAAATAATGCCGCAAAAGGCTGACTCTGACTTTTACCTTATTTTTGAATTGGTATTATTTGGTCTCAAATCAAAAGAAAAGACATCTAAAATCTGATAAATTTTGATAAATGACCTCTTATGACCTTTTGAAGTCTTATATGAACATAAACATTGTTGATATGGAGCAAAACATTTTACCCTGTATCGTACAAAAAAAACAAGGAGTCCGAACATTTGAAGCTTCCGCAACAAATATACAACGCAACGTAATGTTAACTAATATGTTTTTCTGTATATCTTTGTTCAACTTAGGTGATTCCAGAATAAAATGATATACAAACATCTGACAAAAATTCCTAAACCTGACCTTAGTACATCCCAAAATAATGTCAAAGGTGAATTTGAACATGTTAAAATATATTTGTATATTTGCTTTTGATTGGTTGGCGAATAAATCAACATTTCTTTTTTTTTGGTTTTGCTAAATTAAAATACATATAGTTTCGTACTTGCGCTTGGAGTGTGGCAGTTGTTTTCCATTTGTTAAAGACTTTGGTTTTGCAATTTTATAAAGGACTTCGTTTTGTGAATTTCCCCTGTAGTTCGGTATTTTAGTTATTTTACTTTTCCTTGTTTTATAGTTTTTCAGACACAGTTTAAAAAAAGCCTGTATTTGTAAAACATTTTGAGAAATTGTGGTTCCAAATGAACTTTACATTCTTATTCAAGTACCACTGATGAGACGAATGTAATCGAAACGCGCACCTGGCATACCAATATACCAACATATAAGTTTAATATTTTGTATGATTTTCATGACGTTGTTTCTCCTTTATCGGAAAAATATGCGTTCATAGCGTAATGCATTTTAAGAGATGTTTGATTTATTTCAAAATCTACAATTATTGATAAAATTTACAAAAATAATAATTCATATCAACACTAGAAAAGATGTATAAATGAATCTTGAGATCTGGTTAGAGCAATTTATTTTACTTTTCTGAAATCTTCACAACTACCATATCAAATGGCCAAAAAATACGATTCTTATATGACGTGCTTCTTTCGCATCGTGAATAAAACCATGCTCTAAATCCAATAAATTGTGTTTGCACATGCGTATATTGACTACGCAGAATAATGAATTTTATCAAATTGCCATGCATTCAATATATTTCATTAACGTAAAACACTTCCAAACTCTTAAATGATGCACATGTTGTTACTAATTCATTTATTATGACTGTAATGTGTTGCAATTCGATATTGACATATATGACCTAGATACGACAACCGTTCATGCTGGCTGTTCAAACCTCTTCCCTCTGATAAATCACATTGCCAATCGTTTGCTTGTTTACAAACAAAAAATGGAGGATCATGGAAGAGCCTACACAAACGCGCTACACTAATACATTTGTACACATCGGTCATAGAAATTACCTAAATTTTCCTGATCAGAATCGAAATAATTTATGCAAGCTATACTGTATTGTAGTTTTAACATGGGTAGGCATTATATTCGTGATATTTTAGCCCTCACTATCGCTCCAGCAAAAAATATCACGAGTATAATGCCTACCTATGTTAAAACTCCAATAAAGTATAGCTTGCATCAATTATTTCTTAATTCATGCAAATTTGATCAAAAGAGAAAGTAAGAAGTTAACAATTGTGTAATAAACTGTTACTGACGATATTTTTAAATGGCAAAAAAATACGATTCATGCAAATCTGATCAATAGAGAAAGGAAGAAGTTAACAATTGTGCCATACACTGTTATTGACGATATGTTTAAAGGGTCTCATTTTAGATGTCTACCATTATTTTGAAAGTCGATGTGTCACAAAATTACATTGTATATTTATGCATGCACATAAGCAACCAAACGTTTCAAATTTGATACAAACTACTAATAAATTTCTTTTAGAAAATTAGCCCGACATAATCGATTTTGTAAATTGATATTTTAATGGTAAATATAGAAATTCTCACATTACAATTTTGTTTCCAAAGTTGAACATTTGACGTTTGATACATGCATCTAATGTAAACACAAAATTATCAAACTGACAACGTTTTGGAGTTTACAATTATTAAGTTCGAACATGAGCAAATTCCTTATTAAAAATATTCAAACTCCTTAGTGAAGTTACCTGATGTATTAATATCGTCATGCTAAATTACAAAGAAAAAATTAGGCAGAACTTAAAATGAAAACACATCAACACGTACAATGCAAGATCCTCATCAATTTTTCAGTTAGAGTTTTGTCCTTTTTGGTGTATTCCGGCTTTTGATATATTTATCCTCTCTGATAATGTTATATCTATTTTAAAACGTTTTCGCCAATGAATTCATTGAATCAAAATTGTTTGATAAATGTACTTGTCACGTAGTAAATACAATGCCTACCTGATTTGTACATCCAGTCAGCTTCTTGATCAGTTTCTGACTGATGATATCATGAACGATCAATATCATTGGAGATTTATTGATATACTCCACTTTGATCGGTTGGTTGTAGAAAAATAATTCTGTAATTCCTATATATTTACAAACTCCATCATAGCGTATATCCTATAATTATAAACATTACAATTTACAAACACATTTCGAAATTCTGGGGTTTTTTTTCTAATACTTTTTGAAATTGTACTTCTCGAAATACTTATTGGAAATGTTATACCCTGAATTAATGACATATGTACTCATTAATTTTTCAAACGATTATACATATAATCAATTTCTCAAACATGCCTTAGAAAAGGGCAGTAGGGCAAACTGTTAAGAAGTTAATTTTTAAGTCAATTATTTAGATTTTTGTACATTTTCTGAATTATATATTCTTCTTGAACATAAGATGTTTATTACTCGTTGGCACCCCTCACATTTTTTATGGAAGTTAACATGTCTTTGATCAGTAAAAATAGTTTTATGTAAAGGTTATTTAAAAAAAAAATAGAATTTTGATAAGCAGCTTCTAAGACTTACTCGTTTCAAACACATGTTATTATACAATATTTGCGTCTTTGTTTGTAATCTGTCTGTTTGATCCTGTAAAACAAGCAATTATAATCATTCTTACTTGTAAATTCACTTATCACAGTGTCTCTCTATTCACTTCTTTAACCGAAACCAGAAAAATAACAAAGGCACAGCGATCCAGGCAAACTCTAATATTAGATGTTTAAACTTTAACCATTTGGAGACGAAAACAATGAAACAATTTAACACTTAACTACACTATTTCGAAATATTCAATGATTCATCACAAACATATTGCAAGTATGAGAAATTTAGCCAGGGTTGTTGAAATATCAAATTATCACAACAAACTGACATTTTGACTACATTGCGAGTGATGCATGTATAGCGGAGGATATCAAGGGTTCATGCGACTCCCTCAGTTTTTCTTTGCTATCTTGATTTATATCGGTCTAATCGATTTGTGAGATATACATTGCAAACATTGGAAAACAGCATTTATCTAAAACATGATTTGTCTAATCAAATACAAACATGAAATCGCTGACTAAAGACAACGTTTAAATATTGAATTATTGACATATTTATTCACTAAAGCAGCAAATTTTTTAAACCTCGAAATAATTTACTCTGAAAAATAATTGACCTTTTACCTAGTTAATAGTGTTGTCAAATCGTACAGTTTTGCCTAACCGGTTACTTGAATAATCGTTCGACCGATTAACCGGTTAACCGGTAGTTTAAGTTGATGTTTGAAAAATAATCATTCGGTTCGACCGATTAATCGGTTAACCGATAGTTCAAGTTAATGTTTGGAGACTTCATCTATAGTACCCTTGAAATGTACGTATTTTATAATACGATGAATTGAAGTTAGTCATTTTGGCATTATTGGACATGTCTGTGAGGATTCCTTGCGAAGTTACATCGTATCTGATATGGTGTCAGTTTTAACAACCTCAGAATGTAAAATAATAAACCTTCTTGACTAGTCGAATTAAAAATGTCTGAAACCGATGATTCTTCAATTTTATCTTGATATCTCACTCTCAGGAAATAATGTGGAGTGTTTCAACTAGCCTGTCACTCGAATCATAAAGTATACATTAATTACATTCACGTTGATTTTCATTTCATAATTTTTGAGTTTGCATTTCGTTTTTAGTATGACAAAGGCTTGCACGATGGAGGTTGCACATTCAGATGTAGGTCTACGCAATATAAGATAAAGTAATGATGTTATCGCAAAATGTAATCAGATTACTGAATTAAAGTTACTGTTTAAAAAAAACATTTATGCTAATTATGCTTACTCTTAAGATCTTGCCGTGAGCAAATAGACAAGTTGTCTAAGTTCTAATTAATTTTATGTTATTTGGATTTACAATAGTAATCAATATACGGAACTATCCATTTGTCAAATTAATTACCAAAACGATCGATAATCTTTCAATAGAACAAAATTATTACATTTTAACCGTTGACACCACTACTAGTTAGTAATGTATACCGTCCTTAGAAAATATCAGAATTAGAACCCAATACTATAAGAATACTTTGGAATGAGGAGTCACTTGAAAAGTCACTATTGTTATGTTGAAATGCTACAATCAAACATATCTTCATTTCCAGTGGCAATAAAAAGGTCCCATTCTTCATCCTGTCGTCATACAAGAGGGGCGACAGATACCAAGAGACAGTCAAACTTATAAATTGAAAACAAACATGCAACCCCATGGCTAAAAATAAAAAGACAAACAGACAAATAATAGTAAAGAAGACACAACATAGAAAACTAAAGACTAATCAACACAAACCCCACCAAAAACTAGGGGTGATATAAGGTGCTCCGGAAGGGTAAACATATCCTGCTCCAAATGTGGCACACGTCGTGTCGATTATGTTACCATTATCCGGTAAATAGTCTAATTCGGTAGGTCACATTCGTGAAAAGGGAAGGAAATAGTAGTTACGACATAAGGAACATATCCGATAGCATATATCATATGACATACCTTGCAGCACCTACTTATTGTATTGGTCTTAAATATGTTCTTGCCATGAATATGAATGAGATGATAGCCATTAGAAGTTAAGAAAGTAATACCCCATAATACTCTACGGGCTCTAGAAAGGTTTGAATGTAAAAATGTACAATTCGCTGTTTCAGAATCTAATGTATTCTGGGTCATATTTTCAAAAGCGTACACCAAAATGTTGTGATTGGTTTAAAACAATGGAAATTGAGCCAATGACGTAACATTATTTACATTTTGGTGTACGAACAATGACATTAATCTTAGTCCTTTCGATTCTGAAAAGGAGAATAGGTATTGTTGAAATATCAAACCACTTACAATTTTACGTATTAAGAGCAATTCCGTGTAATAACAAAATAATAACAAAAATATTTCGGCACGCACTAAAAAATATTTGTTTTAAACTTTTTTAGTTCAATAGAGCCACTTGAGCTTAACAAAACATATTACTATACTTAGCCTCTTATATTTACCGTTCCCTTGGTAACAGGACTTAAAGTGGCAAAACACACATAAAAAGACATAATTTTTAAATACACTCGCGCTCGTGAATATTGAACGGTAATAGCCAAATTTGAAATGTGTAATTCCTGGTCTAGAAAAATTGTAATGTGGAATCACTTAAACTAGATTTTGAAATGATGAATTATTATCACAAGGACTTAATGAAATTCTGAAAACAGGTAGATGTGAATCATTTTCACATGCAGAAGTAACTCAGGCTAGCAATTCAGAAAGGAAGAAATTGAAAAAGAAGAAACAACAAAAAGATTTTTAAAGTAATAAAAAACCAACGGATAAAAACAAACTATTAGCTGACAATAACAGACAACATCAATAGTCCAAAAAAGACGAACAAATAAAAAACAATTCATAAATTTACACTAGAAACATAATTTTGGAAACTACACACCAACACAACCCGGTGAAAGTAGTGACATGTGACGCATTAATCATGTTACTGCTGATTAATACATTGATGAGCCTAAGAAACTTACTTGTCTTTCTATTTGTTTAATCAAGTCATTCAGGTCTGCTGAAATTGTTGTTTCTTTTTTATAGTCCAAGTTGTTTGCCTTCTCTTTCGCTGTCCCTAACCACTGTAATGCAATTCTTGTATGTCCAGTCATGAAGACAAACACACCAATGTCATAGCAATTGTAAGCTAAAATATAAAGAAACTCTCAGCAGTGTTGAATGTCAAATACTCACATGAAAAATGAATCTACCAAGGGAAAATATATAAACATATTTCCTGATGAAACATGTTAAACAAGGAACATGTACGATAGACTGGTTCCCGATCGCAATATTCAGTATGTTACACGTAGTACCGTGAACCAGAATACATGTACGACCATTCTGCCAGTGAAAAAATAAGCGGAAGATAATTCAGGAACATTAAAATATCATAAGTCAATGAATAGACGAAACACAGCGAAAGGACTGGCAAGTTCATAAAACATTACATATGAATTTAAGTTTTAGGAAAATGTACCCGATATGAAACCAGAAGTTATCTGATGACCTCTCGAAGGGTTAGCAGATAGTGCTCCACTTCTAGCAGATGTCATGTAGGAAGTCAAATATGAAGGTTTTAACTTATAAAGTAAAACAAACCAGATACTTTTGGGTAAAAACTTATGTTTTATTACTTGTTGTTATATATAACATCTATTGTTAGCTAGCAAAACATATTTATTTAAAGTCGGTTATACATATAACAATACAATATAAGCTCTGTAGAGCTTTTATCCGATACACAATTATGACAAGCACAATAAATAAAACTTAAAGCTCATTACTGAGATAGTAGTCTCAGATAGAGGGAGACGGGATCAACCAAACTCCTATTCAATCTGAATGTAGGACAGAAAGTCACAGGACATAAAGTCACAATTAAGTTTTGAGATTATTTTTCTTTGAACAAAAAAACACTTTTTTTTGTATTTTTCTTGAAGTTTTATACATGACGCAACTTTGTAAATAACATTTATTCAATAAATATGGGTATCAATAGTGATAAAAAAATGTCAAAATGCCTTCAATTTGCCAATAAATATATCCTTTGCATGATTAAAATCTAATACATTTTCGTTTATCAAGGTTTATGAGCAATTTCCTTAAATCCAAAATGAATATATGTAATAAAAAGAAAAACAATCAAGGTCTGGATAGTAAGTAAGTTATTCGGTTCTTTTGCTTTCACATTTCGTAAATAAGTGTCTCTGAAAAGAGCAAAATGCATACCACTCAATACAGGAACTTTGATTCCTAGTATGATCCCACTTGCCATCTCAGAAGCTGTAACGTTGTATGTGTTTTGTAGCCTTATGAACGACTTAAGAATACCTTGAACATCCACTTGTCCTGGTAGTTGAGAGTTAAATAGCGCTTGCAACCCTGGAAATAATTTGAACTATTGCTAAAACTTAATGATAAGATAAAATCTTTAACACAGTTATTTCCTTATACCTTAAACATGTTTAAGTACAATTATACTAATTTAAACCCTAAACAATCTTGCATGCAATAAATACTATCTTATAATTTAGGGCGCCAGACGTGGATTTGCTTTTAACTTTCGATATTGTCTTTTTTGTAATTTTTACTGAAAATTGTTTGAAATCCTGCCGTTAACACAAAAGAACTCATTTCATTTTTTTTCCTTTAAACTAGCACTATTGAAAAACGTGACAATTTGATTTTTTTTATTATCAACTTTCAATTTGTCATAGTAGCCCATCCTTCTCCCGATGTAATGCCGTTTACTTATCTCAATTGTAAGCTAACATTGCTAACATTGCCCATGTGGAATTTTAGAATTGTTTGTATAAACATTGAACGACAAAAATATGTGACGTATAAATTTTCTGACGTCAGACACGCGAAATTGTTTCTTTTAAAATTGTAACACTATGATGACTGCTGTACCCATATTTTGACTATGTTATTTATTATCTGTGTGTAGTTCACGCATCATTGTAAATATAACGGAATTCGATGAGACTGTCGTACAAAGTGAGATGTCTAGCGCTATACAACCAGGTTTCATCCACCATTTTCTACATTTGAAAATGTTACCAAGTTAGGAATATGACAGTTGTTGTCCATTCGTTTTTTATGTGATTTTTCATTTCATTTTGCAATGTGATTAGGGACTTTCCGATTTGATTTTCCCCTGAGTTTAGTATTTTTGTGATTTTACTTTTTGATGCATGTGTATGTTACATTTCCTACATGTTCAAAATGCATATATCATTATAATAAATGAATTGACCTTTGGGTATATATATATGTTGGGTTTTTTCGTTTGAATTGTTTCTTATTTTGTCAGGTCGGGGCCTTTAATAGTTAACCTTACGGTTTTGATAATTGTGACCCGTCAATTGTTTGAATCCTCGTCATTTTATGTTTATCTCATTGGTCATCAAACTGCGTTTCCTATCTTATTAGTAATGTGATCCTAAAAGGTTTAAATCGGCTCCTTATAAGAACAGTAGAGGAAACATTTTGCAATTTACTGCGTATAAATTCGTCTTTTGGATCATAGATATAGGAAGATGTGGTGTGAGTGCCAATGAGACAACTATCCATCCAAATAACAATTTATAAAAGTAAACCAGTATAGGTCAATGTACGGCCTTCAACACGGAGCCTTGGTTCACACCGAACAACAAGTTATAAAGGGCCCCAAAAATTACTAGTGTAAAACCATTCAAACGGGAGAACCAACAGTCTAATCTATATATATATATATATATATATATATATATATATATATATATATATATATATATATATATATAGCTCAATTGCTGGCATTTGTATACTTTGTAATATAAGAAAGAAAAAATAAAGAAATTTTTTTTTTAAAAATCATAACAAGGGACGTGAGTCTCGATATCTTTAGACTTGATACAAAATACTGCGCGAGAAGGATAAACCTAGAACATTAGAACATAAGTGGACTCTATAAAACTTTAGGAAAGCAGAGAAAACTAGTAACAAAAAAACACGTACCCTTAAGTTCAGTTTCAGTTTCGCTGTTTGTACTCAGTTTAGCAACAACATTAGCTGCTTCATAGATCGTTTTAGCATACAGATACATGGACACCGGATTAGGCGGTATTAATTTTGCTCCGTTTAACCCATCTGCCAGCTGATTTTTAATGTTTTTTGATATACTGAAAGATAAAAAAATACTATGTTTGGCACAATCTTAGTGAATTTTCGGTTTTAAATGCTCTTCAACTTTGTTTCAATTATGTTGTCCTTTAAACTGTTTTGCTTCTAGCGTAAACAAGCCAAGCTTAACACGAACAGAGTAAAAAAATCTAAACATTATTGCTTCCCTTTCTGAGATGATACCATGAATATCAAAGAACAAAGAGAACGTAGTCCCCAATTTTGTACATGTTTTCCTTTCATCATACTGCCTAGTATTTTTCTAAATCATGGACAGGACCTGATACTCAAAAACAACGTGACTTTATTCATACGACCGTACATCTATCATATCGTTTTGTCTCGAGGGGAAAGGGGGGCATTTTATTCTTTTTTGTGTAGGGGTGAGTAGCTGAGACATCAAGTACCCCACCTTTTTCATATAGTATGTTTATCAAACATATATACCTTGTCATATATCAATTGAAAAAAAACCAGACCTATGGATTTTTTGGAATATGTTTCATCTTCTTATTAATTAGTATAGCGAATGTTGTTTATGTTCATCGACACGTTCATTTAGAGTAGCAATGCAGTCACAATAATCACACCTTGCTTTTCCAACAAATTCGTCACATCTTAAACACTTTCCTCTATATGCCCCTTGTATATATTTCATTACGAAGAAAATTTAATTTCAATGACAATCAAATATGTTTGTTCAGACAAATGTATTAACGCTCTAGAGAGTAACACTGCATTCTTTTTCTATAAATCAACACTTTATAAATCCGTCGCTGTTTCTTTGTTTGCCTAATTTCATTCAGTTTGAATTGGCTAATATTTACTGATTTCTGTTCACTAATGGAACTAATTTAAAAAATATGTAATTTCTAATGCCTTCACTGGGAATCGAACCCGTCCTCGAAATCTGTTATGTGCTACTGACATCAACATATCGACGGAACCTCTCGGCTTCCAATATGTTACGATTCAAATGTCTATTTTATATATATAAATGAAGATATGATATACATCGGACATACAGGGTTTTTACTTTTATATATACATAATAGTCAAACGTATAGTATAAGTTGATAGCCGCGAGGTTAACATGGTGAAGATAAATGAGTTAAAGATAGGAATATATCGGTTTACGTTCGAATCCCTGAATTCTCTTTGTCCTGGTTTTTTTTTTTTTTTTTTTTTTTTTCTTGTTTTATGTGTTATTGTAGATATTTTTGTAATAACAGCGAGTTTTATCGTTTTATTTAAGATTATTATTGGTTATTTCACATATTTGTGTTTATCTGTTTTACTACATATTTTACAAATGGTTACTTGCAAATTCCTATCATATTGTCATGTTTTGGAATTTTTGTCAGATTTTCGAAGTCATCTCGTTTTATCCATTTGAATGCCTTAAAAAAAATCCCCTCGACCCCCAATTTTTCTTTTTATAAATCTTTTACATGTATAATTATAAGTTATTTGTAAGAATTTTTAAAAATCTAATTTATTTTTTAACAGTTTTTGGGAACTTTAACTTGTCATTAATAAAGTATGAAAAATCAAGAGAGAACATTTTCCGCCAAAATTTCAATGACTTGTATCTTGAAAACAAGCACATTGACCTATATATTTTTGTTGGCTGTTTTGCTTCCTTAAATAATCCCCTATCAGTATATACTAGTTTTATGGAAAGCTATCTATTTTGAAACTGAGTAGCAAACTTACTTGAATATAATTTGTTATAGAAGATAAACATGCACTGCAAAGCTACCAGTGAAATCAGGACAATTAAATTGCAAACTTTGAAAATAGACTGTAAGAACTGCATGAGGAATTAACTAAATTGGAAGATTGTAAACTGATCATTTACGGATATTTGTGAAGAGGGGGTCTCATCTTTATCGGGACACCGGGTTCGGGTGTTTTTTAGCTCGGGATTTCGGGATTGATCGTTTAGGCATCCGGGAATTTTTTTGCGAATTTCGAGATGTCGAGATTTAAATTTCTTTAAATTCGGGACCTCGGGATTTCATGTTTTTAAGCCCGGGATTTCGTGATCAGGACCAACTCCGATCCCCATCCTCTCTGTAAATATTACGTTGCCAAATGAATCAAATGATTAATTTATTAAAGTATTAAACCTTTGGGATCTGATAACCTCCTAGAAGTAATGTTGTTGAGGGTTCAAAAAATACCTTACAATATAAAATGCGTTGTGCTAACTCGGTTCAGATGAAAAAAAACATATTAAATACGTTGTGCTAGAAACATTTGATATCAAAAATCAGGTTGTTATCCATATTTAAAATATTGTGTAAATGATCTAGTATCAATCTAATTATAAAATACTGTGTACTACTGTAAATTTATAAAACGTACTTCAAACTATAGTCTAAGAAACACAAACCCGAACAACACGAACAACACCATTACCTGGGGGAATCCCAGATGCTCCTGACTGGTTAGAAAATCCTGCTCCACATGTGACATTCATCGTGCTGCATATGTTAGTACACAATTGATGATATATCTCTTTCAATATTTCACATGCTAGTAAAAGACGATGTACAAGTTCATTGTTGAACATTTGTTGAAGTTGACCTTCTAAAATATTTCCAAAACATGTCTATAAACTTGTATAGATATAAATGATCGAATGTTGTCAGATAGTTTTATAAAATTGACGAGTTATCTAATGGTTACCTTTTTAATACTTCAATCTTAAATTCTTCTTGTTTAATATAGTGGTCAATCTTTTCCACCAATTGAAAGGCTACATTCTTGGATTCCTGAAATTTATCAGCACTAGTGAACAAATTTCCTTGAGCACAATTCAAATATAATAAAAACACAAAAGAAAAACGCGATTTTTCTAACAACATCGTAGCAGGTAAATCCTTCAGATTGATCAAATCTACATGTGTTTATCGTATGTCATTATTGATAGATGTTTACATTACTTTTAATGGTACATATCTTTAAAGTCTTCCGGAATGTTTGATGAGTCTTATACATGTTAATCATGTCATGTGTTTTGACTTTAGGCTACAGTGTTGTTTGATTAGCTCCTCAATGTTTACATACGGTTTCAATATGTTGATGAAGAGCATCATTGAATAGAGATGAATTATGCGAAAAACGACTTCAAACGAAACGTATCAAAGATCGCACAAAAACTGAAGGTACACAAAGAATACGTTTTAATATGTGATTACCCTTGAATTATTTGGAAAAAAAATAGATTGTTGTATATTTTAGCAATTGAATTCGTAACGCCTATGATAGTTTTAGGATACAGGTACATCGGAATGGGATTTAGTGGTATAATGTACTTGTTGTGTTCAGTTTGATTGTACAGTTAACTGATTTGTAATGCTTTTTGACAATCTGACAGCAAAACATAGATAGCTTCATTCACTTTTTTATAACAAAACAAATTAGTATTCGTAGAGTCATATCAGATTCTATCTTGATTTAGAAATTGAAAAAAGTAAAATCACAAAAATATGCATACTGAACTCTGAGGAAACTTCAAAACGAAAAGTCCCTAATCAAATGGCAAAATCAAATGATAAAACACACAAAATTAAGCGAACAGACTTGAAATTATTCTAAAGAAAAATATTCATCAAGTATGCCTTTGTCTTAACAAACGTACGATAACAAATATCGGTGATATGATACATAAAAGGAATAATAAGCACCTCGACCACCAAAATGTTACCCCCCCCCCCCCTACATGAGATGACACTTGCATAAAAGTCATAAAAAAGGGAAGCACTGAAATTCAAAATTGATTGCTAGCCTAATCCAAACCTAGTATGTCCCGTGTCAGAAGTTGTTTTATTGCATATCTTTATGAATTACAATATACTGAAAATTGGGGAAAAATTGCAGATCTTTGATTGTTTTTCGCTTAATTTGTGTTTTTTTTACAGGACTACATGTTTTGTTTTTCGCTCTAGCCTAATTTGTGGCTTCTTTATTGTCTGCTTCACATACATGTTCAAACATGTGTTACTCATATACATATTGAAAAATTAAATCATAAAGAAAAAAGTTGATTCTAACTACGTTAATCAAATAGATATAATTGCTTTCGCTCCGAAAGGGACATACCATCCCTATCGATAGTTCTTTTCGTTGCAATAGACCGGTAACCATTAGATAAAAAACAGATCAAAGAAAGGGACCAATCAAACACAAAATAATGGTGTTAAAGTCCTAAGTGTATCTAAATGCCTTTCTTTTGTTGTTGACATATCTGTTTGTTTTTATAGTGAATATTATTATGATACAATGCTGACTGCTGTACCCCTATTTATGACATCTATAGCATATATGTCTCGCACATTGTTGTTGATATGATTCAATTTTACTTGATTTGTCATGAAAATGATAGGTTCAGTTAGATATAAAAATAGGTTTAATCCACCACTTTCTATATAAGACATTGCCTGTACCAAGTCAAAAAAATGACAGTAGTTTTCTATTTGTGTGATATATTTGACTTTGATTTTGCCTTTGTTAAGGTAATTCCGTTATGGATTGTCCTTGGAGTTTGGTATTTTTTGTTGTCTTACTTTATACATTAAATTCACAACATACAATGATAAAATATCAATCATGTTAGTGTAGTGAACAAATGCCTGGGGTGAAAATATTTCTACTTCAGCTAGCATACTTCCTGATATTTTTATCTGCCAAAACCAGTAACAAATTGATATTTTGTTGACTGTCGATTTCAGACACGACACTTTTTTCACAACTTAGGTATGTTAAGGGTTAAAAAATAGCTTTATCGTTTTCATAACTAACTAGAACACACCCGTGATATCGCAGGTCCGTCACTGAATAAAATATATAACTATGCGTAAGCCTTATTTTAGTATTGGTATTCTCTGCTTTAAAATATTTCTGTTTGAACCCGTTGACCTGGAACTTATCAATTATTGGTAATATTAATTATTTGGAAAACAAAAGGTCCTGGAAGTGAGTATTTTTTAATCAACAGCATTGTCCTATATTAGTTATAAATAAAGTTGAATTCTTTGATTCGTTGTTTTTCGTCATGCCCCTAACAAATTGAAAACTGTACCTATACACCTTAATTTAAGTCCAGATTTCTAGTATTCGTATTGCTATATCTTAGAATGTCTTACTGATTAAAATACCACAATAGGGAACAATTTGATAATAATTGAATTTAGTAGTGTCATCCCTGTGATTATGACCCGTGTATATAACAAAATCCTAAATACACCGTTAGGTGGTGCGCCTGTCAGATGAAGAACGTACAGATAAGGTAATGGGTAACAGGTGACTATACTAATGGTATCGATATCGGATTAGGCCCGGAACTTGTTAATTATTTGCAATATTAATCATGTGGAAAACAAAAGGGTCTGGAGTGGTGTAATTTTTAATGTACACCATTGTCCTTAATAAGCTCTATATAAAGTTGAATTCTTTGATTTGTCGTTTTTACCCCATGCGGCTGACAAATTGGACCTCGTTATTTTAGTATTAAAGATATTATAACCCCTTTCAGTTGCTGTAATTAGTCTTCGTTAACCTCGCCCTTCCACCAGGTTCAATCCCCCATTTTCTAAATTTGAAAATGCTTGTACCAAGTCAGGAATATGACAGTTATTGTCTATTCGTTTAATTTGTTGTGTTTTATCATTTGATTTTGCCAATTGATTAGAGACTTTCCGTTTTGAATTTTCCTCGGAGTTCAGTATTTTGTGATTTTACTTTTTTCCAAGGTTTCTCATCCTCATACAAAAAAAATGATATATTCTGACATGGTCCTTATATTAATTAATCGTTCTATGTTGACGATTCAAATTACGAAAATTCGTGTAAACATGAAAATACCAGAGATGAGAATCATTTGAATAAAAGGAGCCAGAAAAGATTTAAAGGCAGACATCAGAATTATATAATAGAGTAGAAAATTAAATACGTTTTGTATACATAACGGTTTCAATGTTGCTATGTTAATAACTTATGAGGTCCTGGATTATTCAAGGACAACGACAAAGCTGATGGTTAACTACAGACTGCAATCCCTCATCCAAGGTCAGTTTTTTGGTACGAAATGTTTCGTATGATAATTCTTTAAATTTCTAGTTAAATACATTATTTGATTTTAATAAAAGATAAAGGTACAACTTTGTCTGGAAACATAATATTATTCCGTTTCGATCTTGTGGTTATTTTGCTTTCAAACGTTTTGTAATTTTGTCTACGTAAACATGTAGTCTCTAGCGTCAACATTTTTTCCATTCGCACCTGTTGTACACACGAAAATTGTATAAAACTTTAGTTGGTAGTTTTAAATTACTTTCGATACCTCCTTTAAAATAGGTCAGGTATCTTTTTTCAGCAAATCAGCTCGGCATGTTGCAAATATATTGTAAAATGTCCGGTAGATTAATATTGGTGACCTATAGCTGTTCTTTTCTTTGTCATTGATGTTTTTTCGAGAGTCGTCTCATTTGCTATCATACCACATCGTCTTTTTTATACAACTTATATCTAAAAGCAAAAAAAGAGAGCATGGACATAGTTAAGAGAATAAGAAATAATTAGCAATTATTTAAAGAAAAGATTTTTGACCTTGTCCATATTAACATATCCTTTTAAAAGGATTTTTTTTCAGTGCTCAATCTTCATTTTGCCCCAACCAATAGAAAAACACTCATGAAAAAAAATCATAAAAAATCGACATAACATAGAATTTAAGTTCCAAAGTAACGAATTGGTTCTAACTCGATATCTGCTACACGTACTAGAACGCCCTTCCATATCACCATTTGATGCAACCTATTCAAATTCAAAATACCTATTGTTGTTCACCAGGTGATTTGTAACAAACATCCAAAATGTAAATATATAATAAGATGGTGTGGTATGCTTGTAAATGCTACAACTCTCCACTAGGCAAGGAATACGACATTAAAAGATACAAAAGACCCCAAAAAAAACAAATGTTTAACAATTCAAACGACAAAACTAATGGACTACTTTTTGTAGTTTGTGTCCATTTCAATACACCAAAATACATATGATATAAAACTACAAAGGTATAAGAGTCTCCTGACTTTGGAAATGAACAGACAGAATGTGATTGGGCTAAGAAAGTTTGTCTGCTATAAACCTCCTACTTTTTTGGTCAGCAATTTAATTTCATTAGTCAGACAAATAAATAAGAAAAAGATTTTTTTCAAAATCGTATAAAATCATTGTCATTCTTAAATAGATTTAAAATAAAAAGAAAAGGTTTAATGTATGAAAGATCTAGGGGGCATATTTACCGCCAAATTTAGAATAATTATATATTAAAAAAGCTGGGTAAACCAGGGGAAAATTACCATTCATAAAATTTAATTGTATGAAGTTAACTGTCGAGTGGAAACTTCATACGCATTTAAAATCATAAGATTTAGGGATTGACAAATATCCGTGTTTACATATAGTGAATGAATTCAAACTAAAGAACTGTAAGGCTGCAACATAACAACATACGTTATTTTTCAAACAATCCACTGAATTAATGTATTTAAAACAAAATCAAAATCAAAACGTGAAATGAAACGTGTTTAGCATTATCATTGAAATAGAAGCTTAAGAACTGTTTCGCTATATAAATAGCAAATATGACAAACAAACTACAATACTTGAATATATTTTTTTTATTTTTAGAATTCAATTTTATTCACTGAATGTATGTGTAACTGTAATTTATGTTCTTCTGAAATGATAATATATTAAAAGCAGGAAATCATAAAATCTTCACCAGAGGCAACGATTCATTATTGTAGGTAGTTATGGATTTCTTATTAAATCTCTCTTAAGTCCACAGCAGCTTTTGTCCTCACAATGGGCGTAGATACAGTCACAGTTACAGCTTTGTTTACAGCTCAGACATGTGTCTGTTTCGTCATCGTCGTCATCTGCAAAACAGTAATAAAGTCACTTTATTATCTTTGTATTGTTTAACAAATAAATGAATATCGGTTTTTATATTAAGCGATTTTTATTAATTTTTCTTTTTTCTAATTTTTTGTAATTTGACAATTTCTTAACTTTTCATATCTTTGTATTTTATTTAATCTTTGAATTTATATCGTTTTGTTTTCAATTTAAGTTAGAACTATTGACAATATAATTGCGAAAAGTGTACGACAAATGTTATAGTAGTCTAAAATGTACCAGATAAAAGAAGAAACATCTGCAAATAATGATGTAACATTACGAATAAATCAATGTTGGTTTAACATCAAAGAGGCCATTTAAATCCTTCCTCCATTGTTTTGAAATCATCACAAAGCCTAAGGAAGAACCGAAGTGACTACAAAACGATAAAAAAACAAACAGAAAAAAAGAAACAAAATGACAGTATACACTTCAATCGTGTACTGTCGGAAATATATTAAAAGTGGTTAATAAATAAAAAAAAGGTAATAGTATAAATCACTTATCAAAAATTGATAAACCTCTCACTTGTAAGGTATGACAGTTGCATATACTTCTATTATATTGACAAAACTATGTGAACAAGACAAACAGACATGATAAGTAAACCGGTCAAAAATAAGGGTACAAAAGTAGTACATTGTGTTATTATCTCAATTGCCAAACAGAGTAGCGAATATCCTTAAGATGTTTTTGTTCCAAAATAACGGATCATGATCGGTAAAACAAATTGTAAAAGGCAACTAAAATTAAAAACTCCAAGTACATATAACGGATTGTATGATTCGATAATAGCATTGCTGTTTTAATACCTCTTTGTTTTATTTTATTTTCATTTTTTTTTAACAATGTTGTTTTATTCAAATTATAACACACTGTTGTACACCATTTCTGTCTGACATTTTTACATATTGTGTCTGTTTGTATTGCTCACATTTTTAAGTCAATACAATGGAATTATATGCAGCTTTCATACAATCAAGGGCAAATTATAACACCAGGTTTCATCCGATAATTTATGTTATCAATTCGTTTGATGTGTTTGAGTTTTTTAATTTTCCTACGAGTACGGAATTTTGAGATGATTTTTTTTACAATATGAATACAATTATAATAAAATCTTGAATAAAAATTAAATAAAGTAAAGTACTTGCTTACCGTCAGCAGAGACTGAATGGAAATCAAATATTCCAACTATCAAGCAGATAAGGAGAGCTATATGTACTGTCTTCATTTTCATTAAAGTTATGTCGTAAATACATTTTAACATTGTTTTATATATTTTTTTGTTCACCATCTGTTGCGCATCAATTACCTATGACTGATTTTATAAATTTCCATCGGTTAATATATATGTCACATTAAACGAAACCTTTAACTATTTATGAAATAATGACTTTGTAGCAGCTTGCATTTAAATGTTCTACGGTGCAGAGTGCTTGAGGACATTTGTATGATGTATTCTGTTTGGAATTAAACCAATTTGAATGTTTCATATAACAGCGGAACAGTTATATAGCAATTTCTTTAATCAATTACAATAGCTGATTCAAACGAAACAAAATTTCAATATTTTCATTGAGAACATTATTTTCATATACTTTAAATTATTCTTTAACAGACCGATATCTTTGATTGTGACAGCATTGGTCATTGTGAATAAGTCTTCTTATCTTGAAAATATCTTCTTAATGATGTTTTTGCTTCTTACAAAACATTCGGTTTATTAATCCTTTGAAACTTTAACGTGCGGTACCGTTTGTTTTTCAACAAGTGTTTGTGGAATACCCTTTCCCAGTGACAGAAGTGAGCAAACGTTAAAAAAGGGAAAATGCAGCAAGTAATTTCAATAATCTCAATTGGAATTTGTTTTTTATGAATACATTGTTTGGTACCAAGAATCTCAGTCAAAAAGTAAAATTGTAGTTTTAAAAAATTGTATCGAGACATTGACCATGATAGTATTTTCGAGGATTTTAAATTCAAAAGCAGATGCTCTTATGAACTTAAAACTAAAAGCGTCGACAGAGGAGTATGGTATGAGATACACTCACTGCCTTTTTATTGCGAGTTACTAATAAAACAAAAAGTTACGTATCATGAATTCCATCAGATCGAAATATGCATTAGCGGACATATAATATGTGTTTTAAGATAACTTAATTGCAACGAAACGAAGCTAAAATGTATGAATCGTTTTAAATTATGTCAACTTATAAACTGATTTAAAGAAACAAAAATGAACACACTCTTAAACTAAAAAAAAAAATCATTGACAGCTATAATGATATCAGCAAAGCAACTTTAACCATATTTTTATTTTGTATTAAAGAGTATTACATAAAATATTACATTCTACATTTGAAAATGCATGCAATAAGTCATGAATCTGACAGTTGTGGCAAAACTTTTAGTAATTTTTGTCCTCAATGATCTTCAACTTCGTACTTTATTTTGCCTTTTTAACTTTTTTGGATTCGAGAGTCACTGATGAGTCTTTTATAGACCACACGCGCGTCTGGCGTATATACAAAATGTAGTCCTGGTATCTATGATGAGTTTATTTACAACAACTGGGTCGATGCCACTGCTGGTTTGAATTTATTTCCCCGAGGGTATCACAAGCTCAGTAGTCAGCACTTTTGTGCTGACATGAATTATCATTGATATGGTTATATTAATAAATTAACTGATTCCAAAATTAGATTTTTTTTTAAATACTAAGGCTTTTCTACCTCAGGCATAGATTACCTTAGCTGTATTTGGCAAAACTTCTAGGAATTTTTGTTCTCAATGCTCCTCAACTTCGTACTTTATTTGGCCTTTTAAACTTTTTTGGCTTCGAGTGTCACTGATGAGGTTTTTTTAAGACGAAACGCGCGTCTGGCGTATATACAGAATTCAATTCTGGTATTTATGATGAGTTCATTCATTTGATTGATGTGTTTTATCATTTGATTTTGTCATTTGATTATGGACTGTCCAAGTTAAATTTTCCTTGGATTCTACTTTTTACACTGGAATCAAAAGATGCATAGTCTTTATTCTCAAGCAGTTGTATAAGGTTGGCATTGAACCCTTAAAATACGATGGTTATTTACAAATTTGATATTTACCTTGTACTGGAAATTCTGTTTTAACAGACTTATTCTGACTTAAGTACTTTCTGTGATCTTCTAAGATGTTTTGTCTGGTAAAGTGACTTATACAGTGTCGACACCAACAAGTGTTATGACCGTTAAATTGTCTGATACTTTATTTTTCGATATGTTTAATGAATATGCTTCCACTACCTCTAGTTAACCAAAAGTGTCTTATACTCTGATCTGTACATTGGTGTATATTACGTAGTGTCATGTTATCAAACACGTATTCTTATCTGCCAGTAAGTACCATAGTTTTATCATGTGGTTTTTTTCCTGACTCATACTTCTTTGTTGTTCAACTTTTAATATTGATGTATGCTTGTTTATTCCACCATGAATAGAGGTAGAGGAATAGTTGGGATCTTGCAAAACATGTTTTTCGCCGCCACACTTTTTCGCCTGTCCTAAGAATATTTGTTTGTTTTTTGTTTTGTTTTTTTTCTTTCTTTTCATGTTGCGGTATTTGAGGTGTCCTCTCTTCGTTGAACTTATATGCATTACTGTTAAGACTAAGTTGGGTCTTTATTTGTAAGGTTGCTTATTTTTTGGTGTTGTATGCCGTGTCTCGTTTACCATTTTTTGGCCACTGTGTTGAAAGTATATTTTTCGACTGATGAGTTTAAATGTTCCTTTGCCATCCTTTTTTTTCCTCCCATTTTCTTAATGTTTTACTTAATTGTTAAAACAAAATGTCGTTGTTTTCTTAAATGCACTCATGAAGTGACATCAACATGAATAGCTTCTATCTCATTTGGTGAAAAAGCTAGTTTAACTTTGCGATGTAAGGTTACCTACATATTGAAAGATTCGATTCGACTTTGAAATAGCAAACACGTCTTTATTTTTATTTTTATTTCCAAAAACTAATGTATGTCATAACTATTCAAACCTTTTTTTTTATCTTTTTTTTATCGTTATAATACAATTAAAATCAAAACAAAGTAGACAGTTGTTCAGTAAAATTAAAGATATACTCATTATATGCTTATTTGCAAAAGTTGTAAGAATTATATGAAAATAATTCAATAAAATCAGTAAAATAATACAAGTTGTAACATTTTCTAATACTAACAAACATGTTAATTGAATAAACCGTTTACACATTAAGTGCTTTTTTATTTACTTTCATCAAAGAAAAGAAAAGTCTTTATACCTCTGTCCCAGGTTAGGGGAGGGTTCGGAACCCGCTAACATATTTAACCACGACACATTATGTATAAAATTGAGAATGAAAATGGAGAATGTGTCAAAGAGACAACAACCCGACCAAATAAAAAAACAACAGAAGAAGGTCACCAACAGGTCTGTATGTATGTTCCTGTCCAAAGGCAGGAGCATTTAATTCAGTGGTTGTCGTTTGTTTATATGTTATATATTTGTTTTCGGGTTGTTTTTTTTTTATATAACTTAGGCCGTTGGTATTCTCGTTTGAATTGTTTTACATTGTCATTATTTCGGAGCCTTTTATAGCTGACAATGTGGTATGTTCTTTGCTCATTGTTGAAGGCCGTATGGTGATATATAGTTGTTAATTTCTGTGTAATTTTGGTCTCTTGCGGACAGTTGTCTCATTGGCAATCATGCCACATATTCTTTTTTAATATTTAACAACAAGATACCTGAACATTTTAAACACAAAACTAGATATTGATCAACATAAAACCGAATATATACACGGTAGACTCCAGGTGTAAGAAACAAACATATTATGAACTGCATGTGATAATGTTCCCATATAGGAAAATAACAGTTTTTAATATTCTGCAATTGTTTTCGTCAGTGAGGTTTGCACTAAAGTGAGTACATTTATGAATTAAGGACATAATTAAAAATAAAATGGCTTTGTCATTAGATGCCATTCCATGGTCTTATAAAATAGCTTTTGTCCTTGTTTCATAACAATCCATGATGGTCTACATAGTTATCATGTCAAAAACAAATAATCACTGGAGGTATGTAAGTGTTTACTATATACAAGCTTAGTCCATCTATCAGCGCTATGCCTAGACAAATTTACAGATGTATAGGTTTATCTGTATCGCTAAAAATGAAAAAAAAACATATGTTCAAACATTTGTTTCATGTATTATCTCTATATCATAAAAAATGCTCTTTGCTAACTTGCATTTAATAATATGAAAGTTTGACAAAGTATTTGGTGTTTAACAATGTTTAACCCTAGACTATCAAATGATGAAAGACTTTCTTTGATGAAAGTACGTTTACCAATTTAATACGAAAAAATGGAAAAAGAAATTCTCAAGATTTTCTTCTGAATGTTGTAATTGGGTCATGACTAAGCTTCTATCGAAATTTCCTAAAATCTCATGAAGGTTGAACTTTGATTAATTAACAGATGTCTTAAAAACGTTAAATACAGACTGTCACTAAATGTTCAAACGCTTGCCACATGTAGATCATGATCTGCTTACCTTTCCAAAGTACCTCAGAACACCAAGTTTTAATTGGGTTTTGTGTTGTTCAGTCCTTTTTTTTAATTTTGTGTTTTGTATAGTGTTTGACTGTTGCTCTTTTCCTATTATTATTGTGTTGCTCTTTTCCTTTTCCTAGTCATGATGGTGTCTTTTTTTTATTTTAAAAGTTTTAATGTCCCTATGGTATATTTCGCATCTCTTTTACTTTCATATCATACATCAAATAGAGTTGGCATACGGACTCGACCACACATCTTTATCTTGATTCATCTTATGAAGGATAGGTCCACAATGCAAGGATCCCGTATATCATATATACCATGTATACCTTTCCAATAATGCAATGAACCATTAAACTAAAGAGGTCACGGAGAATCGACATATTAAAGACGGACACTTAATATTACCTCAGACATTTACATCATAAGGTCTTCGTTTTTCTAAAATTAAGCTTCATACAAATTGTTTAAATCGTCGCAGGTCTTGTTGAGAGTTGTCTAATTGGGAATCAAAACATATCTTTCGATTTTTATATTAAATGAGAAACAGGGTAAATACAAATGAATATACATGTTTCAATGTACTTCATAGATGGTTTGTAAGGCTTATATTAAACAGATGGAGATCACTAGGTTTTAATAGATATAGGAAGATGTGGTGTGAGTGACAATGAGACAACTCTCCATCCAAATAACAATTTAAAAAAAAGTAAACCATTATAGATCAATGTACGGCCTTAAACACGGAGCCTTTGCTCACACCGAGCAAAAAGCTATAAAGGGCCCCAAAATTATTAGTTTTAAACCATTGAAACGGGAAAACCAACGATCTAATCAATATACAAAAAACGAGAAGCGAGAAACACGTATAAATTACATAAACAAACGACAACTACTGTACATCAGATTACTATATTTGCGCTGTATTAATTTCTAAAATATATATCTACATGCTCATATTTAAAAAAATATTTAATTTTTCAACAGCTTCAGTATTCAACTTGTTCATTTTGTCAAAGTAGTAGTAAATAGGTTACTCTGTTGTTATGCACTGTGATTTCATGTAAAGTTAAATTAATTAGTGACGTAGCAAATATACAGTCAAAATCTTTTAGGATGGTTGAATCTAGTTAAATAATTGATACTATATGTATGATCTAGGAATTTCATTATCGAAATCTGTATGACTATCCCACAACAATGTCCTTTCACTATGCACATGTACATCTAATTTCTTTACAGAAAGTGTCTGTTTTTATATGTTTTATGTATGGCTTCCCTTATATTAAAAATACTCATTCGTAGACCAATTAAGCATTTTTATTTTTATTGTTTATATATAATAAACACTTTTCTAATAAATAGGTTGGTCAATCACCCCGGTAAAATAATAGGGCATCATAAAAAAAACCAAGCAGTTATATTGACAGGAAACTGAGTATGTTAAATGGTTAACACCCTATAAGGAAGAATATGTTGTAACATTTGTGAAGGTTGCGAAAATTTGTTTTATTGTTCAAATTCATTTTTTACGCTAGAGTGGCACTTAATTTTAAATGTCAAAATAGTGCATTACCTATGTATTGATATCTTGTAACTCTATTTACACCTATTTAAGTTTTTTTAGAAAGAATTCTTACTTTACACATATACAATGTATATATACCTCTAAATAAGTCACTACTTCGTTGTACCTTGTGTAGCTTGGTTCAAACGGCCGTCTTGCTGCTGCTAGATCATATGGAGTTTGACCCTAAAATCAGTAACAATTAATGCTTTATAAATTCTTGGCATTTTGTAACAGATATCTTATAACACGCGAAGAGCAGTAACAGCTGAATGGATTTACTACATGTAGTGATCCTGCGCTCTGGTCCCCACTTTATATTGTATGCATTTTTGTATCGGGGTGGTATTGCATTCTAGTGAGCGACAGTTAAGCCCTGATCAGCATTTTATATTAGATTTTTACCATCATTGTCAGACTCCGACTTGAGTCCGACTAAGATTCATAGTAACACAGTTTGAGTGACGGTGGCTATCTCAAAACAATAAAAATATTGTAAACATTGTGCTTTTATGATTGTATACTAATTGAAAAGTTGTTTTCCGAGATTTAAGAAAAAACACATACACATCAACAATGGCTTTAAGTTTGTGACGCGAATGCCTCCAAATAGTTTCCATGACCCATATATAGCATTTCATCTCGCCTATAACATGTTCAACGGAAACTCGGTATTCTGTTATTCATGCTTCTGTTCAAAAGCCTAGGTGTGAATTTAGATTCATCTAGAAATTATAAAACTGTTAAAGTTCAATTTTGTCGTTGCGCAAATAATAACATAACTATAAAACAACAAGTCATTTCTATGTTATATCTAACATTGCCATTAAAGTGCGAGGTTTGGCATGCCACAAAACCAGGTTCAACCCTCTATTTTTCCCTTAAAAAATGTCCTGTATCAAGTCAGGAATATGGCCATTGTTATATTATAGTTCGTTTCTGTGTGTGTTACAATTTAACGTTGCGTCGTTTGTTTTCTCTTATTTTTTAGTGTAAATTGACATTGCGATTGTTATTTTCGTGGGATTTTGTCTGATGCTTCGTCCGTTTCTGTGTGTGTTAGTTACATTGTAATGTTGTGTCGTTGTTCTCCTCTTATATTTATGCGTTTCCATCAGTTTTAGTTTGTTACCCCGATTTTGTTTTTTGTCCATGGATTTATGAGTTTGAACAGCAGTATACTACTGTTGCCTTTATTTATCTATTAAGATGATTCATTTATTCATTTTATTTTGCTCCTCAAAATCATGATTTTTTTATTGTACATCACATATTTGTGTTTAGTTGTTCTTCTATTTAGGAAGAACAAAATACGAAAAGTCAAACAATCATCAAACAAATAATAATAAAATAAGATGTGGAATGATTTCCAATAAAGACAACTTTAAACCAGATATCAGAAAACTTAGAGGTTTAAACGTATAAGATATAAAGGTGTGTGTATGGACTTTAACAATGAACGAAAACCTTACCGCGTAATAAGCTATGAAGGGTCTCGAAATGACATAATATTATCTAAAAAAAAAATCGAAACGGGAAAACTAAAACGTACTCCAATTTAATGCACAGTTCCAGAAATAAAATGAACGAAATATTTTTGACTATATTCAATATAGTAAAAAGTCATACCTGGTTTTTGTATATATCCCATCAAATTTAATCCCATATACTACTCAGTTCTGTCGTTTTGATTCTTTCTTCGTTATTTTTATTCCATTTTAAGGAAATCGGTGCACTCAGGTATCATGGGTATTATCATCGATTATTTCACACGTACAATAGATTCCTATTTGGATCAATCTGAATACCAAATTTTAATATGACTAAATAGCAAAGAGAAAATAAGACGCAATGCTTGGATAGATCATTATTCTGTAAAGATAGGACTTCATGAACGTTGTATTGTTAATGTAATGTATTTGTCAAGGTAAATTGAGTTAACTGGAGGTAAATGGGTGATATTCGTTGTTTTTTTGTTGTTTTTTTGTTGGGTTTTTTTTTGGGGGGGGTGATTTTTTTTTGGGGGGGGTACGTCATCTACCTCTGTAATGAAAGAATAATATATATAATGCTAGGGTATATAATTATGCTACAATAAACCTATTTCTCCTTTCTACTTTCTAAATGTGGAAAATCATGAACGTTGTATTGTTTATGTAGTGTATTTGTTAAGGTGAACTGAGTTAATTTGAGTTGAATGAGTTATTATCAGATTTTTTTGGGGGGGAAGGGGGTGACCTCGTGTGCACCTGTAAAGAAAGAAGAATCCATATAATGCTAGAGTACCAGTTTATAATTATGCTGCAATAAACTAATTTATCTTAATTTCACCTCAGGAACCCTTGTGATGAAAGAATAAGGCATACAATGATATGGTATATAACATTTCTGTATAAACTTTTTTTAATTTTTCATTTTAAATCAAGGACTTCGTCGACTTTGTTTTGTTTAAGTAATGTAGTTGTTCAGGTGAACTGACTTAATTTGAGGTATATGGGTTATATTTTTATTTTTTTATTTTGGGTGACCCTCATGTACCTCTGTAATGAAAGAATAACAGATACAATGCTAGGGTAAATTATTATACATTATTTTCTTCAGTTTAAATATAGGACTTCGTGGACGATGTATTATTTATGTTATTTATTTGTTAAGGTGAACTGAGTTTTACTGGAGATGAATTGTTTGTATTTTGATGGTTTTTGTGTGAGCTCAGGAAACCCCCATAATTAAAGAATAGTACATACTATTCTATGGTATATAATTATATTGGAATAAATTATTTTCATCAATCTAAATTTAGCACTTCATGGACATGATGAACATTGCCTAGTTTATGTCATACATTTGTTAAGATAACTTGAGTTAAATGGGTTAAAATTATTAGGGTTTTATTTTGGCATGATACAGTACTAGGATATATAACTATTCTGTTGTAAAACAATTTAATTATTCTAAAAAATGGAATTGATGGACGTTGTATTACTCATGTTATGTATTTTCTAAGTTGAGTTAATTGAGTTATGAATGTTGGTTTTGTTTAGGTGACCTCAGGTGTTCCTATAAAGAAGAAATAATAAATACAATGATAGGGTAAACAATTATGCTGTAATAAACTCATTTTTTGATTTTAAATGAAGGACATGATATTATTCACGTTATGTTTTTGTCGAACTTATTTGTTTTAGATGAATTGGTTGAATTTTGTGTTGTTGGTTTTTTTTTTGTGACAACAGGTAACCTCTGTAATAATAGAATAGTATATACTATGTAATGGAAAATAGTTATGCTGCATTAAACTAATTTCTGGATGTAGGACTTCGTGAACATGGTGGACATTGCTTAATTAATATCTGTTAATATCAGTATAATTATATATCCTTTGATTTTATCTTTTATTATTTCATTACAGGGGAAACTGAAGTCACCCAAAAAAGACAGACAAATCTAAACCAATACACTGAAGCTAAAACATATCAACTTAACAAGTATTTCACATTATCAATACAACGTCCATGAAGTCTCAAATTCAAAAAGAAGAAATTACTGTATTACTGCATAATTACATTGCCTTGAATTGTATCATGTTTTCATTCATTACAGGTGTACCGGGTTTCGCTGTACCGAAAACCAACATATATTAACCATTTAACTAAAATTAACTCAGTTTACCTTAACAAATACATTACATAAACAACACAAAGTCCATGAAGTCCTTCATTTAGAATGAAGAAATTAATTCATTACAGCATAAGTGTATACTCATTTACTGTATCTACTATTCTTGCATTACATGGGTACCTGAGGTCACCCCATAAAAAACCAAACAAACATAACCTATTTAACTGAAGTTGACTTATGTCACCTTAACAAGTACATTCCATAAACAATACAACATCCACGAAGTCCTACATTTTAAATAAAGATATTCATGTTTTACAGAATAACTATAAACTCTAGCATTGTATCTTTTATATTTCATCCAAGGGTTCCTGATGTCACCCCAAAGAAAAACAATAAATATAATCATTTCACTCAAGTTATCTTATATATGACAGAAACTATGTTATGTTAATCATGTCCATGAAGTCCTACATTTAGAATGAAGAAATAAGTTTGTTGCAGAATATTTATATACCATAGCATAATGTATACAATTATTTGATTACGGGGGTTACCTGAGGTTACCCAAAACAAAAAACACAAAATACAACCAATTCATATTCAATTAACTCAATTCACCTCAACAAATACATAACATAAAAAATACAACGTCTAAAAAGTCCTACATTTAAAATGAAGAAATTAGTTTATTACAGCATAATTATATACGGTCCCTCACCAAAACAAAAACAGTAAATATAACCCATTTTATTTTTGAACAAATATATACATAAACTATGCAATGTTAATCATGTTCATGAAGTCCTACATTTAGAATGTAGGAATAAGTTTATTGCAGCATGATTATATACCATAGCATTAGATATATTATTCTTTTATTACAGGGCTATATGAAGATGCCCCTCCCCCCGAAAAGAGACACAACAATTATAACTCAAATTAACAAATACATTACATAAACATTGCAACGTTCAAGAAGTCTTACAATTACAGAATAACTATATACAGAAGCATTATATCTAATTTGCTCTTTTGTATTAAGTCACATTATTTATTATTTTTCGTGCGAATTAATCGATGAAAAATTCCTCAGAATACCTGAGGACAACGAATATCTCATTGCATACATCAACGGACCTTTCTTCCACCTGCAGGTGAAGTTGGTCATAACTTTTCGTCAGTCACAGTTCTCTTGTTTGTTCTCAATTTTCATTTAAAAATAGTTTGAAGACAAACTAATATAGAACGCTCTTTCAATTGCTTACCAAATAAAAACACCTGCCGATCTTGTGAACTTGTCTATTTAAAAAATTGCGTCGTTTGGTTATTTGTCTGACTTGTTTATATACACTTCTAAAGCAAGCTAACTTGATAGGGAGGAGGATTGGAATAACTTAGAACGATTTGACAGAAATTTCAATTATTCAATTAAAAATATTTAACCTTTCCTCCAAAGCTAAATACAATGAAAAGAACAAATATACAAAAGAAAGACAGAAGTGATCAGATACCACGTGCCGAAATTGTAATGAAAGTATTAGATTTTGTAAAGATAGAGGTTCAATGAAAAAGTGTTTACTTCAACCCTTCAGGAAAAAAATCAATTTTATGAAGTATGGTTTGATCCTATCACATTACAACGCAAATATTTAGCTCCGTTAGGTTGATAAGTATACATTATGAGATTACCCTATAGCTGTATGATTAGCGGTCGTTCTAGTACTCGGACTCGGAGTCGGGTAGTTATTGCAAATCTCTACTAGTCACAGCTTAGTGGTATTTTATTTCATTTTGTGACCGGGCCGCAGCTCTGATCATTGTTTTATACCAGCTACACCTGATGATATTTTTTTTTATTTTGTGACCCATCAGCTTTGATCATCAGTTGAGACCATTAACAACAAAGTTGTAATTTTGTTTTGTGACACTTCAGCTCTATTCACCACTACTGACAAGTAACACCTTAATGGTATTTCATTTCATCTTGTGACTATGTTGTAGAAAGGGGCTCAATATCCAACATCAAAATATACGATTAGATTTGGCACATAAAAAAAACAATAAATAATGACTCTTTGCAAAACCACATTGAAATTGATCAAAAGTTAAGCATTCTATACAAAGCACTAGAGGGGTACTTATCGGCAAACCGTTTAAGGTCATTATCCTTAAAATCTATTCCAACCTTTCATGTGTGTTTGTATTGAACCTTGTGGCACAATTTCAGAGAGATGCATTCTCTTGTACTCAGTTATTGTCTTTGTAATAAATGTCTCCGGACGATTACATCGTCGAACCGATATACGGTCATAAAGTGTCATAATATTTTGCAGCCGTATACAAGTTAAAAGTTTAAAATAATGTTCTGAACAGATGTTACACATTATCTCAGTGATTGATGACTTAAATAGAAACTAGAAATATACTATCAATTACTACCTCTGTTGTTTCAATCATGGGACTAAGTCCAGCTGATATTAGATGCTCAATAACCTGTAGATGTCTCCCTTCTGCAGCCACATGTAAAGCTGTTCTTCCTTTGTTCTATGATTAACAAAATAACATTTATATATTATAGACAAACTTTGTTGAAGTATCAATTATATCCAACATATTCTACAACTGAAACAAAATGTGTTTTATAAACTGGACAATAAAAGAGGGACGAAAGATACCAAAGGGACAGTCAAACTCATAAATCTAAAACAAACTGACAACGCCATGGCTAAAAATGAAAAAGACAAACAGAAAAACAATAGCACACACGACACAACATAGAAAACTAAAGAATAAACAACACGAACCCCACCAAAAACTAGGGGTGATCTCAGGTGCTCCGGAAGGGTAAGCAGATCCTGCTCCACATGTGGCACCAGTCGTGTTGCTTATGTGATTACAAAAAAAAGTCTAATTCGGTAGGTCACATTCATGAAAGGGAAGGGGATTGTAGTTACGACGTAAGGAACATATCCGATATCATTTGTGAAACGGTTATTCCATAACGGTCAACCAACTCGTGATGGCGTCCGTAAAATTTACGAAGGGATGATTTCAACTTCACCATTTGGAACTCTTGGTTTAATAGCTTCCTTGTGAGCAGTAACCCTCTATCAAGAAAATCATGATAGGAAATGCAAGCACGGGAATATCGTATCAATTGGGAGATATATACCCCGTATGCAGGTGCTGCTGGAATGTTGCTACTTAGAAATGGAAAGTTCACAATTGGAAAGCTGAAATCATCTCTTTTGTCGTAAAGTTTTGTTTTCAACCGACCCTCAATTTCTAGATGCAAGTCAAGATATGAAGCCGACTCAACTGTATCTGTAGTATCCTTTATCTCCAATTCGATGGGATAGATGCGTTCCGCATAGTCACCAAATATTGAATTGTTTAGTGAAAGAACGTCATCTATATAGCGGAAAGTAGAGTTAAAGGATATTGCTAACTTCTTATCTTTCTTCCTAAGAAGTTCCTGCATGAAGTCAGCCTCATAATAATAAAGAAACAAGTCGGCAAGTAGAGGGGCACAGTTTGTTCCCATTGGGATGCCGACAGTCTGTTGAAAAACACGTCCTCCGAACATTACAAATATGTTGTCAATCAAGAAATCAAGCATCTTGATAATATCGGTTTCAGAGAATTTTTTGTTTGAATCAGAGTGATTCTTTACAAAGTATGATTTATCCCTCCCTAAGACAAGATACTTGTATCTACGTTGGCCATTCTTTTTTATGAAGCAAAGTAATACCAACTCTTTCAATTTGTCTTTTAGTTTGGAATGTGGAATACTTGTGTACAGAGTAGAAAAGTCAAATGTTTTAATACTGTTACAAGATGAAAGAGAGTTAGATTGTATGTACTCTAAAAGATCTTTGGAATTTTTAAGTATCCACATCTGATTCACGCCACCTCAAGAATAGGCAGCTTCACATTAACTTTGAAGCCCGTCTTTGATTGCTGATAAAATAGATGTTAAAAATTTAGAAAGAGGTTTCGTGGAACACTTGGAAGACCCAGCAATATACCGTTGTTTGTAAGGACACTTATGTAGTTTAGGTATCGAATACAGTGATGGAAGATCCAGTTCTTCATCTTTGGTTGAAATACCAAAGGAACAAAGGACAGACCTATGATTATCCAGGATTTCCTCTTTAGTAAGTGTCGTGAGGGTATATGTTGAGTTTCCAAGTGAATTGTCTATACCTAATTCGTTTATCAAGCAATTAATGTAGTGACTTTTACAGACAAAAACGATGTTATTTGGGGCTTTGTCTGCGGGGACAACAACATATTTATCATGAAGGTCGGATAAGTGTTTAGCAACATTTGGGTCTTTAAAGATTGACGTAGCATGGGCATTGATGGACCCATTCAGTTTCTAAATTCTGATTTGTATTAACGACCTCACTGCCTTAATCCATTTGGATAGAGTGTCTACGTCTTCCTTTTCACGTTTAGCCCATTGCCTGGCATAATCCTCGACTGAGTCCATCAAAATTTTAAAGTTGTATTTCCAATTGATGGATTTAGGCTCACGATATTTCGGTGTAGTATACATAAAAAAACACAATATGAAAAGACTGAGTAATAGCCAACGATAAATCTCCTAAACATTATACATAACAATTCTGAATGGGTACAACACCACAAAAAATAATAGTTAATGGTAAAAATTTCGGTTAACAGATATCCTTCATCAGTATGATTATGGTGTAAAATGAATCGTGTCAATCTATTATGATTGTAAAACTATTTACATCATAGAGACGCCTTTGAATTTTACTGAACATCACCTACGTTATGTAGCTATTCACAAAATAGACTGCAAAGATATGCTTCAAATAAAATAGTGATGTGCGATATGAACTGGTACAACTCTAAAATTTCAAAAGATAACAACAGTTAAGATATAACAACAACGATTGCGTGGAAATACATTCCCTAATAACAGCACTGACTTTATAAACTGGTATAATATATCAAGCTGTTGTGAATATCTATATAACCTTGGTGATGTTTAGTATATTGTAGAATTGTATAAGCGTCTCTATGATGTTTTGGTTTGTATATTTGAATGTGTAAATTTCAAGATTCTCATAGTTTTATAATCAGAACAAATTGATACGATTCATTATACATCATACTCATACTGAAGAAGGATATCTGTTATCCGAACTATTTAACATTGATGATATGTTTTTGATGATGTTGTGTACCCTTTTGGAAAGGTTGAACAAAATATATATATCACATTAATCAGGGGTCCAAACTAAACAGCATAGAGATGTTCCACTCGTATTCATATTCCTAATAAACAAAAAACAAGCTACATAGATATAAGACGACGTGGTATGAGTGCCAATGAGACAACTCTCCATCCAAGTCCAAATTTTATAAATGTAAATCATTATAGGCCAAAGTAAGGTCTTCAACACAGGAGTCTTGGCTCACATCAAACATCAAGTTATATGAAGGTCTCGAAAATGACTAGTGTAAAACCATTCAAAGGGGAAAGCCTATGGTCTAATTAATCTACATAAAAAAACGAGAAACGAGAAACAGTTGTGAACCACATTAACAAACGACAACTATTGAACATCAGATTTCTGACATGTTTTGTTTTGAGATGTCAGAAGTTCAAACAGTACTGTCATATTGAGAGAAAAAATGGTTGACTAGAACAGTAAACATATGTATTTAAATGAGTCTTTTTCTACTGTAATATAACATCTCCTTTTAAATAATTCTAGCAGGTAATTGAAGATATCATGATTAAAGATCTGAGTAAAATGACATCTCACGTTATATAATCTTAACAAGTATTTGTTGATATAATGATTTAATCTCTGTGTAAAATTACATTTCACTTTATCTTTAATTCTAGCAAGTATATGGTTAGATCTCTGTGTAAAATGACATTTCACTTTATACAATCCTAGCAAATAATTGATGATATTATGATAAAATAAGTCTGATTAACATGATTCAAAAACATGTTCATTGTTTTTAAAGGTAACTGTTTCAAATAAATAGAAAAAGAGTAAACATTAAGATTTAGTACGAGGAGACACGCATTATTACACCCCACTTAATGTGATTCTACACATATTTGTTGTCCATTGAAGTTTTAGTCAACAACATGATTTAAGGAGTAAGGATATAAATAAACTCATCATAGATACAAGGATTAAAATTTTATATTTTCACCAGACGCGTGTTTCGTCTACAAAAGACTCATCAGTGCAATCGAATAAAAAAATATATAAAAGGCCAAAGGGAGTACGAAGTTAAATAACATTGAGGACCATAATTCCTAAAAGTTTTGCCAAATACAGCTAAGATAATATATTCCTGAGTTAGAAAAGACTTAGTTTTTTTATCAACAGTTTACTTATAATTATAAACATATCAATGATAACTCAAGTCAACACAGACGTGCTGACTACTGGGCTGGTGATACGATAGGGGAAACAAATTTCCACTAGCATTGGCATCGACCCAGTTGTTGCAAATAAAATCGTCATAGATACCAGGATTAAAATTTTATATTTACGCCAGACGCGCGTTTCGTCTACAAAAGACTCATCAGTTACGCTCGAATCATACATACATCTTTGAAGTTTTTATCACATCCGCTGTCAATCAGAAGTGTGGTTACCTCCAGATGTCCTTTGTTGGCAGCAACAATTAATGCTGTCCATTCACCCGTCTTAAATGATAAAACTGACATCATTATATTTCTGATAAACAATGTTGTTATATATATTTATCACATGACTCGTTATAATCCTGGTACCTTTGATAACTATTATTAAAACTGAATAGAATATTCAGTTTGCATTTGTACCTGTATTTATTTTCTACAAAGACATGAAAAACAAGAAATAAACAATGTATATTGTTGTCAGATTTAAGAAATTCCATCGGTACCGTCATGTTATTAACAAAATTGTAATGAAAGTATATAACATTTATATCAAGGGACTCATTACAACGAACAGAAAAATATGTATCTCACGTTTAACCATATCACCAAGTCTCTCGATGATTATCGTTTACAAACCTCCTTTTTCGTATTCACTACAACATAATTCATGAAAGTATCATGTTCGTGTTTTAATCTGTCTAATTAACATTATTCAGAGGAAGAAATTTTTTCAAAGAAATATGAAAAAGAGTTGAATTTCCTGTTTCAGTACGAGGACACAAAAAAATAAGACCCAACTTTATATGATTTTAAGAACTGTTTAAGAACTGTTTGTTTTGTACTAAACTTGTCTAAATATCAACATGGGAATTATACTGAGGAAATAACATACTATTGTGAGGTCTTTTTTGCATCCACTCTCAAGGAGAAATCGAGATATATCTACGTATCCTCTATATGCTGCCTCCATCAAGGCTGTCCAACCACCCTCCTGAAATAATATAAATGACATTAAATCTTGTTGGAGGTAAACTGGGCAATGTGGTTTAATAAATATAAACAAAATATATATCACATAATGCATTGGTCAAAGCGGAAGTTAAATCAACCCTCATTTAAATCATAGAAACCTGAAAAAAAGTAATAATTTCTATTCGAAATTTTGGTCCTCAATGCTCTTCAACTTCGTACTTTATTTGGCCTTTCTAATTTATTTTGGATTCGAGCGTCACTGATGAGTCTTTTGTAGACGAAACGCGCGTCTGGCATATATACAAAATTTAGTCCTGGTATCTATGATGAGTTTATTCAGAACAATCATATGAATAAAATGCAATCACACATTGTAAGAATATAACAATAGAATATTTTAACATTAGTAGAATAGAAAGGATATTCGATACCATCCATGTTCAACCATCAACACATGCATTGCAAAAACATAAACAAGAGGAACAGCGCTCACAATACTGTTCTTCATCTGATAACATATAAAAATCTTACAAAAGACGTGAACACAACATCATGTAAAATTTAATTTAAAAAAAAATGAATCTTCTAAGAAAGCAAACAGGAATTCAACAAATCAGATCAGAACTATTAGTATTTTAAGCAGAATCTATTCGACATGCATTTTCCCCATAAACATTGATAAAAGCTTCCTGATCTTAAACAGAACTCTTTATGTAATTTGAAATAATTTAATTGGGGATATAACACGTCTTATGATTGACTAAAAATAGTATGTCTATCAGCTCATAGACATAGATTTTTCATGTGACCGTGACGTCATGCATATTTTTAATGATTTACTTTGTTAAAATAGTATATTTTTTTCTGTCTTTTCAAAATGAATTCAAAAATTTGGTTCACACTCCAAAGGTTTATTCAGTGTGTAGAATATTTTCCATATTATTTCTTCATACACAGAAAAAAAAACATTGCAGTCATTTCTTAATTAATATTGATTTATCATTATGATTAATTTAACAGTTTTCATACAGCCAATGAAATTTGAACTCCGCAGTACTTTTGTTATACGTTTTTAATTGTATTACCAATTGGTACCATACAGGGTTGTGCTTTGAATATGGCTATGCTTCAAATTCAGTTGTTGTTTTTTTTATTAGAGTCAAGCTGCACTTATTCTGTGGTGCTATGCTTATAGCTGTGATTACTATTTAATGTTGTTCTTTGTTTAAAGGTATGATTCACATTCAAGGTGGCGCTTTGCTACACAATATAAGAAATTATTATAAATTAAGGAATTTATCTCCCGCAAAGCTCTGATTCCTTTCACGGATTTGGCTATACTTTTTAGACCGTTTGGATTATAGCTCTTCATCTTTTATATAAGCTTTGGATTTCAAATATTTTGGCCTCGAGCTTCACTGAAGAGACATGCATGTATTGTCGAAATGCAATTCTGGTGCAAGAAAATTGGTACCGTTAATTTGATTGGCGTTAATATTGATTCACTTATAGGGTCTTTGCATCGGAAGTAAACACATTTATTCAAAAACCAGTTATTGACATGACACGGGTTATGTTCTTCTCATATATGTTATGATGGTATGATACTAAACCCCCAACAGAAAGGATTGTGCCTGATATGCATATGGTGTAATCATAATCTTTCAATCAGTTTAATTGAAGTCTGGAGCTGGCATGTCAGTTAACTGCTATTAGTCTGTTGTTATTTATGTATTATTGTCATTTTGTTTATTTTCTTTGGTTACATCTTCTGACATCCGACTCGGACTTCTCTTGAACTGAATTTTAAATGTGCGTATTGTTATGCGTTTACTTTTCTACATTGGCTAGAAGTATAGGGGAGGGTTGGTATTTCATAAACATGTTTAACCCCACTGCATTTTTTTTGCCTGTCCCAAATCAGGAGCCTCTGGCCTTTGTTAGTCTTGTATTATTTTAATTTTATTATCTTGTGTACAATTTGGAAATTAGTATGGCGTTCATTCTCACTGAACTAGTATATATTTGTTTAGGGTCAGCTAAAGGACACCTCCGGGTGCGGGAATTTCTCGCTACATTGAAGACCCGTTGGTGACCTTCTGCTGTTGTTTTTTTCTATGATCGGGTTGTTGTCTCTTTGACACGTTCCCAATTTCCATTCTCAATGTTAACATTCAAACACATTTGAAATCTGTTATAGTCTGTAGCAATTTGAAGTGTTTTTTTTACTTTAGATGTACAACAGCCATGTTTCTAAGTATCTTTTATTTGTATGTTTTGTACACTTATTGTTCAACCTATCATGATTGTAGTGACTTGTAGTATAATACTGTGTTGTTCTAGTGTATTCAAAGTATCTTGAATATTTATACTATTTCACTCTCCACATACCATAAGTGGACGAATTTTAAAATGATTTTGCTCTTTAGTGTTCAATTAAAGTAGTTTTGAATATATAAGTACGTTATTTACATTTTGATAATTTATGTCAGCACCATTCTGTAGGCATAATTTTAATTTCACTATATCTCCATTCACAGCAGTTGTAAGAAGTTCCTGCAAGTAATTAATGGTATGATTATATGGTACATATGGGGTGAATATCAACAATAAAACTATACAATCGGTGCTAAATAAAACTTCCCCTACATATGCCTGTACAGTATTCAAGGATAAATGAAATAATTTGGATGTGATAGAACAAAGAAGTGGAAATTTGTAGTAATTCTAAATATCTAAGATGATAAATAGACAAGATCCATGTTAACATCAAAAGACAAAAAAGCATAACAAATAGTATCAACAGGTTAAATTAACAAGAAAGTAAGATTTGAGAATACCCGCAGTAACTGGCAGCTAGTTAGAATAAAAAAAAAATACTATTAAAAAAATCGTAAAAACAGGTAGTATGGTAGTTAGGAGTAACTTATTTATAGAAAAAAACATGAATGTGTGTGTGTCTCTGTACATCCCGTTTTAAAAGAAAATACAAATCTAGTTATGTTTCAATTTGGTAACGATAAAATCGATTGGAATATAGTTTGGTTTGTTTAAATAGAAGAAGAAATACATTTCACATTATAAGTTCATAATTATAAACCATTTAGATAATTCGCCGTTTCAGAGTCTAATGCATACTAGGTAAAAGCGTACACCAAAATGTTGTGATTGGTTTAGAATGTTCTTAACAATAAAAATCCATCCTATGGCGTTACGTTATTTCCGTTTTAGTGTACGAACCAATAGTCTCTGAAACGGCGAAGTATCCATTTGTTTATCTGAGTCCTTTCAATAGAACTTGCATGAAATCAATTATATTCAATTTATTGTAATCTTTAGTTAATTATGCACAGATTGCAAACTAATTTCCTTGTATTTCAAATTATGAAAAAATATCATTGAAATTACTTCAATGTTCATTTTAAATGTATATTAAAAAGGAAGAGTCAGGTATTCGTATTGAAAAGGAAATAATATAAAGGAGGAATGACACTTCTGTTTACCCCCAAAATACTTTGATAGCAATACAAGTCTCAAATATTTGGTAAAATATGTTTTTTTATTGAGATTTTAATACAACGATTTACCGACGTATCAAATATGCCTATTTCAATCATGAAAGTCATTTAGAACGTTAGTATTTACCTCCCTTTATATTATCATATAGGTACAGTGGAAATTCAGTTTCTATTATTCTCCAACAAAACGCATGAAAGTGATAAAAAAAATGATAATGTGTTTTGCCGATGGACTCAACAACATAATTAAAAATATATTGACATGATATTTTCTGTTTTTCGAAAGACTTTTAAACGATCCCAAACTACACTTTTTTCGCCCACTCTATACGCAAACTAGAGTTTGGGTCTCGGGTGTCATGAGTTAATCATAGTAGTGCTATTTTCACATTTCTTGAGCTGTGTAAGATATCTGTTCTTGGCAAATGATTAGACGAAATTTGATTATGACGTGAAAGTTTTTTCTTTCCTCTGAATTTCGCAATTTTGACGTCAAGTAAAAGGTGACTTTGCCTGATGATATCAAAGAAAACAACTTTTTGAAAATCATTGCAAAAGAAGGGGAAAAAATTAAAATACATTTTTATTTCTCTCCTCTCGACAGTATAATTTCAATTATTTAGATAGGACGGCAACACAGTTACATGAAAACTATTACTTTAAAATAAATCTTACCTCATTCAATGTATCCATTACTATATCCTAAAAATTGAAAAATTACCATTTCAAATATGAACTGTTAAGTTATTATTTTTACTGCTGATTAAAAATACATGATCCTTATTGAGTTGTAAAATAGTGACCTAATATATTTTCCATATTACTTTTTTTCAAATAGTGCTAGCTTCAAAAAAAAAACTTTTCTGAACTTTTCTGCCTATCAGAAATAACCTTAGAGGCACATACAACCGCCTGTTTGCTAATTAGTACTTACTTATTAAGGTTAAACTAAATTAGAAACACTTGTTGAATTCGCCATTTTCTATTGGTTGATACCATGTTTTTGTCAGTTTGAATTTACCTTGGAGTTTGATATTTGTGTTATACTTTTTAAATATGTAGTTATCCTTTGGGTTGCTTATCTTTTTTGTAAGTTAAATGTTAAAAATTATGTCTGTGGATGTTGTTTTTTTTCTCAAATTCTTATCATACACAATTTTTACACACTTGACAAAAAATGGGTATGTTTGTCTACTTCCTTTACATAACAATGTTGACAAATCTTTTTCCCAAATGATTCTATTGTGATTTTTTTCATATCACTACTAAGCATTAGGAACAGCATTAAAATGAAGTCCATTATCTTTATTTATTGTTCTCAAAATAATCAATATGGTACGACCATCAATTTCTTTTTACAAATAAGTGCTTATACAACATCTTTCATATCTATATAGATTTTTTTTTTATATTAACGCTACACATTTTCATTTGATGTCTATTTCAGTTTGTTTAAGTCAAGCATATAAACCATTTTCATAATCAGACAGTAGGGATATTTTCAGTTAAAATCTCATTCTGGTATTCACATAGAACAAACGGCACTCTTTTGACAGTCTGTTTCTTTGAATCAGTTCAGGATAATACAAATAAATAATTATTCAAAACATATGTTATCATTAATATTTAATTATTTATCAATTCAAAGAACTTAATCTTTGTTATTTGATATGCTCTGGTAAAATCTGAGAATGTTTTACTGTAATATATTATGTCCTGGGTAAAATAAATATTTCAACACTTACTCGTGTTTTTTCAATGTTCAGGAAAAGTAAACAAAATTAGCTTTTTTATCACCACGACAAAGAAATTGACTGATATACATGCTTCGCGTTGCATGATGCACACGCATGCTGTAATTTGCTTAACACATTCATTTTCACACCGGTACAGATTACCAGTGAAGCAAATTTTAAGACTTTTTTTGGAGTTAAGTCAATCATTATCGACATTCTTTGACATGCAGATGAAGTTAAGGGCTAAAAAAAATGCGGAATACCGCCCATTATCTGTTAATAGTCGAGTTTAGTGTACCAGGCCAGTCACACATTTTAAATGCACTAAACAATCGTCGTTATCTTCTGTGGTTGAATGACAGACAAGTCCACCAATACATCCTGATTTTTTTATCAGCGAAATAAAGAAAAAAGAAAAGCTGTTTTCAGTTAACGAGATCTAAGACTATTATTTTAAATCAAAAACATATAATGGTTTACATTTTGTTTGTGGTATATTTGTGTGCAGTCGTCAATGCATTGGAGGCGTCCGTTGTCAATCTGTGGTGTTGATGTTGTAATGTACTATGTATTCCTGTGAAGAGGTGTTGACATTTTAGCTTTATTATTTTAACATTGTCATTTGCTAGCAATACAACCAGGTTCAACCCAATATTTGTTCGTATTATGTGGCGGTTGGTATTACACATTTCGTTTCATTGCTTTTGTTGCAGTTCAGGTTGTCTTGTTTTGGCTTGATCGATATTGAACAGTGGAATACTGAGAAAATCTTGCATAATATATGAATACTAATTTTCAAAATTAAATGGCATAACGTGTAAAAGCAATATATAGCTGAGAACAGACTTTGTTCCTGTGTTTTACTTTAACTGAAAGAATCAATATACAAATTCAACCAAAACAGACTTGAAAATTTCGTAAGATAAACCATTTAAGACCAGAATGGAATAATAACCCTTATTAAGAAGAAAAGTAAAAATAATATCTTGATAAATTTATTTGTAAAAAAAAATCGAAAAAATCTGTTGTTGAACACATTTATTTATAATTCAGGAACCGCAGAAAAAAAAATTCAAAAATGTGTTACCTTATTTGACATTTATTTTGTTTGTATTTGCAAACTATTTCCAAGATAATAACAGGTATGAGAATAAACCAATAAAATGTTTAAGAAAAAAGTACAAGAATTCCCTATATGGCAAAAAAAAGGCAAGTATCACTTCTTTTAACTAATTTATTAATTCGAAGTCATTTGTCTATATATGTGAGCATGGGTAGAAAGCAATGCCGCTTGTTTGTTCTGAGTGTTTCCATATCTTCGACGTTGTCTGTGGGACACAAGATAAGCAAATTCATTTTGTTCCTATGTCTTATATTTTCTCCACATAGATTTTATATGGTCATATAAGAAAACTAAATAAATTAAATGGTTCAAATCAGAAAAACAAATTGTGATATGCAAACACATAAAACTTGACTTATGACATTACAAGTAGAATATTTAAATACTAATCTAAAAGTTTCTGCACAAGAAGAATACGAAAATGCCTTGAGACTAAATGCAACGTAAGGATCTCTTGGAAAAAAAGAAATTGAGTACGTTTTGGATTAATTTCATATAAATGGAAAAGGGTTTACCGTACTACATTGAGACTGAAGCAAGAAAGCGCACTGGACTTAAGATGTGTGCATGAGATTTTTAGCACCTCCCCCCCCCCCTTAATTGTAAAGTATAGACATTATGTTGTGAGAAATAAGTTTAAAAGAGCTCATTAAAAATAGATACAAACCAAATAAAGCAAAATCACTGTCAAATCTTAAGAAAGTGAACCCCCCCCCCCCCCCCCCACCAAAAAAAAATCAGATAAAAAATACACTTATACATGTTATAGGTTACTAAAGCCATTAAATGATAAAAAAAAAACCAACAGAAAATTCTAAAAAAAAAAATATGATAAGGTTCAAGTAAAATAATTTGATACAAATGTTTGTTCAACTGCCCAGATATAATGAAGCGTTTGTCTGTGTCAACCTCCCACCTCAAATCATTCAGATGTAGAGATTAAAAGGGGGTGCCATACTACGTCAAATCATTACTTTTTACCGTTCACTAGAGAACAAAAATGATCTTAAGTTTGAAATCATAAGATATTTGGATCTCATCTAAGTAAAAAGCTATTTTTGAAATTTTAATATGTTATGCTTTAGGTTTAGATATCAAATGATTTGAAGACTCAAATCTTCTTTGTGGTTAAATTTTTGAATTGTTAAAACGCTAAAATTATATTCTCACAGACAGTTTGAACTGATATTTGAATAACAAATTGACAAATATTTTTGGTATTGTTTATCAACAACGCAAAACTATATGTTAATAAAAGACATGTCGAAACAACCCAAAATGATCAAAAGATTAGTTTGTGATCACATACTGTTATTGTCCGATTTTAAGTTAAAATTTGACAAGATTGTTTGATAACCATCTGGAATTTCTTAAGTCGTTTATCTAAGTAAGCATTGGTTCATATCTCCAAAATATTTACAGTCAAAAATAACATTTAAACTAATCGTTTATTGTTATGATGTGAAACAATTAGTTACACGCATATGTAATATATAATACTTAAGTCTGACATTTTTAGTTTAAAGACCAAAAATCGTGAGTCGGTATTTGCAATTGTTATATTTTATCAATGTTTAACTATCTTCCGGCATCATTACAGATATTATACTAAACCAACAAAATCGCAAATAATAGCATTTCTCCATTACCAACATATAGATATAAACCCTTTTAAACATATTTTCATAACAAAATTGATGATTAAGATTAACGAACTTTTAATACATTATGTACATGGCAAACGGGTTACAGTCATTGTACTTAAGAGAATATTCCATTTTTTATTGAGTTTACTTCTCTGACAATAAAAAATTACCTCATGTATTTCTTATACTAGTATTAATAATATATAATTGTCAAAATAAGATTAATTAAAACTTCGCATAATCTGGAGTCAGCAGGAGGTTTGTAGCGATATAAGTGTTTGAGAGAATCAATCTTTTAGATTTGAATTCGGAACCATAATGGAAATATATGTTTAGAGTCCAGGTAACACTGCAGTGTGTCTTGTCACTCAATGATCAAAGCACAGTGTAGTTGTCTTTAATCTAAATATATATATATAAAATGTATATGCATGGGAAGACATTAATGCAAGTTCATTATTTTTTAATATTAACACAACTTCATCATTGACTTTATAACAAATGGAAGATAACTTCATATGTCTGATATTCTCTTTACGAAAAATTCAATTGTTAACATTACAAGCCAACTAAAACACATTTTTAGATATTACAAAATAAAAGATTATTAAATATTACTATTGCAAGAAAGAAGACTTGAATGTAAATGTTCATTTTACAAATCAATATATTAGCTGTTGAAATAGATGGATCTGCGTTTAAATGCAAAATTCAAGAAATGGACATTAATCAAATCTGAAGGGTAACACCAAAAACATATAGTAATATCGCGACTAGTCACGCCTTACTTGAACTTTACACAAACTTTCATACTAAAACCTGTCACGCCCAAGTGCAAGACAACTCGGCCCGAAAACGCATTAACATGTTACTATTACAAAATAAAAATACAAACCACAGTGTTTACAAAACAGAAAACTTATTTTTGAATTTCATTTATCTGGTTTAATGATACAAAAAAGCAGCAAATACTTTAAAGGTCTCATTAGGAATATTTTTAAATTGAATGATTTAACGCGTTGACTGCAGCACATTGTATATGAAGTGCTGATGTGCATGATCAATGCTTGTAGAGTCAGATTTTAGTACAAAATGAAGCATTCAATACTTGTACGAAGGTAGTACCTAACACTACAGGGAGATAACTCTGTAAAATCAGCAAAGCGTTTTAATTACGTTATGTTGTTTATGGAATATAAGGCTTCTCAATTATCAAAATAAGTGCTTGTCAAATTGCTATATAAGCAGTGTAATTTTTCTGATAAAACGGTTGGTTCAGATTTTTTGAAATTTTTATATTTTTGTCAAAGGGTCAAAGTAAATACTTTGTCAAAATTTTATGAACATCAAACGACCCAAAATAATTTTAGTTAAGGTGTTGGGTACCACCTTAAGTTTTTTTTTGTTTTTTGTTTTTTTTTTTCGTATGCATTATTAACGTTGTAATGTGAAGCAGGTGAAGTCATGAGTGTTGCATTTAGTTTAAATTCAAATTTAACATGGAAATTGCTCTAACCAAAATGCACTAATGTGCATCCGACGGACAATAATTTTATATAGTTTTACTTTTCACCTAATGTGAGTTTTGGTTAATGATGTCCTTCATGTAAATTTTTGGGATGTATACTCTCAATTTGTCCACATCTGTCATAAACTAGGCTTAACGCTACATTGTAAATTCGGCCGTTTATAATTTGGTGATCTATTAAAGTATAAGCCATTATATTTGCATAACTAAAACATTGCCTTGATACTATATACGTTAAAACTATTGGCAATTTATAATTAGTGTAGATAATCGACAATTCATAAATGTTGAGGTACAAATGTAGATACATGGTATACCGCCATCTTGGATTGTACAATCACAGTAAAAAACCATTCTAGTTATTTGCCTAAATCAGCTTTGGAGACAGATTTGCAATTCAAAGGTTAGACTGTTAAATAATATAAAGAAACTTGGTAATTTATTATATAATTCAAAATATTTAAACAAATATCCTTTTTTTTTTTGAGAATCATTTTTTTCAAATAAGCCACTTAAGGGAAGATAACTCTTTTAGTAAAATATTTATACTGGACTAATATGGAAATTTTTAATTTTACTTGTACCAAGAAAACAAGTTCGGTGACACCATTTTTTCTTCTTTTTTTTTTCTTAAAATATATTACAAAACCTATTTTGTCACTATTTATTTCAAAATTCTATCTCATAGATTTTTTTTATGCACACAAATGTGTTTTTCCATGAACAATCTAACCAAATGTATGCAATTTTCCACGACTCATATCTTGACAAATAGCACGGTGACCCATAATTTTTATTATATTTTTGAAAAGAGCATAGTAAAATCATCATTTTGGCTAAGTATAAGAAGATTCTGTCTAAAAAAATATGCATTTATGATCTACCTTAAATGCACATGTGGCAGATAACTTTTTTAATCGTCATGGAGTGAATTCGTATAGACCATGGAGGTGTTTTATGACTTAAATAGCATTAGTTAGCAAAGCTCAATTAATTATGTTCTGACCCTTGCAATGGTCAAAGATTTGCTAAAGGAAACTGCAAAACATATTCTGAGAAAAGGAGGGTTGAACAATATCACCATATGATTAAAACTGTGAAAAAGTGTCAATAAAACAGTGATAAGGATTTTAATTAAAAAAAATAATCCAGAACCCCATATTTAAACATTGACATAGTTCATACTTTGTTGAGGAAAACCAAACAAAAAATCTGTTTCGGTTAATTTAAAGTAGGAGGTGCATGCTTGCATTTCAAGGTAAAGTTAGTAGAAAGTTGCAACTAATTGAACTGCAGGGATTTGAAGGTTCGCGGATATCAAATGGGTACCAAACATATAATGCAATGTCAACGTTCAATCTTAAGAAGACGAAAACCAAAAAACAGTTAGGTAAAAACACAATAGGAGGTGCACGATGATATCATATGATAATGTTCAGAAAGTATCATCAACTATACGAAGAAGTGAACAAAATACGCATATACAAATGTGTTTAATAGTGTCCAAATTTGATTAATGCCGTATCCATGGTAGCTCTCACATCATATGAGTTATATTTCGAATATGTCAGTCCGTCTACATTATTTAGATATCGAATTCGAGACTGTATATTGTAGTTTTCACAATATTTAAAACAAAAGCCGACAAAAAATGAAAACGAAAGGATCAGTAGAATTTTCTCAAATCAAACACTTACAATTTTGTAGTTGCATTTTGCATATTTGACTATGTATTCTACTCTTCTTGACATTTAAATTCTACTCCTCTTCGTAGACGCAGTCATGGTCATAATCAGTATACATCACCTGCTCTCTATTGTATCTCTATTTATCACCTTGTGCCATTTATAAAAAAAACACGTTGGGTATTTATAACAATTACACGACGCTTTATTCACTAATTCTTTTAAAAACTTCAATCTCTACATTCTATTTGGAAATTAAAGACAATAGTAGTATATCACTGTTCGAAAGTCATAAATAGATTGAAAAAAACAAAAATCGGGTTACAAACTAAAACTGAGGTAAACACACCACATATGAGAGGAAAACAACGAAACAGCAAAAACACTAAAGTGCAACAAAAAACGAACGACAATAAAACACACACCGAAACGAACTATAAGATAACAATATAATCTTCCTGACTTGGTGCTGTACCTATACATAGTCAAACTAGTGTAATAAATCCGCATTTAAACCAATACAAACTTACAGCTATCCTCTCAAAAAAAAATTACAAGGTCGCATTGGTGATGACAACCTATCTAAAACTTCCCTTTGTCAAAAAAAGGTTTTGTTGACATCACTTTAAGGTAATAGCTTTTCCGATACCAAAAAAAAAGTGTTTTAAAGATCACTCTGTACCTATTACAAACTAATTGCCACTAAAATTTTGAATACATTTATTATCCAGTTTGTCATGTTATTAATAGAGACCTTAACCTTGTCAATAATACTTTTCTACGAAATGTGTTATACAAAGGCCCTGAGTTTCTTAAGCCATCAATTGGGGAAAAAAACTTAAAATACAAAGGTACTCAGTCGAGGAATATGCCAGACAACGACAAACAGTATATAAAGTGCTTGGTAAATGAATCAGTTACTGATAAATCATTTGGAAACATAACATATACAGCTACGAAAAATACGACAGATGAAAATCTGGATTATGATAGGTATGTCGTATATTTCTAAAAGATAAAGAAAAGGGTCTTCCCTCACTGTCTTTAATACCGTAAATGCATACGTATTCTTGTAACACACAACGTTATATTCTTCGGTATTTAATATGCTCAACAAAACTGTACAAACTATAAACATCAATGTATCAGTAAGTAAAGCCAGGCTGATTTTCATAGTTCGTTCTTATGTTGTACTGTAACACCACTGTCCAAGGTTAGGGGGATGCCACTTACATGTTTAGCCCTGCCACATTCTGTATGCATGTGCCCGTCCCAAGTGAGGAACCTGTAATTCAGTGGTTGTCGTTTGTTTATGTGTTACATATTTTTCCATTTTTGACTTTAAAAGAATAAGACGATGTACATTTTACCTGACAATTTCCATTAAGTCTAATTTTATTATATTTCGAAGCTTACAAAAATTCTTGAAATATTTGATATCAAGGTTGCATGCCGGAAAATGAAACATATAACGTCATACAGGAATGTACAAAGGCTAAATTAACATTTCGCAGAATTTTAAATCTACCGTTGAGAGTGTTGAACATAAGAGAATTAGGTTTAACAACTTGTGAAAATTAGATATTGCTTGGTATCAACTCTTGTTATTTAATTAAACTAGTAATACATAATCTCCCCTAAGGCACGTTTATTATCATACTGATGAAATTGAATAACTGGAATTGATTTAAAGCGATATCACATTCTCACTCGTTATGAATCCTATCTTTATTGGCAACATATCTTTTTATGGTTGGAGGACGTGTTTAAATAAACCATCGGCATCTAGATTCATGAGAAACAATTGCGCCTCTCTTTTTTCATTTTTTTCATATTGTTCCTTATTCATATGAAGCTGACTTCAACAGAAGGTTATTCGGAAAAAGGAAGGAAAGATAACCTTATACAGTTATGACCTTTGAAAAGGTGAATATCCAAAATTGTCATTCACCGTTGGTGTAAATCTTTAGAGATATTAGTCTTTCCTTGCAATTTAATGAACATTGCTTAAATTATTCCACGTCACGTGACAACGTGTTACCCATTATTTTTTTTTTATATATATATGTAAGGTATAACTATATCCTTTACCTTCCCTTATGCTGTTAAGAAGATGTCCTCAGACGGAATAAGTCATGATTATGTTGATCGTTTCTATCCTATATATCCTATCTCTGAACATGTTGAATAAAGGATACCAAATATACAGTTTAGTCTGCCACTAATGAAAGTTGTTGTCCATTCGTTTGATAAGTTTTATCATTTGATTTCGCCATTTGATTAGGAACTTCCCGACTTGAAGTTTCCTCGGAGTTCATTTTTTTTTTGTGATTTTACTTTTTATCTTGACTTGCATTTAGAAATTGACAAGAATACAAGTTTATTGCAAAAGAGATGATTTCAGATTCCCAGTAATGAACTGTACGTTACTATTTAGCAACATTCCAGCAAGGTCTGTAACTAAATTTTGATATATTTTTCTGAATACACCTTATCGCTATTTGTCCGCCATTGCTGGAAATCACACAGGTTCCCGTAAAATTTTGACGTCATAAAACAAAATGTCTGACGCCACAATGGAAAAGTGATTGTTGTTGACGTCAAAAGTTCAAGCGGACGGGTCAGCCGGGAATAGCGATAAGGTGTATTGATTAGAGTTACTTTCACTAATCTATTTCCCATGATTAAGAGAATATTCCCGTGTTCTTTGAGTGTAAGTTTTAGTTAAGGGGCTTACGGGTCTATATAAAAAATCTTAATATAGGATTTCGCTATATTTTTCTATAAATGAACTTTATCCTATACTTAATAGAAAAATCAAATAAAAAATGGGGTCACCATTCATTGACGCTCCCAATCTGTCTTCGAAAGAAGCATACACTTTTGTAAATTGAGTACTTTTTTTCTGTTGAACTGATAGGAGAAAAAGAGGTAGTATCGAAATAAAAAAGAGCTAAATTACAGACGTCACCGATGATTTAAAAAAGATATTTCAAATTGAATGCCAAAAAATAGAATGTTTGCACCAAAGGGATATAATTTGGAGCTTTTTCAATGATACATACATTTTAAAAGTCATCTGGGGCCAAAACAAATTGATTTATTTGAATGAATTTTGAACCCTATGATAAAGTAACCACTCAAAAAGTTATAAATAAAATATATTTCCATCACCTTTACTTATTTTTCAAATGATTCAAAATGCATATTGAATATCATTTATACGTTATAGAAACGAAGAAACCATAACTTACTTCAAGCCAACTGGAATTCGTAACAAATACGGATCCGTAAGTAACAAATGCTGAAATCGTTAAATTCCACTTCGAGTTTATATTTTGACAAATCAAAACAATTTGTTCACAATATCATCAAGTTCAACGTTCGTCAGATATGTTTAAAGTCCGAGTAAATTACAGGGTGTATTGTTACGAAATGTATTTATCATTTTTTAAACTATATGAGCGCATGGGCAGATATGGATGTATGCCATGTGTTTGTTCTGAGGTATTTAATATCTTTGGCATTGTCTGTCATATGTCAGCCCTTCTCTCCACGTAAAATGTATTGCTCACATAGAAGCTAACCGGGTGTCTAAAAGAATATTTCAAATTTTTATGAAACCATTTAGAGATTTATAGGCTTATATTTGTGAATATATGTCATTTATATGTATGAGTTTACAAAATGTATATTTTATAAGTTATGAAAAGTTGTATATATGTTGATAAAAAAAATCCAAATTATTACAGAGTATCGTAAAATGTAAACAATTTATATAAAAAAAATTGTTTAAAGAAAAAAAGTCAACAGCTGTATTTTTTTTTGAAATAATTGGGTATATATTTTAGATGTCATTCAGAAATATGTGCACCAAAAGGAATTAAATTTATTATAATTTTCAATGTGGTATGTCCTTGGTCATGTTGGTAATTTATTTGAAATAATTGGGTAAATATTTTAGGTGTCATTGAGAAATATGTGCACCTAAAACAATTAAATTTATTTTAATTATCAATGTATTATGTCCTTGGTCATGTTGTAATGTATTTGCAGTACATGCATTTGTTCTAAATTCATAGATTGAACAAACTAATTGTTATCTTCACACCGTAAATATGTATTTGTCACATTTAATCATGCCAAGTTTCCCATCTTATTTAAAAGGATATATATCTGATATGATTGCCAATTTCAAAGCTATACGTATCTATCGCAGTTCTCTTTCTGCAATAAACGCATCACCACTAGCTTCTTATAGTGAATCATAATCATTGTGACATAAGGGAATAATCCTATGTTGTCATATTCTGACTTTTATACAAACAAAGTGATAAAGATACACAGTGTTTCTGTTCACACCGTAAATATGTATTTGTCACATTTAATCATGCCAAGTTTCCCATCTTATTTAAAAGGATATATATCTGATATGATTGCCAATTTCAAAGCTATACGTATCTATCGCAGTTCTCTTTCTGCAATAAACGCATCACCACTAGCTTCTTATAGTGAATCATAATCATTGTGACATAAGGGAATAATCCTATGTTGTCATATTCTGACTTTTATACAAACAAAGTGATAAAGATACACAGTGTTTCTGTTACCATTTGGTTTCCATAATGATTGAAAGGTTTTGAAGAAACTGCTATAACACAATAAAAATCGAAAGAAATGTAATATAATTCTAATGAAAATACTCTCCACTAGAGACCAAACAACATGAAAATTAACAACAGTATATACAGCATTCAATAAAGAGCACATTATATTTAGATATTGTGAGTTCAAGGCATTTGCAATTATTTGATTGGTATGTACGTTAACTATCAAATGTGTTTTCAAACGAAATATACATAATAGTGCACTTGAAACAAAGCATATAAAAAAGAAGATGTGGTATGATTGGCAATGAAACAACTCTCCAAAAGAGACCAAAATGACATAGAAATTAACAACTATAGGTCACCGTACGGCCTGCAACAATGAGCAAAGCCCATACCGCATAGTCAGCTATAAAAGGTCCTGACATGACAATGTAATACGATTCAAACGAGAAAACTAACGGCCTTTTTTATGAACAAAAGATGAACGTTTTTATCCAATATAGCATGTATAAGTTAGGAGATGTATTGATATTCATTTGCATCAAGCCGAAATCTATCCGACACACCTCTTTGATTGGAGTTCCATCTTTCAAGTATTTGCCATTTACTACCTATCTATATGAATCCCCACTTAGTATCTTCTTCATATCGGAATGATGTTACAATATATTTTTAGAAATGTTTGAAATTCCGATCTTAACATAACCTCTGAACATTGTTACCAAATGAACAGAGTTTACTACGCAATTTAAAGGTATTTAATTATACATTTTACCTCTTGTTAAGTGTAATTCATAAAAAAAAAAAAACAGGATAATTGTTATAAAATTCGTGAATCCACACAAACATAATATCATTAATTCTTAGTTTTATATAATCGAATGATGATTTTTTATTCTCTTTTGCTGCAAGTACTCTCAGATATAGAATAAGTGTCTTTTTTGTTACGGGGGAATGTATAGATACAATGCAGCGTCAAGTCGGTATTTTTGTTTGTTTTTTCTTGATTAATATAGCACGTGTTACCCATTAGATTTTTTTGTAATATATGTAAGGTATACTATATCCTTTACCTTCCCTTAAGCTGTAAAGAAGATGTCCTCCAACGGAATAAGTCATGACTATGTTGATCGTTTCTGTCCTATATATCCTATCTCTGAGCATGTTGAATAATGAATACCAAATATACAGTTTAGTCTGTCACTAATGACAGTTGTTGTCCATTCATTTGATAAGTTTTATCATTTGATTTCGCCATTTGATTAGGAACTTCCCGACTTGAAGTTTCCTTGGAGTTCATTTTTGTTATGTGATTTTATTTTTTATCTTGACTTGCATTTAGAAATTGACAAGAATACAAGTTTATTGCAAAAGAGATGATTTCAGCTTCCCATTAATGAACTGTACGTTACTATTTAGCAACATTCCAGCAAGGTCTGCAACTAAATTTTTATATATTTTTCTGAATTGATTAGAGTTACTTTTACTAATCTACTTCCCATGATTAAGAGAATATTCCCGTGTTCTTTGAGTATAAGTTTTAGTTAAGGGGCTTGCGGGTCTATATAAAAAAAAATCTTAATATAGGATTTCGCTATATTTTCTATAAATGAACTTTATCTTATACTTAATAGAAAAATCAAATAAAAAATGAGGTCACCATTCATTGACCCTCACAATCTGCATTCGAAAGAAGCATACAATTTTGTAAATTGAGAACTTTTTTTTCTGTTGAACGGATAGGAGAAAAAGAGGTATTATCGAAATAAAAAAAAACTAAGATTCGCAGGAAGGGTGAGCAGATCTTGTGCAACATTTGGCACTAATGTAACCAATACCACATAGTAAGCTATAAAAAAAAGAACGAAAATAACAAATGTTATACAATTCAAACGAGAAAAGGTTTATGTAGAACATAATACATTGTTATAAAAGAACAACAAAAATGACATACAGCAACACACGACAATACTGAATTACTGACCCCCGTTGTGGGTCAAACACAACGAGGTTAAAATCGTTTGTTGGGCAACAAAATAGCTAAATTATTTAATGTTGTGCAAAGCGACAGTGTCAGAGTATTTATTGGCATTACGGTGTCCTCTTTCAATCTGTACTAATGTGGTAAAATACTTAATCGGTGTTCAATTTCAAATTCAACTGCCATACCTGAAAATTAAAGAAATTATAATAACTGCATACACTGATAATATAAATAACTATTTGAAATTCAAATAAACAAGAAATCTAAGAAACTATGTCTTGTTTTCACTATCACGTTTTCATATCAGTAAGCTGTGTAATTTCAATAAAACTGTAATTTGTAAAAGTCCAAATGTTACAACGTAACAACTACTTTATCATAAACTTCCTTTACCAAAACTATTAGTCACATAAATGTACATGTTCACATATTTGTGTAACGTTGTTCTGGACCCTTATTTGACATGTAATTCGATATGAAAACCTTCAAAATTATAGTCTAATATTTTTGAGAGACACGTCTTTTTATTTTGAATTATGTTAAAAAGCTTGTCGTGTTAAATATAAAAAACAGTATTAAAGCGTTTTTAAGATCCATTTAACTACATATATACTAAAATAGGTGAACGGACAGTATAGTATTTAAACATTATAATTTACCACCACCAGACAATTATTTTGAATTTTAATTTCCTATAAATTTATCAATAAGAGCGAGTTTACCTAATTCTATTTTATTTTAATGAGCTGCTGAAGAACCTTCACTTCTTCTGAAGAAACTGTTCTAGCCAAAATTTCGTTAAGATGAAATTTATACAGCTTTGCTGGTTTCTTATTTTGGTCAAATCTGTTTACAATACCAACAACTATATTGAGTAGCTCATTAAAACATGTATCATCGAGTACAAATGTCCTAGAGTGTTGTAGCTCATTTCTGGCTAGTCGTATGCGCTCAATATCATCTCCAATAGCTATGTCTGTAATCTGAATAGTTTGCCAATTGCCTCCCCATCTATTTGTAGGAATATGTTTATTTATGTTCCTTAGCTCACTGTACAAGTATGTGATATCACAATCACTTCGGAGAAGTAGATTTGGTTTATCTTGTTTTAATAGATCAAATAAAATATCTGCAAGAATATTCAACACAATCATCCCAATTTTGGCAAAATTCATCTCCTCGTTCGTAAACTGAAATGAAACCAAATTATAACCATAAGTGATGTAAAATATGCACAAAGATTAGGAAAACGTTGTGCACCCAAAATCATTTTAAACACGCCATACTATATATGTGTCTGTCCTTTTGAAAGAACTGTAACCCAGCGGATGTTGTTTGCTGCTTTATATCATGTTTGTTTTCGTATACTGTTTTGACACTTATCAGGCTATTAAAGATGTTATGCATGATCGGTTTTCGTTATCATTGAAGGCCATATCAAAACATATAGTTGTTAGGTTTTACATTATATAGGGTCTAGTGAAACTTTATCTTATTGGAAACAATACTACGTCTTCATATTTCATGAAACAGTTAAACAGAACAGATTTGAGCATTTTAAAATGATCTGACTTTTAATTTGGATCAAATCTTCAAACTACTTCTCTCTTGGCTATTTTATAATTGAACTCATCCTTTTATATTCCGGTTTAGTTCTACAAGTTAATATTTCTTTAACAATTCAATTTCTGTTAAATTTGAGAAATTTTATTATCTTTGTCCAGCAAAATACTTGTAACTCAGATGTAATGGTTCAAACCATTAACAGTAAGTGAGCTACAAATAGAATGCTCTCACTTAACCAAATGGATGATCTGCTCTTTAACGTGCTTGACTGGATAAAGCAAACCAGTGTAAAAATGAAGATTTAAAATTCAGTTATAAATATCTATCACATTTAAAAACTACACGTCATTTCATATAATCTAATGTTTGAAACTACTTGATTTGAAAGTAAATATCATATTTATATTAATGTTTATGTTACATATTACAACTACCTGCAGAAATTAGTTGTCTATCATGAATTTGTCTTTGTCGACTTAATTAATCAACAAACAGTTTTTTGAGGCATATAGCTCTATATATCAGTCATTAAAGTTTAGATAAGGTCTTATACATTAAATCATTAGAATCAGCTGTCATGCAATTATAATTTTCATCTAGCTATTACACCAGGATTAACGCACCATTTTTGTCGAAACAAATCACGTTCAAAGTCATGAACAAGAGACCCGTTTTTTACTTATTCCGTTGGTTGATGACGTTTTATTTCGCTGGGTTGATGGACTTCTACTTTTTTTAATTAACCTTGTAGTTTGGCATGTTTGTTGTACTTTTTTATAGCATTAGTGTATCAACAATGTCGTATACATACTACTATAGGACAAACTCAGAAATTTAACTCATATCCACATTTAGTATATTTTGCTATCGTCTGTTGTTGTTGATTTTGTTCCCAAGAAATATAAAAAACTTAAATGTTTCATGAATGTAGCACAAAAGATGGACGAAAGATACCAGAGGGACAGTCAAACTCATAAATCGAAAATAAACTGACAACGCCAAACTAATAACAACCGTGGTTGCAATGCAAATATAAAAATTCTGAAAACTTCGACTCACAAAATTGATAAAGTGTATATTGTCACAAAAGCAGGTTTTTTTTTTTAATTTACAATTTTTAAATAGTCAATGGGTCAATGATAAGATCTGAGTTGTTTATACTATACGTTTTCTTCTTCGTCAATAAAAAAAAATGACTCAACCATGGTTGAATTTTGTTTATAATCCTTAGTAAATTTGAAAATAAAAAATAAAAAAAAGAAGAAACAAAGACAAGAAGACATCTAAAACTCATAAGTTTTAGAAAAACCTGAAAACTTCATAACAGAACACAAAACATAGCAAAAGAAGAACATGATAATAAAATACTAGGAAAAAAACTTAAAAAACTAAGCAATATGAACCGAACCAAAAAACTGTGTGTAAACTCTATTGCTCTGGACAATTGTTTTATGTTATCGAGTAAAGGCTAAAAGAAGCACGTTTTATAAATGACAGAGTTTATTTAATATATCTATTTACACAAAGATTTATTTATTTCCTTCATCTATTATGCTTTACCATAAAATAAAATGGAATTGCATGGGAATTTTCAGTAAATAAACTAAAAAAAAGTGACTTACAGTCTATAATAACATTAAAAAATTATCTTATTTTGACATTACATACCTTTATTAAACAGCCTGTGCTAGTTGACTCTTCAGATACACTCGAAACTGTTTTCATACCACCTTGAACATAGCAACGCACCTACAAAATATAAATGTTTGAGACAATGACAAACTAGTTTTCGGCCTTTTTAGATTGAGATTCCAAATATGATTGGCACTTTCAAAAAATTTATGACATTTCATTAAATGGGCAGATTTAAGGTAAAACAAGAAAATAATAATTGTGAAAGGCTTCAAGCATGAAATATAAAATTTTAAAGTCTCAAAATGTAGACTGAAATTTTTACTTGTAAACGGTTGAATTTTCTGTTTCAGACGAGAAAGTTTTTACTGTTAAATTGAGAATGGAAAGGGGGAAAATGTAAGAGATAAAACAATCCGACAAAAGAACAAAAACAGCCTTTGGTCACCAGAGGGTCTCCAACACAGCGAAAAATGCCTGCTATCGTTCATAACAATTGAGGTCACACTTTATTCCAATACATAAAATATTATATTTATAAACTCATTTTAAAAAGAAAACAAACAAGACTAACAAAGGCCAAAGGCGCCTAACTTTGGACAGGCGCATACATGTGAGATCTCAACCCTACTTCTATACCTCTAGATTATATTTTCTTCATATCAAATTCATGTACACATCAAGTACTTACTCGTTGATACCAACATTGTCAATCCATTTAGAGATCATGTGATACCCCCAAATATCTCTCTTTTTAATTTCAATATTTTCAATAGATTTAAATATACGAAAAGATACATCTCATTGTCCTATCAAAAATGTTTTCATAAGCACATACTGAAAACTATATATGTGTTCAAAAATTCTAAAAGAGGTTTAGTCCGTTAATCTGATAACCTGTTTTTTTTAAAACGGTTACCAGAAGTTGTGTCTCCATTTTTGCCTAAAATGAACATAAATATGTTATTTCCTCTTATACTCATACACATTGTTAACTAAAATTATAAATAAACAATGATTTTCCTGTATTAAAGTATTGAAACAAAAGGCCTTCACACATTTCTTCTTTTTGTTGGTTTTTCAAAAGTATGGCAATAGAGCACAACTGTGTCGACGTCCGTTGGTAAATAGGGACGGAAAATTAACATTTCTTTTCCAAATGCAAGATAATCAATTGCATACAAAAACCTATGATATAGAATCAATCTTCAATGATATACACTATTATGTAATACATGTTAAATCTATTTTTTATATACATCCACTTATATGTGATAGATAGGTACGTACCTTTGTGGAACACATTTGGCTTTTACTTGTGGTTTGAGTACTTGATACTGAAGCTTTTTTTTAGCTCTGGGACAACTAAAATGATATACAAAAAAAGTCATCTTAATTCAATGGTTAATTTGCGATCACAATCTGTAACTGCATTTTTAGGTAAAAATATACCAATCATTATGGAAATATACAAAACTAAACCCGATTACTTGTTTTCACTCAATATCAGATGTTACAACGAGAACACTTTAGATTACAGAACACGACATATAAGATTGTATTTGATTGCAAAACACATCAGATTTTTAAATTATATGAGCATCAAAAGATAATGGATGATTTAAGTGGAGAAGAAAGTGATAACTATTCATGATAACGGATAAACTAAGTTCACAGCCTTTGTTTCAGTGGTTTTCGTGTTTTGCAATATAGAGTTTTCTGTGAAATGCCTAATCATTGAATGACTAACCACAGCACCTTATTTAAGAATGGCGATGCCTAGACTTAGATGTTCGTATCTTCTTTCTTATTCTATAACTTTTCTAATGGTTTAAATTGAAGATGCAAAATCGACCTTTCTTTTTTAATCATATAGAACATAAAATTTATAACAATGCAAACCAAATCTCTAATTGTCTATCATAATTATTAGTTTTTTTTTCAACAAAAGACAAGTGCAAATATGTTTCTTGTGTTTCAATAAATCACTTACGCATACATAGAGGTTTTCACTTTGTAGATCTAACCATTTACCATTGAACATGTGGGTTGTTGCACACGTCTCCCAGTAGTACTCTGTAATCTTCTCTTCGCTGAACTTATTCGATCCTGTAACATATTCTGATTTTGTGAGGCCACATTCCAACCTTTTCTCAAAACTAACATTGGTCATCTTAAAACGAGTACTTATTACCTTGTTTATTTCAACTGTCACAAAGTCAGCAATATGTGTCTACATGCCACTTTTTAAAATAACATTTTTTCCAATTCAAAAATCTGAATTTGAATAAAATTTGAATTTGTTGTTACTAGTAATTTACTAAGTTTGTATGTCTTTTCCAACTCAAAAACAGCAGTCGATTTAAAAAGAGCTATAACCCTTTCTGCCTGCTTGTTCACACTTATTTGTCTTTTTGTCTGTTTTGTGACACATACTTCAGCAATTTCATACTCCCGACACAGTGAAGCAATCAAGTGATGCATTAAATGTGGGGATAAAAATCTAAATTTAAAACATAACCAAGTGGACTTTTTACATGTGTCTTCTGTCACATTAAACATTTCATAAATGTTACATTCAGGTTCTGCTTTAATCATGCAAGGAACATAGTAACACACTTTTTCATCCACTGGATATCTATCCGATTTAATTGGACGTATAATTATATCAAACTTTTCCATTACATTTAGAATATGTTCTTTGTGTTTGTATAAAAAGTTTTCTTCTTTTTTGAATATGTCTTCCAAAACGTCATTATGCAATTTTCCTTTAGAGTGAAAGTCTCCCCAACTTTTTTGATTCCTGGTGGTCACTCTCTGAATTTTTTTTGCAGTAACGATACATTTGAACGCATTGGACAACCATTGTGTATTTAAAATGATATGATCTGGGTGATCTTCAAAGTAAACTAAAGCTCTGATTTCGTGATGAAATTTTAAAAAACAAATTTAGTTCCTCGTCATTCAAAGGGTTCTGAGATTTTGATGATATTTTCTTCAGTTCCTGAAAGGCAATAATTGTTGACTCCTTCTTCTTCTCTTGAAGACTTTTTTCAAGTTGAATAAATTTTAGAGGATAGTCTGTGTTCCATGTTCTCATAGTTCTGGCTACCCTTAATATGCCTTGTCGCATTTGTTGTAAAACAGTGCTGTCATCTTCTGTATTAGAGATGAACACTTCATCCCGTATATGAGCACGCTCGTCCTCTGCCATACTTTGAGTATACATTAAAATGTTTTCTCTGCATACATCTTCAATCTAACAATTAAAAAAAACACATTGTGATTATGCATATCAACAAGGGTATATAATGTAAACTTGCAAAGTTCCTTTACAAACTTAAATTACTGTGACATTGGATTCTTCAATTTTCATGTAAAAGAAAACTTTTTTTGGTCGTTGATATAAGATGTATTAGTTTTACCAAACATATATGTATGCCATTAAGATCATTTGAAATTTATTGAATATTTAAGTTCGTGTTTGTTTGTTCCCACGAAATGTATACAAATATATCAATCTCACGTACACAGTGTCGATAGAGAATAATAATTTTCAATACAGACATTTATATGTGTACCTGCAAATAATCCATTACGTTTACGTGTTTGTGTCTGTTGTACATGTTGTATTCCATTTGATCAATATGATAAATTTTCAGTTGTGTTGCTGCAAGATCATATGGTGTTTTACCCTGAAATCAGTGAGAAATATCGATATACATAATGTATGGATTTATCCAACAGATTTAGTTCAATTCAACAATAAATTCATAACAGAAACTGCGAAGAGGAATTTATTTCATTTAAGGATGTACTAAACACCTTGACTAATATTAATTTGGCTAGTTTAATTTTTATCAAATTTTGAATAAATGTTTACTTTGACCCGTTGACAAAAATATAAAAAATTCTAAAAATTTCAACCAACCACTTTATCTGAAAAAAATCATTGGTTATATAGCAGTTTGACAAACATTTATTTTGATCATTATAAAAAACTTAATATTTTCTAAATAATACAATGTGATTAAAAAGTTTAGCTGATCATTGCAGAGTTATCTCCCTGTAGTGATAAGTACCACCTTACTGAGCATAAATTTTAACAAATTGTCGTATTCCTTTTAGTACAAGCAGGTCAATGCACTCAAACATTTTTAAAACAATTACGCATTGATTTTTGATGATCGCATCTAAATTAGAATCAGAACTTTGCGACATGTGGTCGGCTAGAACGATTCGACGACGTAAAGTGTGAGTTTGCCATGAACAGCCGATCGGGAACCTTGTAATTAAAGAATTCAGTGTCAACCGTGCAACACAAAGACGTTTATTAAGAAGGATGTTGCTTATATTTTGAGGTAAGTTTGTCATAATTTAGGTGAGCATTTACTGCCGAGGTTCGTCGATATTCATTGCATTGATAATTGAGTCTCCGTTAAGTAAAAATGTTGTCTAAGCTGTATTGTGTACATAAAAGGGGTCTTATTTGTTACAAATTTCGCTGTCAACATGAATATGGCAGTCTCTATAGACACATTTCCGTGCAATTATTTATACGGGTCAACAGTATTGCATTCGCTTCTATGAACAATCCTATCGTCAATGACCATTGCCTAAGTAACTTTATGTCGACTTGCAGACTGCCTGGCCATCAGAAATGCAATGTTGTAAAAAAAAATCCGCGAACTATGCCCTCCCAATCACCCCACTAATTTGATATGCATTTCGATTCTAATGTCATGTTGGAGACAAACACTTGACTTATTTCAAACAGATCAACTGAGTATTTCTTTTTGTTAATGGGGTTTCAGATAACTCTGCTTCCACATGCAAAATTATTTCTTAACAAAACCTTTATTCAAATGATTTTAACATATTACAAAACCAAAAAAGGAAAATAATTAGAAAAATATGCATACATGGCACCAAATACATGTCTTTGATCATACTAATACATTGCCTGCATCTGATAAATTGCTTAGACAGGCACATGAGATGTTAAGATATGTAAAACTTTTATCATCACGGATATCATTAAAAATAATTTTTGATTAATGGTGTTAAATCTGATTTCTAATCATCTCTTTTTACAAACACATAATTGTTTTCTTTATTCGTCTATACTGTTTATAGTCATTAGATTGATTTTTATTTGTTGTAATAATTATCTGTAACAATGTTAACATGTTTTTGTATAGATCGTTTATGTACATAAATCTTACTTTCTTTATTTAAAATCTGGTGTTTTTAAAATTTTGTTTGAAACTTTTCATTTATTATTGTACTCCTTCTTTTGCAGAAATTTGATTTAAAGGTTATGAAAAATCATCATCAGTTTTGATAACTTTTTAAATACACATAACGAATTTGATAATTCATTAATAACCATATTAAACTCAAGAAGTAAAGTTTCACCTCATTACCGCTTTATTATACATGTTATATAAACAAATTAGTGTTTGAGCTCTGATCATCACTTCATACTAGTAACAGCTGAGTGGTATTTGATCTTATAATGTGACCCTTCAGCTATGATCATCATCTTATACTAATAACAGCTGAGTGGCATTTTTCTTATTGTGTGACCCTTCAGCTCTGATCAGCACTTCCTAACAGTGACAGCTGAGTGGTATTTCATATTTTTATGTGACCCTTCAGCACTGATCAGCACTTCATACCCGTAACGGATAAGTGGTTTTGTATATTTTGTGTGACCTCTCAGTTCTGAACATCACTTCATACCAGTAACTAGTGAGTTGTATTCTAGTTATTGTGTGACCCCTCATGTCTGATCATCACTTCATATCAGTAACATCTAAGTAATATTCTGTAGATTGTGTGATCCCTCAGCTCTGATAATAACTTAATCACCAAGGGAGTGGTGATCTGTCTTCATCATTCTCACAGCCAAATGTAAACAACATAAATTCTTGATCACTGTTTAATTTACTGCTATCTTAAAACGCACTTATGACTTTCAACACATGTGTTAGAGTTGTCTCCTATATACCAAGTCTACCCCTTAAGTACTTCCAATATCTAAATATCTCGAGTACATATTTATCGCTTCACAATCAATAATTTAAAAAAAATTGTAGAATCTATATATACCAAAAATTGTAAGATTTAAAACTTATTTGTGTAATCAAAAAACAGCCGAAACAATGAAACTTTTATAAAAAAAAAGATAAACTAATAAACCATCATCCAAGTGATTTGTTACTGAATTAAAAGATTGACAAAGGCTATAATTAATTACCTGGTGTGTTTTTACCAATGGACTTATACTAGCTTCTTCTACTAGATATTTAGTGACAAGTAGATGTCCGTTCCTAGCAGCCAAATGTATAGCTGTTTCCAAATGTAACTATAATACCAAATACTATGTAAATATTTTGGTCATCAGTTATACACAACATCTTTTAAAACTAATATGTGTGAGGAACAGGATAATAATGTGTCCTAGATATGTAGGACAAGGACATATATCACAGGAATCAGTGGTTTCAAGTGAATAAAATAGCCGTACTTATCTATATTCTACATGAACAACAAATAATTCAGGTCCACTCAATGAAAATAATTACATCTCACTTTATATAATCATAGCGAGTATGTGTTGATATAATGATTAAATCTGTCTGATTAGAATAGATCAGAATAAGGCGATTATTTTTCTAAAAAGAAAAATTGTCAAAGAAATATGAAAAAAGAGTAACAGTTTCTGATTTAGTCCGAGCACACAAGCTAAATAATAACCTATTTTGTATGATTCTTACAACTAATTATTGTCTTTTTAATCTGTCTGATTATAACTTACTTTGTGTAGATCAATATATAAACACATTTAATACAAAGTAAGTTATTTAGAGAACGGGAAAAATCCATTCCAGATTTGTTGAAAGGAGACGAGCAAACTCGGCCCTACTTTATACGATTCTAACAAATATTTGATGTCCATTAATCTGTCTAATTACCAATATGATTTTGTGTTGATTTATATTAATGACATTGGACTGAGGAGATAGCATACCCCTTTGGTGTCTTTTTCACATCCTCTTTCTATGAGAAGTTGAGTTACTTCTAGGTGCCCTCCCTTGGCAGCCAACATCAAGGCTGTCCACCCATTACCTAGGATAAATATAACTTATCTCAAATTCAAACTTATAAACTGGACAATCTTATGCAATATATAACATGCAGAAAAAAATAATTACACCAATTAAAACTTAACAACATAATTAAGTGCTGATTCAGAATAATTATCAATTCTTATACATTAATTGTTTTCCGAAAAAAAACATGGACAAAAAATATACTTTTCTTATTCAGAGCAACACTATAAGTAAAAGGGAACCTACTTTTTTGTGATTTTTTACAAATATTTGACAAATATAAAGTGATATCTTTTCTTAAACATCCGCTGTCAAGGAGCAATTTTGTTACCTCGAAGTGTCCTCTACTGGCAGCATACAAGTGCTGTCCATACATCTCTCTGGAATAAAACAACTGACATCAAACTCGACTGATACATGTGATAAACTTGACAATAATGCAAAATACATATAAGCAATATATATTGACTCTTAAAATTCAAGAGTCTATCTAAAAATGAGGGTACTTTTTTTTTAAATGAGGGTACTTTTTATATGGCCTTCCAAATACCGTTTCGATCCCTAACATCACTGAAGAGACATTTATTGTCGAAATCCGGATCTGGTGTACTAAATAATATTGACACCGTATGTTTGTGGCATAACATCGTGGCCACAAGTTAATTTTTTTCTGTTTAGTATTACATCTATATTAAGATCCATTTTGTTACATCTTGTGATCAATTTTATTTGGCAATCGCCAATGGCAGTCAGCAGGGTTAAAGAACATCAGTTGTTCGACCTGTTAGTCAAATGTGTTTTGTTTAAATATACTTTTTCACTTTTTTGGTCTTTTAGAAAATGTTGTTTGTGCTGTTTTTAGACCCTACTGCAACGAAATTTGTTTTACATGCACACGTATAAAAATTGAGGTTTTTATCCAACGCAATCATATGTTTGAACGTAGTTTACAATTTAGACTCGTATATATATATATATATATATATATATATATATATATATATATATATATATATCGCGGATTACAAATGTGTCAAGGTTTGTGATTGGATAACAACACAGAGATGTCAGTATATATTCAGGAAACTGCCGGGGTATATACGACATTTTTATCTCCAATTGGATCCTCAAAAACGTCATCATAACACCGGTTACTATGTGACGTAGTCATAGGCTATCAGACTGCCAGAGGCTCACAGAGGGAAAATAATGACGTACTTCAGTCAATAATACATTTTTGATACAAAATCGCGCAATTTACACTTTATATAATACTTCAATTTAATGTTAAAAGTGTTATTATAAATTATTATTACATGCTTCAGTAGTCAAAAATAAGTATAGTAACCAGTCACAATTGCATTTATATTCAACATAAATAACAAATAAACAAATTGTTCACAGAACTGTAATGTTAAATTGGTTCAGTACAAAACACTGTGTAAAATGAAAACCGATTGTATTTTCATTTTACCTGTATGTTTGATGCATTATTTTTAATTGTTTGATTTACAATAGGATTTTACGTATTGTAAAATTAATTAATTGGACACAAACATGGATAATAGCTACTAATTGAGAACATGTGAAACTTTGGATTACATTTTATGTAGTATATGAAGCTATCACCTGTTGTATGGTTTTTACCTAATGCTTGCTACATAAGTAGATCAGAGATGATAGGGGATATCCTCTCACGACACAAAATCCATACATGCATTAGAAAAACACCAAAAAAAAACAAAGGATCAGCTATATTAGTGATGTTAAGAAAACTCAATCAGACAGAAATAGTACCTTCTTTAATTAACAGTAATGTTGTTTATCCAGCATGGAAGTTAATATGCAATCCAGGTACATGTATCAATCCATTAAATAAATTTATTCTAAAATGTTACCTATCCAATACCTTCAGTGTAGTGCTTTGTAAATAGGTATTTGTAATATTTATTGGTGTAATTTGAAAGCAGATGTGTCACGTTTATCCTACAACTTTTATAACAGATTGAGTGGTGTACCTTCATAATTGACATCCCTTATAGTCTGTGTCTCAACCTTTAGTGATATGCTGTGCAAATGGACTTGTTTCACATAACAAGAAGATTTAACTGTCGGTGCTTTAACTACACTGTATGTGCAACATGTCATGTAACTCGGTGTCGTGTGTTTTGAAATGTTTATGTTCAGACTTGAAAGTTTTTTTGGTAACTTTGGTTTTTTCAGTTGAATTTTAGTTTGGCGTTTTCTAATGTACATGTACCATAAGAAGTGGTATTGTTCAGGTTTTAAAATGATTTGGTACACACTTAAAGCAATTCAAAATGTTACTTTTTTTCTTACAGAATAATAATCAATATCTGCATCATTCTCTAAGCATAATTTGACGACTTCCATGTTTCCATCCTTAGCAGCTGTAAGAAGCTTCTGTAAGTAAAATTCAGATTTATATTTAAATAGATCATGATCTCAACTTTCGTGACATCAGTGTTCTACTGAATTATTTTGGAGAATAAGAATCATTCATTCATACATATACCGATTAAAGATTTGGCCTTGTCTCGAAAGTTAACCTTCAACACTTAATTATTATATAGAGTCTTAACACATTTGTGTTTATCATTAGCAATAAACAATTTAGAAAGCCCATAATTGATAAGTTATTTCATATATATTGTCATTAAACGCGTATAGTGGGTGTTACTTTTAAAACTACTAATGTGAAATAAGATTACTATAACGTGCGTTATCATGTAACGATAATTTTGTAAATTGTATATTCCATGAATGAACCAGATTAAATTGACCTCTTTCAAAATCAGAGGAAATAAACACCATAAAACCATATAAGGGGTACTTCAATGAAATTTTGATTAATGAATATTTTACTGAGATGATTCAATATGTTGCTGAAACATTTCTAGAACGAAATCGCAAATATTAAGAAGTCATTCGGACTTTGGGCAAGTAGAGCCAAACAATACCATGCAGATGCAAATGTCAAGTATTGTATGCCTATCTGTCATGTCTGTGCTATGACGTTTTATATGCAACACCTGAGTTTGTGACATGTTTGTAGTACGGCTTTCCTCCTGCCAGTCATTTTCAGATTGTTTAATGTATGAATGTTAAATTTGTATAACGTTTATGTACATAAACTCATCATAAATACAAGGATTGAAATGTTATAATTTAGCCAGACGCTCGATCGTCCAAAACGACTGTCGAATAAAAAAACATTTAGAAAATGACAAATAAATTACGAAGTTCAAGCATTGAGAACCAATAATTTCTAAAACCTTTGCCAAATACATCTACGGTAATATTTTCTACGTTAGAAAAGCCCTAGTATTTCAAATATTTAACGTAAAGTTTCATTAGTTTTAATCCAAAATTACCATTTACGTTAATTCTTTGAAAGAACTTTGAGAAAACAAAGGTAACATGAGTATCGGATTTAAACTACATACAAATCTTACCTCATTCCAACTTTCCACTTCATCCTAAAAATATAGATTAAAATTTATTTCTAGTTCACGCTATTGTGTTATTTTTCAGTCATTAATGTTACTATCAATTTGAAATCAAGGATCCATATGTACTTGTTAATTACCGAAGCAATCTACATTAATGTCTTCTAATCATGAATCATGTTTCAGTTGTGTAGCTTGTAGATTATTTTTTTTTTATTTACTTGGATTTGCTGTTTACAGTTTCTCTATCATCATAGTTTTCGTTAATACGAAGTACACATTTAGTCTAACCTCGTCATTTACGGGCAACAATCCATTTAGGATCATCAAAACATTTTGGTTGAAACAGAAAGTAAGTGGCTTGTGACATTTTTTAAAAGCATTGATGCATTCGTCAGATTCATTCTCAATTCCCTGTTTTCACCGTAAAAGATAATGAATACATTCTACCCTTTTGTTCTATTTTAGCAATGTTTGCTGATTGACGAGGAAAATAAAACACACTTTATTCTATATAAATTTATTTTTATTCCGTTATATTTGGGGTTTCCCTTATCTATTTCTATCTTTAGTAAATGTGGTTTGTAGAACAAGTTTGTAAAACCATTTTGAAAAACTGGTTGGATAGTAAATATATATAAGTCTTTACTTAGTCTGCACGAGCATTTTTAGACGGGAATATTGGTGGGGTTCTATAGTATTATATAAGTCCGATACTTGGATTATTTGTATCGAGGTTCTCATCGTAACTTCAAAGTAACGACACGTCCAAGACCATAACGATACTGGTGAAGATCATCATGATCCAGCGTTGACGACCGATGGGTCATTTCGCTTTTCACTTTAGCTTTAAACAACGCATTAGAGAAAAAGAAACAGTCGATGATTAACTATTTTGAAGCCCGGTTAGACATCAGTATAAAGACATCCGGTGTCGACCAAACATAATTCACATTCGAGAGCGAAGGAATAAATATTCAACATTTGTTTAATTCCGAACGCTTGGATAAACTTTCCGCCATTGAAAGCTGTTTAAAGTTGGGAAACGTAACAGAAGTTAGTAGTATCATTTCCGATGAGAAAGAAATACTTCGTTAGCGGAATTAGATCCTTAAGATAGCTGATAAACACGGTTGGGAAACGGTAAAGTAATATTTGGATAGTCCGTTGGCAGAAAATAAAGAGGATGCTAAAGATTTACGCGATGCTATTTTTTGGGGCTGCTAACAACAATGTACAATAAACCCAATACGGCAAACAGTGGTTCCAGTCGAGGAAAATTTAATTCCAGAAGCTTTTTTCGTGGCCTTAGCCAAGTCAGTTGTACAGACGGAGTCAAAGAAACATACAAGTGCTTCTACTTCAATAAATCCGGTCCTTTCGCACGCAGCTGTCCCTAAAGAAGTACCCCATCAGCCAAAGTGCACCAAAGTTCAAGCAGGATTAACACACATGAAAGACACATTTACAGCACAGAAACTAACGAAGTTGACAAAAATCTTGTAAATGTTAAAGGCAACTTGAAAAAAACATTGATCATATTGGAAAAATGTACTTCATAATAATGGTTTTGTTATGAACGTTATTGATTTTGGTTATAGAATTCCATTTTTTAGTGATCAACCTTCTGTTTTTCTTTACAATAATAGATCAGCCTTACATCATTCAGAGTTTGTTGAAAATTCCATTCAGGAACTTTAAATAATTGTATAACAGAAGTTAAATGCACATTTGTGGTTAATCCACTTACTGTTTTAGTTAGTAGTTTAGGAAAAGAAAGGCTTGTTTTAGATTTAAGACATATGAATAAATTTGTTAAAAACCAGAAAGTAAAATTTGAAGGAGTAAAAGAAGCTTTAACTTTTGTCAATTCTAACAGTTTCGGGTTTAAATTTGATATGAAGTCGGGTTTCCATGATTTGGACATTCACCCCGATCATCAAAAATAGTTGGGATTCTCATAGAAATATGGCGATACGGCAAGATATTTTAATTTTACAGTTTTACCTTTTGGACTTTCATCGGCTGGTCATATATTCTGGTTTTATTGCTTATACAGAAAAAAAGTGTATAGAACCAGTCCAAGTGATTGACTGGTTGGGTATCGTTTGGAATTTTAAAGATTGTACTTTAGAAATATCGACCAAAAATTAAGAACTTTTAAAGAAGCTGTTTCTAATTTAGTTGAAGGTAAAACGCATTTTACTTGTAGAAACGTAGCAAAAATATGCGGAAAAATTATATCCATCATTCCTGCACTTGGTAATGTTTGCCAGATAATAACAAAGCACATGCATATGTTAGTATGTTGTAGAAATTCATAGGATGAAAACATTCTAGTAAAAGGTTATATTTTAGAAGAGTTTAAGTTTTGGTATTTTTAGTGCAAGTCATTATCTTTCAAACGAATTGAACCTATGAATAGAATGTTACAGCGTGTAATATTTACTGATGCTAGTCAGTACGCTGGTGCAGGATTTATTTCAAATGATAACAAAATTGCACATTTTATGTTTGATGGTCTTGATCGAGACAAAAGTTCTACAAGGAGAGAGCTAAAAACTGTACAAAACAATATTTCATGTTTCAAGTCTGAATTAGCAGGAAAATTTGTCAAGTTGTATACTGATAACCAAAACGTTGTACATACTGTAAAAAAAAGGGTAGCATGAAAATGACGTTACATGAAATTGCTTTAAGTATATTCCACATTTGTTTATCTTGTGATATTTTATTAGTACTTGAATAGATTCCCAGAGATGAGAATTATTACGCATGCAGACTATCTGAGTAACATCTTTGATTATGATGGTTGGGGCGTGTCAATGCATATTTATACGTATTCTAGTTAATTGTGGAGACCATTCACAAGCGATCGTTTTCCCGATTCTAAAAATAGAAAATTTAATAATTCTAAATATTTTACACCTGATACCTCGGGGATGGATGCTTTCGCATATGATTTGGCTGACCATAATATCATCATAATCAAATGTTTTATCGCACAGAAAATAAGTTACTGCGAGCAAACCAAGCCTACATTTTGACTTGCCTCTTATTCCGCCATGTAGATAGATAAGAAATATTTTAAATTCGTACGAATTTATGAGGGAGAATTTATGCTATTCGGCATTCACCTTAAGGTTTGACTGAAACTGGTTCAGTTGTAGTAAGGGAAGACTTTTTGGAAAAGATTACGAAAATAAATGTAAGCATACGCCAAATGCCTTGCGGGACCTTATGTAAAACATTGTGCAATATGAGCAACAACAAAAAACCAAAACAGGTTCAAATGTCATGCAGCTAATGTCAATCTCTGGTGTGATGGTTTTTTTTCTACAACTAAATTTGAACTAAGTTGACCGGTTTTTTTTATTTGTAATATTTGTGTGATCTTGGAATTTTTTTATTTAAAAGTTCATGCAAAATTATATCAGTTTTCATTACAAATAAGCACATAATTGAATCTTTGAGTATAATGGAGAACAAAAGGTTATATAAATATAAAACTTTCAAGTAAATTAAATCTCACCCAATTCCAAATTTCCATGGTATCCTAAAAAAGTAAATGAAAACTGTCTCAAATAAATACTGTTGCTTTATAGTTGTGTTATTACTACTGGAAATACAGGAACCATATGGAATTGCCAATAATTAATTACCTAATATTTTCAGATATCAGTTTATTTCAAGTAGTTCTAGCATTTGAAAAAAAGTATCTCAGCCTTTTAGCACTATTTGAAAATAGGAGTACCATTGATTGTATAATACGCCTGGTGAAAATAAATGGCCAGTTTGTCATTAGAATATTCTACAGACCAAGATGAAGTGATCAGGGCCTGAAAATGGTCGATTTACTGAGATCTACAAACAGTACTATAAATTTAAATATCGTTGTGTATGTAGATCCTATCAATCTCACTTAAGTACTAAACATTGAAAATTACTTATTAATTCAATCACTGGACTAGGAGGCAAAGTCGCAAACTAGTCGTCTAAACTGATATGTTCTGATAGTACTGCAACTGTGTGCTAAATGTCATTGATTTATCAAACTTATTTAATTAAACACCTGTATATTAAAAACTGCTATTTAAGTCAGTCCCCTAGTGTGCAGGGCCTCAAAATAGTAATGCAATTTTATAGAAAATATCATTGATCTATCACAATTGGTTCCTATTAACTTGAACACGTAACATTGAAAATTGTTAATTCTTTTCAAAGTCAATTAAATTTCAAATGTTTATTGCAATAATTACCTGTCAAACTAATGTAGTGGATGTCGTTGGTTCATGTCTGTCATATTTTTTCGTAAATTGTGTTGATATAAATTTGGCCGACAGTTTTCGCAATTGAATTGTTTAAATTTGTTCATGTCCGATACTTTTGAACGATATGGGTTGTGTTTTCATTGCTGAAGGCCGTGTGGTTGTTTAATTTCTTACATCCACTTCGTTTGAACTTCGGTGGATAGTTGTCTAACGAAGTTGACGTTTTTTCTCATTTTTTTACCAAAAATCGTAATTGATTGTTTGGTTAGACACAGAGTATCTTTTGCTAAATTGACGAACAGATAAAGAGTAAAATATAAGAATGTGTACAATTCTCTGCTAAAATCAATCAAGCTTTTGTAAGGTCACACTTAAATGTCTAGCCTATTTTTACCATTGATGTTATGTTGATAGTCCTAGATATACATGTTCACTACAAGTATCAAATAAACTTACAATGATTAAGAAGATAAGGTCATAGTCAGGTAAACCAAGCCACAAATATTAAAACATTTTACAATCATACCATACACCAAAACCAGTTAACGTAGTATACAACAGACCTACCTTGAAAACTTAAAATGGATCAATGAACCACGAAAACGACATCAATGTCATTTAAATAGGGACTTTCCCTTTTGCATTTTCCCCATAGTTCAATATTTTTGTGTGATTTTACTTTTTTCAGATAAACCTTATTGACAGACACCTTGTACACCTTACAAGCATTCCATGCTTTAAATATCATTTCGCATTAAGTATATAAAAAGCAAACATAACCAGGACAAAATACAGGGGAAGGTCACATGACAAACGTCAGTTGGACATTAAACCATACAATAATATATGAACCACAAATAGTGTTACTATTGCATATAGTATCTGAAATACGGACTTGGCCAGGAATACTAAAAATGTTCTCTGATCAAGGAAATAAGATAGAGGTCAATTGAAAATTCTCCGACAAGCATGATGACCTTACAGGGTACAAACATACAAAATATAGTTATTCTACGAAAAGCTCATTACATAAGGCATGTATATACAAACTATGACGTATGTATGTCTAAACCGGCCTTTACACTTAAGATTTCTTTGATTTCCAAATCTTTTTTTTATTATTTTGCAGCATATAATGCAGTTATAAGATTTCAGTTTCGCAATGATTACTAAACATAAATTATCCTGTATTTTAAATATATATATTTTAATATTTTCTCTATGTGTACAATTTTTATTTAGAAATAACATCTGATTTGTGTCGTTATTGGTAATGTTTCTCTTGACTCTATCGGCAGAGGTAATTTTCATTTTTTTCACTAGATTTCCCACTGTATACCACTTTACTGAATCTTTAAATTATTATTATCAATGATACTTGGGCGTGTAAAATGAATAATGTCTTTGTTAAATGGACCTTTAAATACATTTACCTTTGTTGGTTATCTACCATAATAATACTGCCATTCAAATCTTTTTTACGGAACGGTACCAAAGACGATTAAAAAAACAATAAAACTACTTTTTAAATAACTTTCTATAAACGAATAAATATGTGTATTTTACAAACATGTTTGTTCTATAAAGCCCAGCTTTTCTATTTGGTTTACTTTGCATTGAGGATAATAAGTCAGCAATTTAAAACTTGAAAAGTTGTTCTTTTGACAGCATGATAAATCTTGGTCAATACTATTAAAATACTTTTTGTATACAAAGTTGACAAATATGGTTACATTACGCGGAAGTTTGTCATTTCGACCAGAAACAGATAACAAAGTTAAATTATTGAAAGAAAGGGGATCGAAAAAGACTTCTTACTAGTTTTTATATTTTATTTATTTATGTACGATGAAGTTTGTTTTTACGAACGTGGCCTTCAGAGTGGGCAAATAAACGTGTATAATAGGACACATTCTACTTGTGTCCAAAAAAAATACCCAGAGATAGTTGAAAATCAAAATGAAATAAAAACACACAATTTTTGGCCATAAAGTTCCGTCCCAAAGTTACTGTATGCCCATGTTCATGACTCCACAATCAGAGCATAGATTATTTGTTTCTCATAAAAATCATGCAATATAAAATTACTGTCTCCAAAAGTGTATATATTTTACAGAAATAAGGAAAATTTACCTTTTAAATTTTAAAAATTATCAGTTTAGGTTAAAATAATCCTGTTTCGTTCCATATATGTCATCACACATTAACCGATTTTTCCGGGGTTTTTTTTAACATACGGGTATCTGGAGTGTTATACAATTCCTTTAGATGAAAGTTAGTGTATGTTTAGTGAACCGTTGAAGGCCGTGGAGGGCATTATTACAAAGCATATACGTAGGTTGATACATTGAAGTAAACTGAAATATGTTTCGTCAATTTTGTGACTAATACATTATCTTTTTTTTTAATATTTAATTTTACCAGATAATATTACAATATTAAACAGAAAGAGAAAAAAATGTGTTAGTCAGTACCTTAACCATCAATTGCAAAAGCGGGTCTGCGGTTATCAGTGAAAACACATTTTTTCTTGCAATTTGAAAGCAAAATACTTATGGTTCATACACAATAATATATTACAAATATATTAAAGATATTGGACAGGAGAGGGTCGAATTCAAACTCGATAGATTTTTTTAAATAATTTGCTCAGATGAAGATTATGTCATGCTTGTTTAAACATGATAAAAAGTGGATACGGGACTTGTTTTATTTCCCCGCCAGTAACTACGTGTTCAGAATTGTCAGATTGGTTTTTAATTGTACATGAAATACCCAATTATGTTATATATTATTCATGTTTTTGTTCTTGATAAAGTAGGATAATACAGCTTTTATTCTTTTATAAAAGTTGTATTATCTGAATTATCTCCCATTAAATGACACAGTTAATACAAAATTAAACCGCAAAAAATTCGATAAAAAGATAAAAATAAGGTGAAACGCTTAATGTTCTTATATACAAGAAAGCTCATACGAATAAATACGTTATTCTCTTAAAACAATTTCAAGATCTAGAATAGTTACTTTTTTTGCTAAGATGGGGAAAGATACACGACCTACTTGGATGGTCTATAAGGTAATTGTAAGAATAACTAATCAATAGATTCCGATATGAGATTTAGTTATATGTTCGTGTATAACCAGCTGTATATGCAAATATATCTTTGTGATTATAACCAAAGTTTGGTTTTGTTGCATATTTCAGTGCTTCTGTTATTCCGTTTACCTCTTAAAGTTGATGTGTTCCCATGATTTTTGTTTGTAACCCATATTTGCTTTCTTACAATCGAACATTTAGGAATTTTGGTCCTCAATGCTCTTCAACTTCGTACTTTATTTGGCCTTTTCAACTTTTTTGGATTCGAGCGTCACTGATGAGTCTTTTGAAAACGAAACGCGCGTCTGGCGTATATACTAAATTTAGTCCTGGTATCTATGATGAGTTTATTTAGTCCAAGCAAAAAGTGGTGCAAAGTTAGTTTCCGTTGGAATTCCGATAATCTGACAATAAACGGTATATCAATAGCGAACAAAAATGTCATTATCATATCAGAACAGGTCCTATTGGCACATTTCTTTTATTTGTTATTACTACAATTGACATGAAAGAGTTCAGACATGTATATGTACATTTTGATTGTTTAAATGTCCATTTAAGGGGGTACAGAACACCTAAGAAAAGATAACCCTTACTCATGGTCTGATTCATTGCTACGTTTTCAAATCATGCAAGCTTTTAAAAGATCATGATTATAATGTTTACATTATTGCTAAGAGCAGCTGTACATCTATTGTTATTCATTAAATCTTTTAATCCATTTAAAGTTACTCATTTTCCATGAATGAATCTTTAAAGAGACATAATAGGGAGATTTCAGAGTGAAATAAATTTACCAACAGAAAACCAGGGTACCGTTTCACAAAGCCTTCGTAAGTCTACGTGTCATCGTAAGTCCATCGTAAATAAATCGTAGGATTTACAGCCGTTTCACATAGCCGTCGTAAGTTAAGATGATCGTAAATAAAGCGTAAATCCTGGCGTAACTTACTACAGCTATACCCAGTCGTAACTCCATCGTAGTTTTTCTACGAAAATAAATTAATCCATCTAACATGGCTGCAGCGTTCTTTATTCTTTGTCAAGATACCTCAAATGTTAGAAGACGAAGAAGAATCTTCAATATTATAGAACTACACTTGAAGTCTTTCTTCGTTTGATTATTTGTATATTCAAGCAACTAACTTAATGCAAATCTAAGGTATTAATCATTGTTTACTAATCTTATTTCCTACCGGCGTACGTCTTCACAATTTAATAAATAGGCTTTCTATCACGTCCGCGTTCTGAAATCTATTTATAATTATATCACTACAGGCACAGTGGTAATCGATAAATCGTTTAAAGAAGGATGTTTTATTCCCATTTTTAAAGTTATGTGTACAATATTAATCTGAAATCAGTGTTTCACAGTCAAACCAGATAATAATATTTTTTTTTGTAATTTCGGCCAAAAAAGAAATGTATTTTAATCAGAATATCGAAATATCTGACTGTAATTAGTTTCGTGGTTAATGGAACTTTTTGCAACTATTTAGATATATATGCCTTTCGAGTGACTATTTTTGAATCGAATTTAATGTAGATCACATATACCAAAACTAATAGGGGTAAGCTGCAGATCAATAAGACAGGCTTTGTGTAGATGCGATATGTCTTCAAAAATTAATACAGTAGAAACAAATTTGGAAGCGGGAGGGGAACTTAAAGATTGAAAAGTGAAGAATTTTTTTTTTATTTAGGGACATCGCCACATGCACCTGTTTCTATCAATGGGAAGGTCGACTATCAATATGTAATATATATGGATAGTCGACCTTCCTATTGATAGATCGAAACAAGTGCCTGTGCACATCTCTCCTCGGTCCTTCTTCTTTTAGGCATATTATTTAGGGAAGAAAGACAATTATTCTATACACATTAGCCGTTTTAGCTATACAAAACTGTTGGAAATGTAGGTTATACGTTAATAAGACAGCAACCAAATGACAAAGACAAACTAAGGACATCCAGAAGGCAACATAGTATAGTATAGTTTTCAACAATATAGATAGATGTCTATGTTCCAGACCATATGAGTATTTGTACCGTACGCGTACTTTTTCAAAATACGCAGCATACGTCGGACTGTTCGCGTACGGTCCATCAGATTTTAAGAAGTTGGTCAAGTTTTAATACAAATAAATATATAATTACAGATCAACATGACATAAATCTCGAATTGATATAAAAAGTTTAATTGTAATTGGAATAAAAACTTATTGTTTTGACTATTTTAATAGGTCGCGTTAATTTAATCTGGTAAGTTTCTGTATTTAGCATGAAATTCAATATTACTCACTGAATTGAAGCCGACAAAATGTGGGTGAAAAGTTTTTAGAATATTTAGGATTTTTTTCTAGAAAAAACGTCAAAACAGCTGTTTCCTTGTTAGACAACATCTATCAATTTCTAGTTTTAATATAAAAATAAAATTTGATAGAAACGATACAAAAAAATAACATTAAATCGCAATTCTCCAAATAATGTAAAAAAATTGGAAAAAAAGGAAGAAGCCTAAATGTAAAAAAAGTTATTAATTTAAAATTACCAATTTTTAACTACATAAACTCGTATTTCCCGCTTTACGTTACCCTACAAGAAACTTTCCTAGGAGCCGTGGATTGCGAAATATCGTCTGTATATTTCCAAAGTATTTACGTAAATTGATGGCTTCGTGTGTTAAAACATTTATTGGCCAATCAAATCGGTATATATTATTTAATATTCACGGTTGGGAACCCCTTTAACCCGAACTCCTGCGTCGTAAAAATAACATGCTTTGCATATTCTTTAGCTTTTATATACTTAGTAGGCAACCCTTTTTGTTGGTTGGTTGTAGCATAATATTCTCATGCACCGACTTTTAAAAGAGACCATTAAAACTCTACTTGTGGATACGCTTATAGTATTAAGCATCCTATCCCATTAATAGGCGCTTGAATACGAGATATTTATTTGAAATAACTCAAGATATATGAGGTTGTGAATGAGGTTTACAGAATAGAGAATAATGCCCCCCCCCCCCCCAAAAAAAAGAGAAAAAAGAGAGAGAATATAAAGTAAAGTTGACAAAATAACTAAACTCTGCGTTTCCTGCATACCAAATTAAATATTGATATACGTATATCATTTGGAATGAAATGTTGAACTGGTCCTTATCAGAACTGGTTCAATGATTTTAGCCATGCAAATTATGTTCATTAATAAGCATCGGTATTTTCGTCCACTATTGCAGACTTAGTTAACCTAACATCCTTCTCCTACATAGTGTCAATAATAGTTACAACAAGTTATATATATATAGCACGCCTTTTACGAATTAACTTATGATTAAATATGTTAATGAGTAAGGCGTGTCTATATGTGATTTGTAACATTAATGGGCTACAGGGTTAGAGTTTAACCTTTAACACATGTTAGAGATTAAACCCTAACCAATTAAACATTTCTGCATTTTTAGATACGTCAATCAAGTAGTGGCTTGATACTATAACTGATTTCAGAAAATTAATGTTAGTTGGATTTGTTTGTACGATACTAATAGGTACGTTTAAAATTCAAAGAATTGTTGCCGTTTGATTCTTACTCGATAGTCATTTATTTTTTCCTCCCAAAAATTCTTGAAAAAGGGTGTGTGGAGAGAAAACATGAGGGGAAAAGGGGGGGGGGGGGTAAATGCAAAAATTTATTCTATGATTATTTGCCATCAAAACATAAAAAAAAGACTTGTAGTTTCAAAGGACGTTGTGATAAAAAGGAAACATATCCCTAATACCAATTATAAACGTAAATCAAAATGTTCTTTCGTTCCCAAAACTGGGGAAGATCGGTTAATTGATTGCGTGTCGAATTCATGTAAGGTCCAGGGACAAATGTTTGAAGCTTGTCCAATACACGAAAATAGAACTTTATGTGGGGGCCCTGGAGGGGGGGTATGTTTCCTATTCTTCTAAAAAGATATTCTTATCCCAGATTTTATAAACAGTTTTTTTTTATTCTGGTCAAGCAGATGACAAAAAATAAATTCTGAATCCAGATTTTTCCCATACCTTATAGTGTTAAATATTGGGAAAAAAAATGAAAGCGTTGAAAAGCTAAAAAAGATTGATCGCGCTTTTTGCGAAAACAAATTTCCGACTGAGACAAAAAAACATAGCCCCCATGAAGTTCAAATGGTTGCTCCCTAATTACTACCCCAAGGAGGCGGAGCTAGACTGTGCATTAACAAATTTTGAGATGGAAGTTAATGCACTGGTTTAAGCTCCTCCCATTCTTTGCTTTTCAAACGAGAAGTTCTCTACGGCGGGATTGGAGAGTGAAATAACTAAAAAATCATTCAGTTAACGCACTCTGCTAAAAATAACCGAGTTAAGTCACCAGAAGATCAAAGGAAAATTTACCATCCATGTTACAATGAAATTTCGTGAAAGAGTTCCGACAAAAATAACCATTGACAACAAAAAGCTCTGTACAGCTGGAAAAAAAACATACAACAACTAGTCATACAATCAAAGAGCTATAATTCTCGATTTTTGGAACGAAGCATGCACAAAAAACAGAAATAGTTGAAGAGCTATCAGACCAAATAGAACCGAATAAATAGCCAAATCATGCAGACGAAGATCAACTTTGTCTAATGGAGTTGAAACCTTAGTTTCTTTATAATTTCAAAATTTATGGATAATTTTAAGGGAGTTGCAGAATACAAACGTCTCTTTCGCCGGAATGATTCCTACGTCCTCAGTTTCATATTTGAGAGATCCATAATTCATTCCAATTTAAAAAAAAAAAACAACAACAAAAAAAAACAATATATTTTTTATATTGGTCTGGAAGACGAATGCTCGGAGACGGATGACATTATTTTTTATTTTTTTGGGGGTTGGGGAAAACCTTTTTTTCTCTCACTACGAATAAAAGTAAAAAAAAAAAATTAAAATCCTCCAAAACGATTATATTGATAAGCATTTTTTTCTATATTGGGCTATCAATAATAAATCTAACCTGTTCTGGTGATAAAATATTTACTTTGTCAGATTCCAGATAACTCTTATTTGTCGGATAACTAATAATGCTGTATATGTTATAAAACTTTATGCTCAGCGCTAGCTTCTCATTACTATTTCCTCATATATTACAAACTAGATAAGATCAAATATAACTAATTTCATCTAATCTACTGCTTAAATTGTTATCCCATATATCCAAATTATTACAAATAAGTTAAGTTACAATATTTATATTTTTCTGTGTTTCGTTTCAATCAGACATTTAACAAAATTGATAAATGGTTTCATTTGTGTAGTGCAAATTCTAAAGGGGCACATAATTTAAAGTATAAGCATATTTTAATGCTGAAAAGATAAGAATGGCTAAAAGAATTACAGAACAAAGAAATGCACCCCCCCCCCCCGTCGTTGCTACTAATCTAGACCCTCACTGTGTCGGATAGTTTCGTTTAATATATTTGACTGTTTTTGTCTCCGAAAAGAATATTGGTACAAAGTGTTGTTAATATATGTATTATTACTCACGAGGTGAACACAAAAAAAAATATTGCTTGACTCACGGCAAAGTTTGCTATGTATTCTAACCAAATTAAAATCGTAAAAAATTGCATTTGTGTTTAACCCATTGAATAATGAAAAAGAACCTCACTAAAAATATGGCCAAATAAACAATTTAACTTCAGACATTCCTGCATCTTATGGTATCTATTTTATAAAAATCACTCATAGACTTACTTGGTAATATTTTTTTAAAAAATACCGATTTTAGTTGAAATAATAGGACATTTTTTGAGTGGGAACTCACTTTTGTCCTATGACTGTAAGCGTCATATATCTTGAATTAATATTGAAAACGGACTAAAATTCTTTAGTTGTATAAATGTTGATATAAAAATATCGCCATAATTCGCCATCCATAATATTTATTTTTAAAAATGTTTATTTGGCATGCCATACTCGATAAAAGCGCGGACGTGAAAGAAAGCACTCTTCTCGGTTTACGATACACTTACGATGATACACACGACGTAACTTGCGATCAACTTAGTAGTTCTTTACGATGCCTTTGTGAAACACACGTAACGGGAACGTCGAACCACACGTAAACCGATCGTAAACTGATACGATGATCGTAAGTTAAGAAGGCTTTGTGAAACGGTGGCCAGGACGTTAGAAAAGGAGGGAAACAGAAAGGTCAAAGGACCATGATAACTGTTTTCGTTTTTTACTTGCCAATGCAAAGGTCTTACATAAAATGAAATAAAGTACAAAAAGTCAAAACTCTAAGGATGCTACCATTTGATTTTATGGGGGAGGGGAGGGCTAGAATTAAAAATGTTGTCCTGCATTTTTCTAGTTGTAATCATTGGGGAGGGAGGATTGGACCGGGATATTTTTTTAAGCTCAGGATTTCAGGATCCGGGAATTGTTTTTTTTTCGAATTTCAGGATGTCGGGATTTAAATTTATTTAAACTCGGGATTTCGTGCTTTTAAGCCCTGGATTTCGTGATCAGGACCACTCCTACCCTCCCTTTACTGACATCATTTTCCTGCATTTTTATTTTTCATTCTTTAGGAACCTTCAATTTTCATTAGTTTATCCTGATATTGTTTACATAAATTGTAATCCTGCTTGTTATGCCAAATTACTGTTCCTGCCTTTGTTTGCTCAAAAGCCTTTCTTGCCTTTTTTCAAATTTCATTCAAGCCCCCCCCCCCCCCCCTCCTCAAATGGTAGTTCCCTCTGACAATACAATTTTAACAAAATGAATAAATAAACCATGGACAATTATACAATGCTCCTGTTCGTAGATCTTCGTACCAAATTGATTAAAATCAAAATAGAATTGACTCCGCAATACTAATTTTTTTTAAAACCATACATGTAGTTTTTAATGAAATACACTATATGGGCTTAGTAATACACGTGGTAATGTTAAATAGGTTAATTCTAAAATTTCTGGCATATTTTTAAAAAGTGCATTTGAACATTTTATTACATGACTTATATTCATGTAAAAAGTTAGAAGATACCGAGGGGGATAATCAACCACCAGTACATTAATTACATGTCACGCAACAACGACAAAAAGAAGAGAAACAAACATCCGATTCAGTCCACAAAACACTACACATTTTTATGCACTCTCACTTTCATCTGAATAAAAAAAAATACTACATCTTTCTAGTATTTTTTTTCAACCTTTATCCTGACAGGTGTAGAAAATAAACGGGTGTCTTCTATTCCGTCCGCATTTTTAGGGAAAGTAAAGTCTATATTTAGAATCATGGTTAAAAATGCAACTACACATGTATGATATAAATAGAACATGTTATTTTTGCTTTATCAAATTTAAATTTCGAAGGGATAGCAAAATTTGTTATTTTTCTTTTGTTGTGCTTTTGTCATGTATGTGTAACTTTCCAAATTTTAAAATCAAATGCAATTTTGAAATAAATATAAAAAAGAAAGTATGGTGTTTTTGCAAGTGACAAGTGAAAATGTTTCTTCTCAAGTTTCAATTCAAGATTATTACTGAATATAGTAATCATTCTCTATAATAATAAGGGACCCAAAAAATAATGTAAAACTTGTTACTGCCGTGCTTTTTTTTTACTGAAAACAGTTGTATTTAATTATCATAATCTCTGCAGAAATACTGAAAAAGTTCTATGTTTAACGAACTAAATTTAACAGTATAACGATTTTGCACAGTAAGCTCTATTTCATCTCTTATGAACCGTGATTCTTTGCACGAATAGTTTTGTTCTTCAATTTTGAATTGTATATTTTTGAATCTGTGGACCAATAAAGTAAAAATCTTGATCATGTAAAGCAATTGCCAACTTTAAAGCTTCTCCCTATGTATCATATGTATTTTTGGCGTGTCATGCTTTTAATTTCAACAGTTCGTATCTCAAATCAAAAATCAGTTACATCCTTTATTTATTTTTTTTGGGGGGGTAGGGGGTATTGTTTTACCCCTGTCCTTCCGTCCGTCCCATTATTGGTATATAGTTATTCGGCATAACTCCTCCTTCTGTTTGATACCTAGGAAGTTTTCACTTTGCTGTCTGTTGATTAGTTAAGTACGTACATTGCGCTTAAATAGAAACTATTCCTTTTTCAAACAATTTTATGTGACTACATGTCCATTATGTATTCCCTGTGCATGGAATGGGTTGACATGTCATGAAATGTGTCTATATTGTTGTATGGTCGATTGAAGCTTGTGTAATATAATTTTTTTTTTAATAAACATGAATTCATTACTACATAAAAGTCATGGCCCGTACAAGTGTTTCTTACCAAAAAACACAATTATCATCCTCAAGGTCAAAGTTCAAGGTCACATGAAGGTCAAAATCTTAAGGAGGCACAACACCTCATGATGATACATCCACATGCCAAAGATGTAAGGCCTAGGTCAAAAATCGAAGAAGTTATGGCCTACATGGTTGAGTTTTTCATGAAAAAAAAACAACATAATAAAACTTGACCTGAAGTCACATTTGAAGGTCACAAAAAGGTCAAAAGACGAAAAAAAAATATGGCCATTATGCACTTTTGAATAGATTTTGCTCTTATTTAATGAATCAATTTGAGGGTGGGGAGTATTTTAAACTTAAATACCAAAAAATATAACGGTTAAATTTTAAAAAGATTTTGTAAGAACAACCGACTAGTATAGCACTCCAAGTGCTTAGTTTTTTGAAAAAATTAAACGACACATTTTTTTTCAAAAAAAATTTCTTCTTCAAATACTAGAAGCACAGCATTCACTTTTCGGGGCTGATTCTGATACCCCCTTTTAAAATTTGGGCATAATTTTAAATCCGGAATAAAAGAACTTACAAGAAAAGGGTATAAATGACCTAATATTCACCTCAGCTATCATTATTAGCTATGCTATTGTCAATTTAGGATTTAATTTTTAAAAAATTTAAAATATTTAACCCTATACCCATATTTCAGAAACCTCCAATTTTGGCCGATACTAGTATGTAAAAGATGACATGTTTGAGTTGCCAAATCTTTTAAACATATGGTTCAAATCTTTTAGAATTTTTGCAAGATGTTAAGGTTGGCCTAGTTTATCAATGAACAAAAATTAAGAAAAATCAAACGACAGGATTTTTTTGGGTTATAGTGTTGGGTACCCCCCTTAATTAGGTGTGTGGTTTTTTTACTAAATAAGATTAAGCGGCAAAGTGGGTATAGGTAGAAAAATGTGAACTTTGAACAATTTTGAAATCGCGAATGTTAGCAAGAAATTCAATAAGTTCTTCGAATGAATTTTCAACACTCAAAAAGTTATTAATTCCACAATATTCAACTGCCTAATTTAAGCAAGCTCTTACTAGGTTTTTCATTGTACAAAGTGTTAGTGAGTAGAATAGACTGTTTATTAGTAGAAAATGTCTGGAAAACGAGATAATTCTATAAAATTGAGAATGGAAATGGGGAATGTGTCAAAGAGACAAGAAACCGACCATAGAAAAAACCAACAACAGAAGGTCACCAACAGGTTTTCAATGTAGCGAGAAATTCCCGCACCAAGAGGCGTCCTTCAACTGGCCCCTAAACAAATATATACTAGTTCAGTGATAATGAACGCCATACTAATTTCAAAATTGTACACAAGAAACTAAAATTAAAATAATACAAGACTAACAATGGCCAGAGGCTCAAAATGCGGCGGGTTTAAACATGTTTATGAGATCTCAACCCTCCCCCTATACCTCTAGCCAATGAAGAAAAGTAAAAGTATAAGTTTACAAATAATTAAATTGTTCAAAAGGAATATATTAGCTGTTTTTGGCAAAACCTTCGTTATCTTCTTGGTCATTTAACTGTTATGTTTGAGCTTGACTGGCGTATTAATCTATAACCAGTATTCTCGGATGAGTCTCTGTTTAGTTATAGCTAGTTTAATGTAATTTTATCTTATATATACATAATTCAAGTTTTGTTTGGGATTCGGTGATCTACAAATCTACTCTTTTATTACAACATCAGTAAATGTTCAATCATAAACCTTAAACTATAAGGGTGTTTAAAATGTACCTTCTTTTAAATATCTATTACGTGTATGTGTATAATATATAAGGTGTACACGAAAAATAAAAAAATATGGCATTGTATTTGCTTAACGTGATGTATTGTCTTTTTGATATAAGTAGAATTAAGCATATAAACATTTTTTAACCTATAACTGGGTATTATTAATGTAATCAGTAACCTAAAACGATTATTCAATTTCTACATATAGACATACAAGGCGTTATATGTGTTTCAAGTGATGTGTGTCTGTTCAATATGAATATAATTGAGCATATAAAACATTCTTATACACTAAAATGTTCCCAAATTGAAGGCATCGTCTGCAAAAAATTCATATCCTGGTCTTTTTTATGTATCCATTTGTTGGCGATCCATTTTGATCCAAAAAATTCTGGACATCCTGCATGTAATGTTGCTTTGTCACCCTGTTCATCTTTATCCAAATTTGTAAAAATTAAAGCTGAACCCTACAAAATATAATAGATTGTGTTTTAATTTCAATTTAACATACATATACATTCAACAACTCCTTTTATCGGCAGTTACAAAAACCGAGTACCAATATCTGAAACTCCTGATGTATCCGAGTCCTGATGAAAGGTTGATGAAAAGTGTGTAGTTTGTAACAATTAGTAAGTGAGATTTTGATCCAATTTCCTAAAAGCAAAATAGATGGCTTTGAAGGGCAAACAAGAAGTTAGCTACTATTTAGTCTTCCATAATGATGTCGGTTATAAGGTTGAATTAAGTTTAAAATGTAACAAACAATTTCAACCAATCATTTACAAATCCCTTAATATTTACAATTCAAAGTAAACAGAATGAATGCATTTGATCAACACTATTACGTTATTCTTAGTCATTACCTCTAAAAATTCAATGTACTCTGTAATACAAATAATCGAATGTACTACCGTTTAACATTAAAAGATTTATTGGAGGCTGTTAAATTCTATCGTGATGGTTCTTTTGTATGGAAGACACCGGAGTGCCTCGAGAGGATCACGGGCAAGATAACGGACACTCATATTCAAAAAGAGAGGCAAAATATACCGAAGAAATATTTAAACTAATAAGTTAATAATAAACGAACAACGTGATGGCCAAAAACGAAAAAGAATAACGCATAAACAACTGTACACAAACACAGCATTGAAAACGAAAGACTGAGCAACAGGATCTAAGCCAAAATAAATATTGCTAATTCCGTCTAATTAGTTATCAAAGGTACCAGGATTATAATTCAAAAAGTCAGACGCGCGTTTTGTCTACATAAGACTCATCACTGACGCTCAGATCAAAATAGAACTAAAGCCAAACAAGAACAAAGTTGAAGTATTAACACTTATAAAAGAAAGTTTCTGGAATGTTATGTTAAAACTTTCAGAATAATATATTGTATATACATATATACCTTCCCAGGTGACACAGCAAGTCCTAATTCTGGGAAAACTGTTGAACCACCGACTTCCACGTCACTCAACTGTAATGCGATAAATGCATAATTTAGTTATTAAATTATAATATAATGAAATGAAATAAGAAGTTTTATAGGCAGACATGTGATTGCCTGATTTAATAAATACTTGAACAGAAAGAAAACACAAATTGACAGAAAACTATTATATTAACTATTCATCATATAAAATGGTCAAGAGTTTAACATGTCACCTTCCTTGAGAGAAGTAGTATGGATGATAAATCATCATACTGAAACTAGTTATTTAAATTTTGGGGTGGCATAAAAGAGGGGCGAAATATACCAGAGAGACAGTCAAACTATTAAATCGAAATAAACTGACAATTTTATGGCTGAAAGAGAAAAGGACAGAAAACACTAGTACACAAAATACAACATAGAAAAATAAGATTATGCAGCACGATACCCTTCATACACCGAGGGGATCTCAAGGACTCCGGATGTGTACGGAGATCCTACTCCACATGTGGCACCTGTCGAAATGCACATTTGGTGCAGAAAACATCGGTTCCGTAATTAAATGGACTTTTCGAGTAGATATCAGGACTGATATATAAACAGATCAATAAATAACATTTCAATAAAATACAAGAGTTTCGAGGTGATACAAGGAACGGCAATGGCGTCTCCAAAAAACGTATAGTTAGTAATAAGGTAAAATATAATACTTACGTAAAGTATTATAGTCAAACCCCTGTTTGTTGCAGTATGAAGAACACCAGAAAGCTGCAATATTAATAATCATGCAAACAATATAGGTCCAAGTTAGGGAAATGGCCATTGTTATATATTAGTTCGTTTCTGTGTGTGTTACATTTTAATGTTGTGTTTCTGTTGTGTCGTAGTTCTCTTATATTTCAGCGTTTCCTCAGTTTAAGTTTGTAACTCGGATTTGTTTTCTCTCTATCGATTTATAAATTTCGAACAGCGGTATACTACTGTTGCCTTTTTTATATTTGCTACTCATTTAAATACTGTTTTCAAGTTTAAAACTATAAAACTTTGCTTTTTATTAAAATGTTTGTCCATTGTAATTCATTTTTAACAGTGCAGATGACGCATCAACATATACTGTACACATGTTATATTGTCATTTAAAACAATACGTGTTTGTTTACAAAAATAGTATGATAATAAGTATTTCGCCAATTAGCAATATTACGGTTTTGCATGCAAAACATGACAATCATATAAATGCTAAACAATACTACATGAGGCATATATATATATATCATGATATTCATGACTGTGCCTTTTAAAAACTCGGTGCTAACTGACGATTTTAAATGCATTTGCTGGGAAGTCTCCTTAAATTGCCTCGGTTTTTTTTATTTCCATCCACTAATCTTATGATATGTACTTACATATTTTTACCAGGTTATTTCCAACGGTTAATATGTAAGGCCTCCTTAAATTGCCTCGGTATTTTAATTTTCATCAACCATTCTTATGATATATATTCTTACATATTTTGATCAAGTTATTTTCAACGGTTACGATGCCAGGTCATCACAACACACACATTTTGGTTGATATGAGCAAGCAAAAAGTGCACAAACAAAAGCAAGCATAATAGTCTACGTATTCTCTCCATATGTCAACATATATTTGTTCCTAATAGTATTTGTTCCTGAGGGAAACAATATTATAATAATATTTGTTCTGCGGAAATTCTGTCATGAAATACTTTTCTTTCTGTATTATATTTGTTCCACTGATATAAGGAACTTATCTTATATGTTAATTGATGAGTATAACAAATGTTCCTATTATGCGGAAGTTGAGTTTACACCTGATTGATTATTATATGAATCAAAACAGATATAATGCTAATTACTTGATTATTATGTAAAATGAAAAGTGTTAATATGTGTTAGATATATTCACCTGTACATAACACCTAAATGTACACTTAAACATGGAGGCTGATGAGTATGAGAAAATATTTATGTTTTTAAATGATGGGACATATGTTGAAGGTAAGTAACTAATGTTAACAAGTTCAGCTGTGAAATATAAATGTTAATTCTAATGAGAAAAGTAGCATTTAAAGGTCAAATATGCATACTATTAATTGTCAATAATTCAGAAATGATAATTCAATCATAATGTCTACAAAATTGGGAACAATTATTCCCCATACTCATGATACCTGTTCTTATAATAATTGTAAATACCAATTTACCATTTCGGCGGTAGTAATAGATAGAATATAATAATATTTTTTGGTCGGAAAAGATATTATATAATATTTTTTCCTATCAGGGATAAATATTACATAATACTTTTTCCATTCGGAATAATAATTATATAATACTTTTTTCCAATCAGGAATAAATATTACATAATACTTTTTCCAATCGGGAATAAATATTACATAATACTTTTTCCAATCGGAATTATTATTACAAAAGATTTTTCCTTTTTTTTCCTTCATTTTAATGAATAATATGTCAAAATGATAAAATTAAAAATGTAATACCAGTCATAAGATCAAATTTCCACCATAATATTCATTCCAAAGATAATTTATTATGTAATAAAAACTTCCCTTTGGAAGTTATTTAATGTGATAAAAATTCTGAGTCATCGGTCCTTTTATTATGCTGATGGAATAAATATCACATAACATTAATTCCAATTGGAACTTTTGTTACATAATAAATTATCTTTGGAATAAATATTATGACGGAACTTATATTCTGTGACATGTATTCCATTACTGTTAATATGTATAATAAGATCTAATCATAAGAAGAAACATATTGTGTCGGAAGTCATTCATACAGAGAGTGACATATTATAAATAAACAAGAATGCGTCCCAAGAACACGGATGTCCCATCCGCATTATCATTTTCTATGTTCCGTGGTCCGTGAAAAAGGTTTAAAACTCTAATTTGGCATTAAAATTAAAAAGATCATATCATTAGGAACATGTATACTAAGTTTCAAATTGATTGGACTTCAACTCCATCAAAAACTACCTAGACCAAAATATTTAACCTGAAGCGCGACGAACGGACGAACGAACCAACGAACGAACAGACGGACGAACGGACGCACATACCAGAAAACAGAATGCCCGTCAATGGGGCATTTAAAAAACATGATTATAATGATTTACAAGTTCTTCATAAACAAAATATAATACAATTTTGGGAGGTTAAGATAACTTTATAAATAAAACATTAATCCAGTAGGTCTACATAAAGAAATACCAGTCACAAGTTAGGAGTATGACATTTATTTTCAATTGGTTTGATGTGTTAAAGCTTTTAATTCTGCAATTTGATAAGGGACTTTCTGTTATAAATTTGTTGGGACTTTTTTATTCAACTTTTTCTCTCCTCTTTATTTCATTGACTATTTCATAACTATTTCGAAAAGTTCATCTCTCACCAATGTTTCATTCAGCCAATCAAAATGGGGCTGATATTCTCCGCCGATACCGTAATTTATAATCTGAATTAAGATAAACATTTTTTTGATAACTTAGATAATGCATTTTTAACATAAATACATATTTTCAAAATAAGAATAACAAAATGAGAAAAGTGTTTTATAACAAAAGAAATATGTCGTTAGATAAAATTGAAGGTCAACGACTACAACGACTAATGTAAACCGTGTGAATAGGGAACAAAAGAGAGAGTTGATAACTCACTTGTGAAATGAATGGGCGTCAGTATTATAATGCCTTATTACTCAGTCTATCTTTAATATATTGTTGTTCTACACACCAAAGTGTAAGGTATTCGTTTCATCGTACTTTGTCTACACCAGTAACAAATTATTATTCCTTAACAGTTAATGTTCAGACTTTTCGAGGAATACATGCTCGGTTAAACAATCATGATTAGTGATTCTTATTGGTCCAAACATTTTCATAATGTAAACAGAAAGCAAACTGAACAAAGACAAGTCAAAGATAATATGCGTATAATGTGTAGCGCCTGACACATAATATGACTGCATTAGACTCATCAGTGGTGTCCGAATCATCATAACATGGAAGGTCAGAACTTAACCGTGTATATTTGCTTTTTCAAAAAGGATAAAGGATGTATTTCGGTGAAATTTAAAAGATTCAGAAATTGAAATTGATACTATACGTTGAAAGAGCTCAGTAAAGAAACCAAATAAGCTAAAAATATTGATAGCTCCTTTTTTTTTAGGTATTTGAGTTTTAAAATATGGCAGGAAAAGGCTGAGTCAGACTATTACCTTACATTTGCATTGATTTTTATTTGGGTCTCAAATCAAAAGACATCAAGAATCTTGAATTTTGTAAACTGACATTTTATGAGCTACGAAAGCCTTTTATGAAATAAAAAATGGGTGTCATGGGGCAAATATTTTACCCAGTATCGATTAAAAAAAACAAGCAGTCTGATCATCTGACTAAAATTTCCAAAACCTCACCTAAGAACATCCTTAAAGCCCCAGTCACACTGTTACGTTTCAAGAGCTACGTCTTACTACGTTTTGAAAGCGTATCTATTTTTGGAGGTATGCTTTCGAAACTATAAAATCAACGTGTAGAACGCCACATGCGGGGTGTCGGCAATGTTTGACATTGGGTGGCAATTTCGAAGCAGAGAAAAACTATCAAAGTAAGTCCAAGTAACAAAATTTCTTTTTATAGAATTCTGAGTACATTATAATGTATTGCACGGAAGGAACTGTAACATAATCTAAGTCCTGCAAGCAGAAGTAGTCGTTTTAAGTGCAATGTTTCCTCAGATACCTCTTCCTAGTTTTCCGTGTTGCAGATTTTGAGGTTTCATATACACATTTCTTGATAAAAAAAACTACTTTATACGACTTCCTGCGGTATCATTTATATATAATTGAATTCCTATCATGAAATTTAACCAAATACCAGCTTCTAACTTGAAATTAATTGGTTTTAAAACTAGAAAAGTCCGAAAAACTCTTCTACAAATTCCGTACTCTTTGAAGATACAAGTTTTCTTTTCTACCTGCAAGTGGTCAGCCTGTCGAATGTTTGTTCTCAGTCCAGTCAGACGTTCTAGATGATCATTAAACTAGATCATATCAGGATCATTCATGTCTTCCATAAAGTTATACCTACAACAAGAGTCAACAGACTGGAACAGTTTTTGGGGGAAAAAACTAAATTTTCAACAGATAAAAATTCATTAGGGTTCCGCGGAACCCGGTTTCTCGCATACTTTATGAATCTAATACATGTTTTAAGAACTTATACTGCAGACTGTATTTCATGTTAATTGGAAGAAAAACCAAGTACAAAATGTGTTTCTAGATACTAGCTTTTGATTATTATCAAACTTCTGTCCAAGTTGGGTAGACTTCCGTGATAGTTTAGGAAAGTAAATAAAAGTGTTAAAAACGTTTTAATAAAAATGAAATAGTTCAATTTTGTCAAAATAAGCTAACAAATATTGATGATGAATTATTCACTTGCAAAAGAATAATTCAACCTCTTTGAATCTGTATTCATGAAAACTTCAATTTTACCCCTTAGCTAGAGATGAATTCTGCATCATTGTGTTTGGTCAATCATTCAAAGGAAAAGAATATCAACATTGAAATTAAAACAAAGGTAAATAAATTGATTGACTGATTCGATCCGCCAAGAAAATATTCTTTTACAAGTAAAAATGATGATTAACATATATATTTAATCTATAATATGAAATTAAACAGACATTTAAAAGTTCAAATGCACGAGTCTAATATCTATTTATATCAATATGTATGTTCATACCGCCTATATGACAATCGGAGGTCTTCGGGGTTAACTCGACAGTTAATTAGATGTCTTCTGGACTAAAGTAGACATGAAACGAAGCAACATGTTATCGATCGCATGTTTGGTATATTGTTTATTTTCGATTGTTTATAATTTTGATAAATTTTTTATATTGTTATAGATCAAAAATAAGAATTTGAGTCAAATCGAAGAACATGAATTTGACCTTTGGTGCCACTTTAAGAAAAGATCAGTAGAGGTTAGGTTAAATTTGTTTTGGTACTACATGGATAAAACTAGAGGATTCCAAATAATAAATAAAAATCAAGAGTATCGGACATGTTTTCTTTTTTAAGTAAGAATATGCAAATTAAATGTACTGTGGCATATCTTCTGTACATACGGCTTTATAAATTATGGATTAATTTATCGTTTCATTCATTATTTTATTTGTTAGAAAAAGTGGTGTTTGGTCGTTTCTGTTTTATGAACGCGGAACAATCTAAAGAGTGAGATATTGTATCTCACACGAGGACTTCCAAATGAACAATACATCAAACCAGATGAACATAATAGTACCCATGAAACAAATCAGATAATATTAAGGTTTAATAACTAATCAGAAAATAAAACAATACCATGACAGACAAGGAAAACAAGCAAAAGACAACATCACTTCTTAACTCTACATACAATGTAAATAAACACTTAACAGGCAACACAACGATATCCACCAAAAAACACAATGATGCATGTATGTCAGTACAAATACTACATGTGTGTGCATGTTTGGACTCTGGCTCGTCTGTTGCATTAAAATTGATAACGTTCATATTCTTTCTATTATCGACAACTTCAAAATCTACAGAAAACACATTTCTATTTCCAATAAGCATTCATTACGATAATACGACTACGGTAGATTTTGTACAATCAAAAGCATTAATAATAGAAATAGGCAATGAAGAATGTGTCAAAGTGACAACAACCTGACCAAGAGGCAAAAACAACTGACATAGTCCGCAAATGGTTCTTCAACACACCGCGGAAATCCCGCACCGAAGGCGTGATTCAGTAGGGCCCCCAAACAAAACATGTACTCATTCAGTGATACCGGACGCCATTCGAAACTCAAAAACACATAAGAGTACAAACTGTGAAAGTACTTTTATTTGTGGGGTACCAATTTTCGTGGTTTTCATGGATGTCTCTATCCACGAATCTAAGAGTCCAACGAAATAAAACAACCTTTGTCCAAATCAAGACAGAGAAAGATCCCCATGTAGGTTTGACTACTGATATGATCTAGAAAGTATATTGAATATCGCCGAAATAGGAATACAACAATACATGGAGTAATCACAGGGCAAATGCACTATAAACTACAACTGCAGGCAGGATTGTGCCCATTAAACCTTTAAAAAGGTAAACTGTCTAACTTGTGGTCTTTTAATTCTCATAAAAAATATTTTCGATCAATGAAAGTCAGATTCCCGGCATTGATTTTCTATATTAAAGTGTTCATTTCATGTATTCATAATTCTCGTACGTATTTGAAATAATAATTTCATGCTGGGCTAGCTTTTGATAATAATTATTTTACAATTCAAGATATGTTTAAAGTATTTGTTTTGTGTAACTGTTTTCTTAAGGTGTTAATATCTCAGTTAATAAGTGTAATCACTACGTACATGTCATTGTTTACTTTGCAATTTTCTTCAATCAAGATTAAAACTTTCGTTTCTAATGGCTTCATTTTTCTTCTTTTTTTTCCATTTTTATAAGAAAACATAAATCCACGAATTTAAAAACCCACGAACATGTAAATGTTGCTCAAACCACTAAAATTGATACCCACGAATTAAAGAATTTTCATAGTAGGTGTTGTTTATCTATCAAATATGCATGTATCAGTTTACCCTTTCAGAGCACCAAAACTCAGTCCAACTATGGAAAAGTATCATATCATATGAGCTGGGTCGGTAGAAATCGACCTTATACAAGTGTACAAAATAAGTTAATGCACTACAGCAAAATAACACACACAAAAAGCGAAAGTGACACATATTATATAGATATAAGAGGACGGAAAATGAGGTATGAGACAATTCTCTATCCAACATGATCTAACATGTCCAAGTCATAATTTGTAAAAGTAAACCTTTCCGTATTTTAATCGATAAAAATCTATAGGGGTAGGGAGGGTTTTTTACTTAAAAAAAGAATAATTCTACAGCTGCCGATTCCAGTAGGTTCATTGTGTCTTTCTAACATAAACAACACTTTTGTTGTGAAATCTTATAAGCAAATTATTTTCACCATTTCAAAATCAACTATTACATAAATACAGTGACCAATGTTTAGAAAGAACAATAACGCAAATATTGTGTAAGTAAATTAGTTTAACACTTCTAATACTTAGGCCGAGGGATTCTCCGTTTTCCATGTTTACCACATGTACCTTATATCAGATTATTGTTTTAGATACGCTTAAATTCGATGAAAACCCCATAAAAAGTGTGCCATGCGATCTGCACACAATCCAGAGGAATACCCCGCTCAATTTTTGTTCGGATCTAACAAGTTAGCACCTCTTGTCGAATAAGGTACGATTCCATGACTTATTAATTGGGGCAATCAAGGAGTATTTGGAGGCACATCAATCTGATACTGGACCCCATGCCAAATTATTGGCAATAATTTATATCAATGTGCACTGTTAGTGCAAATAAATCACTACTAGTGATAAGTGATGAACAGTAAATAATGACTTTCAATGAATTACATTTGACAAAGTCAAGCAACAACACAATGGACGAATACCAAGCAATGGTTAAGGACGAACGCCAAAACATTGAGAAGTTATTATAGATTGCGACGACTAAGTGAAAATTAGATTCAAATTTATAACTACCAAAGAACAAGAATTCAAATGTGAGATCTGTATGAAACCCGAAATGAGTTATCAACCAATATTTGACTGGAAGAGATGTTTTATTACTACAATAAGATAAATAAACCATTTTTCACACAACGTTATAAATTTATATATGCATAAATGTATATGCAAAAGGAAACATCCATTTGGTGTGTTTTATTTCGATTGACGCCTATCTTTAAATCAAAGATGGCCACCATGAATGAATGAATTTTTTTAGGGCTATCCCCTTGATATGACTAAATATACCTGAAGGTATGCTTATAAAGGAAAACGCGTGTATGGTCAATTGTATGATTTGTATAGTTAACTGCTCAACTAGGTCCTGTTAGTTTAACTTATTCAAATTATTTAATTGTGATATGTTGGCCATTTATACAATAATCTAACTGATTCACACTGACATGGATTTCCATACAGGTCAGTGTACTACCTTCAACTATGAGCAACAATTATCGCATGGTCAGCTTGTAAAGGCCTTGGCATAACTAATATGAAACATTTCAAACGAACAAAAAAATTAACAGTCTGATTTCTGACAAATCATATAACAAAATCACCGGTAAGGCAGAAAATAAACAACGACATCCAATAAATAACTACTTAAACCTTATTATTTGAAGTTGTATGAAGTTAACAATGTAAAAAGTGCCACTGTTAATGTCTAATTTCAATGGATTATACCTATAACATGTATAATAAACCATATAGTCGTCGTACTTTATTTAGTATCAAACCGTTGTATTCGAATGCAAAAGATCGGCAGTCATGATGTATATCAGTTGGAAGAACACTGTTTTGAATGGTAATCAGGAACACGAATCTGATTTAATTGTTGTAATGCTTAGCGGTATTATCATCTGTTTAACAATGAGTAAAATGTATTAGTTTGTTATGTGATTTAGGTAGATGAAACAGTCAATGGTGTGTTTAGAAGGAATTACTTCAACCTTTTTTGACGTTTAAGTGTGAATTCACATTATTATAAGACGTGTCATGTTACTTTTCTATCCCAAATTCATGTATTTAGTTTTGATGTTATATTTGTTATATTTGTTATTCTCATCGGATTTCGTCTATTGCTTATTTCGTTACTGTGTGTGTTACATTTTAATGTTGTGTCGTTGTTCTCATCTTATATTTAATGCGTTTCCCTTTTTTTCATTTTTTAACCCGGCTTGTGGTTTTTCTATCGATTTATAAGTTTTGAACAGCGGTATACTGCTGTTGCCTTTATTTCTTTATATGTTGCAGATAACAAAAAATAGTTAAGGAATAAAACAAAGACACCTGATTCGGGTATTCCAAAAGAAAATCACAAAAATACAGAACTCCGAGGGTAATTCAAAAGGAAAGTCCATAATCAAACTGCAAAATCAAAGCTCAAACACATGAAATGAACGAATAACAACTGTCATATTCCTGTTTTAGTACAGGGCTTTTCTTATGTATAATTTAACCTGGTTTTAAAGCTAGCTAAAAATCTCACTTGCATTACAGTCGCATCCAATTCCATTATATCGACAACATTGCCTTATAATCTTAATCACTACAAACAAAGAACAAAATATGTTACAAAGAAGCACAAAATGGCATAAAGACCAAGCATACTTTAGTCTAGCAAATGTAAATGACAAGAATACACAAATATACAATAGTACAATAACACAACATGCACAATGACGGGATGTAAAAGTACAGAGACACGACACACGTGTATTAAGGAAACATAACTAGAGACTCTAAAGAGCCTGTGTCGCTCACCTTTGTCTATTTGCATATTAAACAAAGGAAACAGATGGATTCATGACAAAATTGTGTTTTGGTGATGGCGATGTGTTTGAAGATCATACTTTACTGATCATTCTTGCAACTTACAAGTTCTCTATCTGTAATGAACTTGGCCCTTTACTTACAGAGGAAAACATTTTGTAAAAACTTACAAAAATTTACCAAATTAATGAAAATTGTTAAAAATTGACTATAAAGGGCAGTAACTCCTTAAGCGGTCAACTGACCAATTGGTCATGTTGACTTATATGTAGATCTAAATTTGCTGAAAAATATTGCTGTTTACAGTTTATCTCTATCTATAATAGTATTCAAGATGATAACCAAAAACAGCTAAATTTCTTTAACAATTACCAATTGGGGGGCAGCAACCCAACAACCAGTTGTTCAATTCATCTAAAAATTTCAGGGCAGATAGACATTTACTGGATAAACAATTTAACCCCCTTGTAAGATTTGCTTTAAATGATTTGGTTTCAGAGTTATAAGCCAAAATCTACATTTTACTCCTATGTTCTATTTTTAGCCATGGCGGCCATCTTGGTTGGTTGGCCGAGTCACCGCACACATTTTTCAGACTAGATACTGTAGTAATGGTTGTGGCTAAGTTTGGTTAAATTTGGTGCAGTAAATTCAAAGAAGATGATTTTTGTAAAAGATTACAAAAATTTACGAAAAATTGGTAAAAAATTACTATTAAGGGCAATAACTCCTAAAGGGGTAAACTGACCATTATGATCATTTGACTTATTTGTAGATCTTACTTTGCTGAACATTATTGCTTTCTACAGTTTATCCCTATCTATAATAATTTTCAAGATAATATCTGAAAACGGACAAAATTTCCTTAAAATTACCAATTCAGGGGCAGCAACCCAATAACCCATTGTCCGATTTATCTGAAAATTTAAGGGCAGATAGACTTAATAAACAGTTTTATCCCCTATGTCAAATTTGCTCTAAATGCTTTGGTTTCAGAGTTATAAGCCTAAATCTACATTTTATCCCTATGTTCTATGCTTAGAAATGGCGGTCATCTTAGTTGGTTTGGTGGGTCACTGGACACAATTTTTAAACTAGATACCCCAATGATAATTGTGGCCAAGTTTGGTTTAATTTGCCCCGGTAGTTTCAGAGGAGAAGATTTTTGTAAAAGTTAACGACGACGGACGATGACGGACGACGACAGACGACGACGGACGAAAACGGACGACGACGGACGACAACAGACGACGACGGACGACGGACGACGGACGCCAAGTTGTGAGAAAAGCTCACTTGGCCCTTTGGGACAGTTGAGCTAAAAAGGCGTGTAAACAAAGCAAATAAGCAAAATAAAAGACAAGAATACGAAAATGTTTTACAAGATTAAATTGAGAATGGAAATATGGAATGTGTCAAAGTGACAACTACCCGACCAAATATCACACAACAGCCGAAAGCCACAAATAGGTTTTCAATGATGCGAGAAACTTACATGTAGCATTAGCACAATAACGGGATGTATAAGTTCAGAACAACGTCATATGTATCTAGGAAACACTTTCAAATTTCAAAATTCAAATAGACAAAGCACATTAGCAAAAATTAAGAACAAGAATACGAAAATTATCGCTGAACAATAACACTATGGCGGGATGTACAAGTACCAAGCCACGTCAAATTGATATCAATAAAATTAGACTAAACAGTAAAAGTAATATTCATAAAAACAAATAAATAAAGGAATAGCATAAGTCGTCATTAAGATAATGAACAACGTCAGTACCCAGAATCTACACTTCAAGACCAGTGTGTATTCTTTGTAACGTTGGTGCGGAATATTTATCGACAAGGTTTTGGTACCTTCCGATGAACCTTTTTAGAAAATGACAAGAAGTTCTTTGAAATATCCCCAGTTTATAAACTTTCTGGTTTTCAGACACAAGTGAAGTTGTACAAAGTCTGAGCAGGAGCTGAAGTTCTTCAATACCGAATAAGTTTGGAAATGTTTATCCCATATGCAGGTAAAATTTCAATGTAATTGAATCAGAAAGCTTGGATTGTTAGTAGAAAGAATATCATCAATATATTTGAAAGTGAATTAAATGACCTGGCTTCTTTGATCTTCTTGTTTTTCATAAGTGTCTGAAGGAACTCCAATTCATATGAAATACGAAAAGGTCGGCAAGGAGTGACGCACAGCATGTTTTGTTTAAAAATCTACCTCTAAATTTAACAAATAGGTTGTTAATAAGAAACTCTAGCATACTGATCACTTGTCCTCTGTTTGGCATGTTTTACTTTTTTGTTTACTATTAACAAAATATGCAAGATGGTATCCCAAAGTAATAAGTTTATACTGTATTCTTCTATGATTATTTCTGTTAGATGATTTTTAAAATGCCACAAAACCAGGTTCAACCCACCATTTTTTTTTAAATGTCCTGTACCAAATCAGGAATATGGCCATTGTTATATTATAGTTCGTTTCTGTTATGGTATTGTAATTATTGTATTTATTTATGTTGGCCTGATTTGTATTATGTGGCCTGATAGTTGTTTACAGAATAATCTTAGAACTGTGCAGTTTAGAAATCACTGGAACAATTACAGAATGATTGGAACTTTCCAGAATGATCCTAATAAAAAATGCGTTATATAAACTTCTACATTTTACTAGAAACTTCTGTTGTAACTTTCTAGGATGTTTCATTATAGACTGTTCTAGAATCTTCCATGACAAATATATATATATACAGACACTAAAGTTAAACTCACTCTAGGACTTACTCTTCGATTGGGACTTAGACATCTATAGACATTAATATTCATAGCCTTTGGACTGATACTTTTATTCTACAAACAACATCATACTGGATTGTGACCGTAGTAGTGAACGTAATATTCAGATTGGATTCCGAAAGATATCCGGATACAGATAAAGATAAAGATTGGACTCATATTTTGACAGTTAAATTGACAGTAATATTTGTGTAATACTTCTTGTAAACTTTTGTATAATAAATATTGTTAAATTTTACTATTGATTTGTGTCTTTTGTTGGCTACCATTTAAAGGCGATTTCTGGCCGTAACAGTTACATTTTAACGTTGTGTTCCGTTGTGTTGTTTGTTTTCTCTTATTTTTGAGGGTGTATTCACATTACTATAAGACGTGTCACGGTACTTATCTATCCAAAATTTATGTATTTAGTTTTGATGTTATATTTGTTATTCTCATAGGATTTTGTTTAATGCTTAGTCCGTTTCTGTGTGTGTTACATTTTAATGTTGTGTCGTTGTTCTCTTATATTTAATGCGTTTCCCTCAGTTTTAGTTTGTTACCCCGATTTGGTTTTTTGTCCATGGATTTATGAGTTTTGAACAGCAGTATACTACTGTTGACTTTATTTTTAAACAGAAAAGGACAAAAGCATAGACAAAGTAAGGATTAAAAGAATCCCATTTGGGAGAGGAATTTCTAAATTTCAAAAAAATTTCAACATTTTGTTACAAAAATGTTACAATATATTGCGCTGCATCAATAAATAAGATAGGCAACATTGAAACTTCTTTTGCCAGTTATTTGATCAATTTGAATGGTCTATATATATGAACAAATACTCTGCAATTGCGAGCAGTTTTTCTCTTTTAAAATAATTAAATTAGAAAACTTTACACTTTTTCAATGCATGTTAGCAACTCCAAGAGCGTTCAAGATGTCTTTCATTGGAGTAACAATATATTGACCAGAAGTGGATGCCCCTATTAACATCCCGATACAACCTGTCTGTCCTGATTTCTTGCATCTTCCATAAATACATGTCCCAGAGTCACCTTCATTAAAACTCATGTTTTGTAAGATAAATTGATTGTACAAAATTATGTTGTCCCTCATGTTTACGTGAGCTGTAATTGGTATGATTACCTCTTCCTCCCTCTTCAAAGTTACGTTACTTTCCTGCTTTTTTGAAAAACCTGCTAAAGCAAATGCTGGACCAGCAGTATGTTCAGGGTCCAGAACATTTTTGTTGAGATATATTGGATCAACTGAAATTGAAAACAATAAGTTTTATCATTTTGTTCAATATCAATTTAAGCGATAATAGTTGATATATACATGATATATGAGCGCAAATAAGCATATACAAGCATTAAATTGGTATTTTACTTATATGTTATATAAGTATTGTTTATACAAACAGAAAAGCCATTTCAGTTTACAAGTAATTAATTTAATGATAAAGATGCTGACACCATGGATGCAATAAATTAACATACACAGACCACTTGTTATATCTTGAGGTTAATTTGTCTAACATTTGACACTTTGAAGTTACAACTGGAATCTCACTAGGAGGCACACTAATCTTTTCTTAATCAGATACATGTCACAAACAATCACTGAAGGAGAGGAAAGCAGAATATGATACCAGATCTCTTTAACACTTATTACACAATAAATAGTATATTTTTTTAGGGTCAGTAGGTCAGTCTTCTCCCCCTGGATGTAAGATGTACCCAATATGTGTGTAAAGCCAATTGTATGGTCTTTGTATAATTAGTTTCTTGGTTTATAGCAGCCTGACTAGTTGATAGAGTTTGACAGTGCCATTATTCAATTTATCTCCCACCTTCCCATTCCAACCACTTTCAATATTGTTTCATGACTATAGAAACAACTCAGTTTAAACTAGTGATATATATTTTCCTTTATTTCAATTTTTCCTCAATGGAATTTTATCACTGGTCATTTCTAAAATTTCATACATCCCAAAGCATTTCGGGGACAAATTTTATCAAATGTATTCCAGTGCCAGTTTGATGGACCCTTGCTACTTCACTAGTACATGGGCTATCCCCCAGGCAGACCTTGCACTACCTGGCTGCCGATGAGACGCCTAGTGGAGAACCTTCGCTTCACATTCCCGGGCTAACGCATTGTCGAGCAGGCCTTCTTCCTTACACTGAAGGTTGAAAGCTGACTTGCTCAAGCAGGAACTCAAAACTCCGTTTGTATGCTAAGTGTTTCTCAAAGGAAAGAAATAAAATGATTTTGTAATCAATATTATTATTTATTCGAACTATCTATCTGCTTTAAGCCAGTATGATTTGCTGAGACTATGTTTTGGTTTACACACAGAAACCCCTTATATTTACCTTAGTTGCAGTTTGTTTTCGAGCGGTTATTTTGTCTTTTATGCTCATTTATGTGGGCTAGCTATCATATTGCCATGCTGACTTTAATTGAGATTTGCTATATCATGATCCCTCAACAGTTACACAAACAAAAGATTACACAACCTCCTATTGAAACTATAGAAAAAATATTCCCACTATGAGACTACAAGAAATATATATTAAGAGTCTACAAGAAAATACAATAGAACATTTTAAGAAAATACAATAGAACACTTTAAGAAAATACAATATGAACCTACAAGAAAATACAATATGAGAAAGCAGAATACAAACACCTTTGAAGTTTGTATAAACAGATCTAAATTATTTGAGTAACTAAATGTAATCATGAATCTATTGTACAGTAGTATTCGTTTGTTTAAGTCATTTATACGTGTTTCTTATTTCTCGTTTTTTATGTATATTAGACCGTTGGTTTTCCCGTTTGAACGGTTTAACACTAGAAATTTTGGTGCCCTTTATAGCTTGTTTTTCGGTGTGAGCCAAGACTCCGTGTTGAAGGCCGTACATTGACCTATAATGGTTTACTTTTATAAATTGTTATTTGGATGGAGAGTTTTCTCATTGGCACTCATACTACATCATCCTTTATCTATATTTGAACAAGTTAAAAAATATAAAGCATAACCAAATTGAATATACCTCCCTGTAACTGTATTATTTGCTCAACGATTGGTGTATTGGGGCCTGATGATGCTGCGCTGGCACCTGTTATCTTACGTGTTAGTACATTTCGAAGTACTGAAGAATTAGAATTTTTTGGCGTTTGAATTAAAATCAAAGCTGCATCAATGCTAGTTTCCTCGGGATTATCTTGTAGCACGGAAAAAGTGTTAGTTTCGCCTGCTATGTCCATGGGTTTCTCTGAAGTGTCATACTTTAAGCTATGGCGAATTAGTACACACTCCACTGGTTCTAGTTCATTATGAATGCTGATGTGGCGACTCTCAAAGTGTAAATCTTTGCTCTGTAAATCTAAGAAATCGGTTTTTCCAAATATAACATGAGAGCATGTAAGGAATGTATCTACTCCATAATACTTGACAAACCCTCCAAGAGTACCGGTATGTTTTTCATTGCAGGAAATTTTGTCACCGACGTTTACTGCACTCAAAAACTTGGACGTGCCTTCTAACACATCTGTTGGGATGCCGTCGACTAAAAGAGGGAAATGGCATTCTCCTATTGGAATTAATCCTTTTTTTTTGCAAAATAATTGAACACAATTTAAATCCTGAAGTTCATTACTACCGGTCATGAATCCTTTGGATTTAAAAACTGAGGAACAAACCATGGTCAGATTACTGTGCTGTTTAAACATTTTTTTGGCGAGAGTTCCAGGTACTTTCTTCGGAACTTTCTCTTGATATTTCATCATTTCCTCAGCTACTGCTGCTGCTTCATTTGATGCATGCGAATCAAAGAACAGAGTCTGGAAACCTAAATATTGTGTGGGGAATTTATAGTCTATAGTTACTAATTTCTCTATAACAAATATAAGATCAGCTTTTCGACAAGGCACACTTTCATGTTGTATCTGAATGGCTTTATCACAAGTACATTCTACAGCCATCCATACTTTTGCATCCCCTACGATATCGGCATATAGCATGGAAAATTGCTTTACGATTTTAGGAGATTCGTGTACTATACATGAAAAAACAAGATCTTGTATAATGCTGTCTTTTGTTTCAAATGCTTTAGTCAAAACTGTGGAAAGTACCTGATAGACATCTTCATTAACGTCATTCTCTAATAAAAATTTGCAGACCTCATAATTTTTGTCCCTGAACGACTGATAAATTTTTCTTTCAAATTCAGATAAGGACTTTTCAAATTTTGTTTCTTTTGTTGACAGAACATGTAATTTCTTCGAAGTCAGTGGCACTGTAAAATAGATTATAACATTAGTAAGAAAAAGCCTGTTAAAACAATAAGAATAGTTAGCTTTAATAGCTATAAAGCAAGTACGAAAAATAGAAAAGGAAAACATCAGAAATTGGGGATAAAGTAAAATGATAAAACAAAAGACAAAATACCTTCAACAATCTCTTCGGAAGGTGTCGTGTTGGCATCTTGAAGCTTCTTTTCCATTACAGTCTACAAAAAGTTCAAACAACGGTTATTTTCATATTATATTCATGTCATTATTAGATTAAGACTTAGAGGCAATATTTATTCACAGAAAAGTATATAGATATTTAGTAAAGTAAGAAAATTAATTCGTACCTTAGATTGCTTTTCAATTAGAAAGGAATTAACGAATATACAATAAGTAATGTAGTTGTTTGCTTTTATTTGTTTTGATATGCAATTCAATAATCATTTCACTCTTTAACTTATTTTGTATTTACTCCAGATGTTATTGTCTCTCCCAAAACAAAAAATATCAATAGGCATGGTTACATTGTAGTTTAATTATTTTCCCATAGACATCTATAGGGAAACCATTGAACTTTTGAAATTGTAAGACTTCTCTACCTCAGGAATAAATTACCCAAGCTATATTTGGCAAAACTTTAAGGAATGTTTGGTCCTCAATGCTTTTTAACTTCGTACTTTATTTGCTCTTTTTAACTTTTATTTTATTCAAGCGTCACTGATGAGTCTATGGTAAACGAAACGCGCGTCTGGCGTAAATACAAAATATCAATCCTGGTATCTATGATGAGGTTATTTCAATTATATTCCCCTCTCCCTTATTGCAAAATTTAAAACGCTTTATATTATCTAAGAACATACGCCTACCATGCCATTCAGTATTTGAGATGTAATCACTATTAATCTTCAGCAATCTACATCTGTTCTATCAGTTATGTACATTTTAAAATACTGAAAATGTATAGGCTACAAACTGTAGCTGTTTACCTTGGTGGCTGTACCGGTAGCTTGGACTTCATTTGAGCTTGCTGTGCAGGCATTGGAACATTGAACATTTTCTGAACTTTGTGACATCTAAAATAAATTAATCACTATTGGATGATCTGACACCACTGTCTGAATTAGACAACACTGTACTTTAACATGTTAAATGTATTAAACATTATGTAAACATGTCATTACTAAAATAATATATCAATGATAATATAGATATAGCCGCTGTCATTTCTATTATTCGAATATAGCTACTGCCGATATTTACCAAAGGAACTGACCTTAAATAAATCAAAAGAGGGACGAAAGATACCGGAAGGCAGTCAAACTCATAAATCGAAAAAAAAATTGACAACGCCAAGGCTAAAAATAAAAAGACAAACAGACAAATAATAGTACACGTTTTAAAGCTTTTTGTACGCCTAAGAATGCAATGAAATGACATTAGAAGAACATATATAGGTGAAAAATGCGATTTAAAAACAGATATTATTGAATTATATAATATTACTGATATCATTTTATGGGGATAAAACGGAACAGTCAAAACAGTCTCGTATGTATACGGCTTTTACATTTTAAAAAATTACAGAATTTGTCCCAAAAAATCGAAATAATTCATGGGAGCTAACGCTCAGGGTAAAATAATCGATTATAAATGCCCAACCCATGTTTAATTGAAAACAAATCAAAGGCTGCCATAAATTATTTCTTATATATTTTGATCGCTCTGAAGTATAAGATGGCCATTATTTCCATTCATAGTAGTGTTCTTTCTCTAAACAATCCTACTGCAATTGAATTTTTCAGCTTGAAAAGTACGTATTCGTCTATTTTGCATGTTTCTGTCTACACTATATACCAATGTATCTCATAACTTCGTTTTTTACTGATTATGTCTTATTTCCAATAGTTCATGTTTTACTGTTCTTATGTACATGCTCCTTTTATCATTCATGCTGTTACTTCAAGTTTTTTTAGTTAAATTGATTTGTATTTTCTTAATATTTGTTAATTGTTGTCTTAATTTAGTGCAAACCAATTTGCAGCCGTCATCAATCATATGAATCGAATACCATGTGTATTCAGTGATTAGTTGCTCATACGTATACCACAGAGAATATCTTTATAGAAAGCTTCCATGTTCAAGACTGTTTTTATCTCCAGAATGTGAAACATTGAAGAACGGTATCAAAATTAAACTAACTCTTCCTTGTGCATGTCATTGGGCGTGCCTGGTTGGACATGAACTGCTTATTAGTTCACTTTATTCCCAGAGATCAAAACTAACATTTCTGAGGGTCATTTATTGAGCTTTTGTTTTGCTTGAACTAAACTGATGAATTAAGGTGCAGTTATCAGGACTGTCATTGAAACAAAACAAAATTTGATTGCTTCCTTGGTGCCATAAATGTCATGCGTGTACTATCTCACAAGATGACATAGTTACAAAATATTCTTTCAATGTTTAACTTACGCACGGTATTTCTGTTTTTACATCTGACCATTCACCTACGAATCTGTGTGTTCTTGTGCATGTCTCGCAGTAAAATTCTGTAATTTGCTCTTCACTCACGTAATGGAATCCTTCAACAGACTCTGCTAGTGTTAGGCCACATTTCCACTTTTTCTCATAGTTTACATTTGTCATCTTAAATCTTCCACGGACAATTTTGTCTATTTCAACAGTCACAATGTCAGCAATATGTTTGTACATACCTCTCTTTATAATAGCGCTTTCTCCAAATTCTAAAATTTGAATCTGAATAACATCGTTATATGTATTAACTACTAATTTACTTAATTTTGTTATTTTTTGTAGCTCAAAAACAGCCGTCCTTTTAAAAAGAGCGACCATCCATTCTATGTGTTTTTTTACTGACTTCTTTGACTGTCCAGTAATGACTGGTCCATTCTCTTCTTTAGTGACCCCAACTTCTGCAACTTTATATTCCCGGCTCAGTGATGCAATCAAATGATTAAATAAATGCGGTGGCAGAAACTTAAACTTGAAACATAACCAAGTGGACTTTATGCATGTATTTTCTGTACCATTAAACATGTCATAAATGCAACCGTCTGGTTCTGCTTTTATCATGCAAGGTACATAGTAGCAAGTCTTTTCGTCAGAAACATAACTTTCTGATTCGATAGGAAGTATAATGATATTAAATTTCTCCATAACATTTAGAACATAGTCCTTATGCGTGTACAAAATGTTTTGTTCTTTTTCAAATATATCTTCTAAAACTTTACTATGTAATTTTCCTTTAGTGTGATAATCCTCCCATAGTGCTTGATTCTTGATGCTTACAGCCCGGAATTTTTTGGCTGTGACTATGCATTTAAATGCATCAGACAGCCATTGTGTATCCAAAATGATATAATCAGGGAGATCTTCAAAATAAACCAAAGAACGGATTTCATGATGAAATTTCAAAAATAACATGAGTTCCTCAGTATCTAAAGGATTTGGTGTTTCAGTAGAGATGTTTTGAACTTCATGAAAGGATATTATTGGTAACTCTTTTTTTTTCTCCCGTAGACGTTTTTCCAGCTGAATGAATTTTAAAGGGTAGTCTTTATTCCAGGTTTTCATTGTTCTTGCTAAGTTGAAGATATATTGTCGTATATTCTGGAATACACTGTTATTATCTTCTGTATTAGAAACAAAAAAATTATTCCTTATATGTCTGCGTTCATCATCTGCCACATCTTTAGTAAATTTTAAAAGGTTTTTAATGCAGGCATCTTCAGTCTACAAAAATTAAAAAATACGTGTGCTTGGTATGGTTTACAAGAACTAACGCATATACTAGTTAATCGTTTAAACTATTGAAAATTATTGCAAGAATGTTTATATACTCAAATTGTGATTTCACAATCATCTGAACTACATAGCTCAATTATCAAAGTTTAGAACGCTCTGTTTAATACTAATACGCCTTCACTTCAAACTATTTAAAGTGTGCAAACCTGGCAAAGCTGTTATCTTATAGTTAGTTTCTGTGTGTGTTGAATTGTCGTTTGTTTTTGTTTACTTCAGTGTTTCGTTGTAACTCGGATTTGTTTTTGCTTTTTGCTTTCGAACACCGTTACTATTGTCGTAACTTATATGATATTGTGTTAGGTCATTGTTAATTTAAGGTTTTTATTTCAAAACAAAATAAAGTTAAAATGCAAACATGATGAATGACGTTAACATAGTTTTAGAATAAATGTACTATACATCTGCTGATTCAATTGTAACTGCATCTTTCCATGTGCCAACAATAACGACTGGTGGATCAAGATCGTCTGTTGTTGTATTACTGTCATCACCATTATATCCCAGTCTACAGTAGCAATGTATCGAGTCCATCCATAAACGAAATAAACCTAAACATATTACCACATATAAAAGTTCAATTAACATTTAAATAGTTTTGGAAAATGATATCATCTTGAATCTAATATATCTTTCTGCTGTCGTGGCTTTAATCTCGTTGCTTTACAATCGAATCTTGTTCAGTCGAAGATAAATAGCGAAAAATTGATAAAGACAGTCTGATTTTTTTTTCTCAAACTTATGGTCTAGAATAAACGTATGTTATTTCATTTAAATGTATTATGTCTGAAACCCCTTTAACTACTCATCCGGACAATAATAGGGTTATGATATAAATCTACATGTATGTCTCATATTTAAAGTTGAATAAACAAAACAACTCTTTAAAAAGGGCTTTAATCAGCAATATGGATGACATTTGGTATGTTTTTGACGGTTGAGCATGTATTTCCTTCAACAACATCAGAAAAATACTTATGCTGCCCGACTTTTATATTTTCGGTTGCTGATGTGATCTAACTTACGGGACACGTGACCGAAAGTTCATGAAAATTGTATCAACCTTCAAATATTACGAAACCAGGATTTTTAAAATCTAAACATATAATCAAAATATCAGAAGCATATCTTTCAACTCTGATTCGTGATTTAACAGTGGTTCGGGAAGAAATATCATTTTTTTATCTTTTTTTATTTGTTTGTCAGTATTCCTAATGTTTTTATCAATTGCCTACAATTTTACACCAGTAATGAAAACCTTCTTTCATTTATGGGTAGACTTTACATAGATAAATTCAGCCGTATAAGAAAAGCAAAATGAAAATGTTAAATTTGATGTATGCCTTTTTGTGCTACTTTGTTACATTTGTTGGTTATGTAGTGATATTAAGATGATAACACAATATTGACTGTTGTACCTCTATTTTTGACATTTTTACTCTTTGAGTATGTTTGTTTTGTTCATGCATCGTTGACAATGTAATGGAATTCGATGCGACTGTCATACAAGTGAGAGGTTTAGCTAGCTATAAAACCAGGTTCAATCCACCATTTTCTACATTAGAAAATGCCTGTACCAAGTCAGGAATATGACAGTTGTTATCCATTCGTTTGATGTGTTTGGACTTTTGATTTTGCCTTTTGATTTTTGATTTTCCTTTTTGAATTTTCCTCGGAGTTCAGTATTTTTGTGTTTTTACTTTCTACTTCATAACGAATATTCTGCATCTTGCCTTTGTTCATTAGTCTATTATTGCCCATTAGGAAAACAGTTTCGTACATAATAACTGACTGGATTACCTTGGGCATATTTGTCATCAGCATCATTGAGTTTTGTTACAACAATATAAATTGCATCTTGGGACAAAAAAGTCTGATGTGTGTGGTAAAATTCTTCATCTCCTGCAAAATCCCAAAACAACAATGTTGCATAGTCCTCTTTGTCACTTAAATCAACTTCAGATTTAAGCATTGCTTCAATGTCTCTATATGCAAGCTCTATTAAATCGTTTGTTCGTTGTCCATGTGATAAACTGACTTCGGGAAGATTTATTGATTTGTATTCTAGACGTGCAACGTTTTTTTCTGGGTCCCAAGATTCAGTCCCCATTGAGACTTCTGACGAATGTGAAAATGAGTCATCAAATTCAACACGCGGAAGGGACTTTAAATCTCTGTTACTAGTGTGTGAAGGTGATTTTTCAATAGTTTGCTGAAAAGATGCTTCTAATTCTTGAAATTCATCAACATGTGTCAAATCCTCAATAACATTGTGGGCAGGTGCTGTTATGATATCTCTTTCCATGCTTGTAAGTTTTTTTCCGTATTGTTTTAGTAGCCTTGCGTCGCAGTCAGTTTCATCATTTTTGCCTAAAGTAAGAAACAGATGTAAATATGATAACAATAAATAGCTTTACTACTATCATTGTCCACACACACATGTTCGTCCTTTCACTCTATCAAACCAGTTAAAACCATTTTCAAGCGGGTGAATTTGATCGACTTCTTCCTTAATTAACAATAAGATCTGATATCAAATAAAATGTATGGTAAAAGTAACTTTTGGCCCTTAAAACAAAAGAAAATAAATTTGGACAAAATATATATAATTTATGGTTGATATTGTTTGAAATTATACGACCGAATCAGTTCTTATGTTGATTTGATGTCAGCAAACATTTATCGCAATTGACTGGAAATTAACTGAAAGTCAGAGACCTAGATAATCTCTTGAAAAAATGTGTTTAATCCTTAAACCTGTTGCCTAAAGTTTTGTGATAAGATTGCCATCAATTCCAACTTTCTATGAACTTTAAAAGCCAATTGGTTTATATCGCTTGTCAATAATTTTCACAGTCAACAAAAGAGGTTTTCGAAACATGGTCGATCAAAATGCAAAAAAGGACCAATCACATGTAAGTTTTAAATGTGTAAATACATTTTGAATTTCAATTTTGCTACCAGATTGCCCGTGTGATTTTTAAGTTTTTTTTCGCTTTTTACTTAGGTTATAATCTAGAATTACAGTTATCGCTTGGTGCAAAAGAGGGGAAATGTATGCTTCATATCTTGACTTACATCTAGAAATTGACACTGAGGGTCGGTTGAAAACAAAACTTTACGACAAAAGAGATGATTTCAGCTTTCCAATTGTGAACTTTCCATTTCTAAGTAGCAACATTCCAGCAGCACCTGCATACGGGGTATATATCTCCCAATTGATACGATATTCCCGTGCTTGCATTTCCTATCATGATTTTCTTGATAGAGGTTTGCTGCTCACAAGGAAGCTATTAAACCAAGAGTTTCAAATAGTGAAGTTGAAATCATCCCTTCGTAAATTTTACGGACGCCATCACGAGTTGGTTGACCGTTATGGAATAACCGTTTCACAAATGATATCGGATATGTTCCTTACGTCGTAACTACAATCCCCTTCCGTTTCATGAATATGACCTACCGAATTTACCGGATTTGTAATCACATAAGCAACACGACGGGTGCCACATGTGGAGCAGGATCTGCTTACCCTTCCGGAGCACCTGAGATCACCCCTAGTTTTTGGTGGGGTTCGTGTTGTTTATTCTTTAGTTTTCTATGTTGTGTCGTGTTTACTATTGTTTTTCTGTTTGTCTTTTTCATTTTTAGCCATGGAGTTGTCAGTTTGTTTTAGATTTATGAGTTTGACTGTCCCTTTGGTATCTTTCGTCCCTCTTTTGTATACCTTTTTATTTAGGAATATTGTATTACCAGTGACATTCTCATCACTAGTAGGTTGATCAATGTCTTTGCGTATGAATACACAATCATGATAAAGACTTGTTTGAAATAAGACAAAGTTTTAAGTAAACGTAAACATATAGAAACAGATCACCTTATTCAGATTTGCCTTAGTTTATTAGTAAATTAGTCTCTCAAGTTGACATTAATCTACATTGGATAAAGGTATAGGGGAGGGTTGAGATCTCATTAACATGTTAAACCCATTGGTGTCCTTCGGCTGTATTTTTACTATTTCGCCGGGTTGTAGTCTCTTACTTCCCAAAACAAAGCTAATGGAAAATCTTGAGAAATCATCGGAATTTCTTAAAACGGAAAAATGCAACAGAAACAGAATTATAATCGCAATAATTTGAACTTGCATTTTGATTTTTTTATAGAATTAAACAGATTTAAACAATATCGCAAAAATGGTCTAAAAAGACAAAATCGTATTTATAAATGAAAGAATAGTTTCTGATTTAACAGTATCTTGTAAAACAAATTCTGCAACTATACAAACGAATTATTTTTGCTGACAGTTTACAGTATAAATACATTTAATAATTTTGAATGGTTTCATACAGTTATTAGGATGGAAAATGCTTAAAATTGTATGTAATTTTGTGCTTTTTTTATCTTGGCATCCAACGAATTCGAGCGTTCTCAATGAGCATGACTAAAACAAAATGTGCACCTGGTATCCGAATCATAGAGTTGCTGAATCTTATAAGTTTTTTTATAGCTTTAGTAAAAAGTATCTAATCTGAAACAGAAAAAAAATCAAACTAATTTGGCCGAATGTTTTCTTTTTCCATATTCATCTTCTACAACATTTGTTGCATGCGAAAGAAACATAAAACATAATGCATAACCTACTGTATTAAACATTAAACGTATAAATGCACATTCGTGACATTCCATTAATGATTTCTAATCAAATAAGAAACCCCTATCTAATGATGCAATACTGGGGTTTTTTTTCACAAAAGAAATATGTTATAGTTATACCATCTAATTTATTCCATAAGCCGTCATCATAGTTTGCTTTACATGTTATTCTATGAATTTCGATCCCGTTTGTGCTGTCTATTTCACCCATCATGCTTTTATCGTCTCCAAGTAACCTTTTTAATAATGACGTTTTCCCTGTTTCTTTTTGTCCAACAAGAACTATACGAATGTCTCTCTTTTTTTCTGATCCTGACTCAAGCAGTTTCATATATAATGGCACAGACTTTTTGTCAGCCATTAATCTGATCTCGGCTGGAACTATATCATCTGCATAGGCAATAGAAAATAAATAATACAAAAAAGACACCATGCTCGAAACAACTTCGTTGGAAAATTCAATCCATGCAAAACATTTGCATTAGAAAAAGCAAATTCATTATGATAAAGAATGTTTACCATTTGGAAAAATTTTTAAATTGATAATTTTTTGTAGATTTTACCATATTATTGATTAATATGTTTTTATATATTTATTTTTGTCAATTTTGTTTTAATACACACGTATGCTAAAGCAAGTACGAACAATAGAAAAGGAAACCATAAGAAATTGGGGATAAAGTAAAATGATAAAAAAAAAAACAAAGACAAAATACCTTTAACAATCTTTTCGGAAGGTGTCTTGTTGGCATCTTGAAGCTGGTTTTCCATTACAGTCTACAAAAAGTTCAAACAACTTTTTTTTGTATAATTATATTTAATGTTAGTATTGGATTAAGACTTAGAGGCAATATTTATTCACAGAAAAGTATATAGATATTTTGTAAAGTAAGAAAATTAATACGTACCTTAGTTTGCTTTTCAATTAGAAAGGAATTAACAAATATACAATAATGAATATAGTTGTTTGCTTTTGTTTGTTTTGATATGCAAATCAATAAACATTATTTTACTATCACGCCATGAAATGTTAATTTGAGCAAAATCACACTGATTTCAACATAAAAATCCTCCGTAAATGTATTCACGGCCGGCACTCGGCTAACCGAGAGATTGGTCGGTTAATCTACATTGGGTATGTGGCTATATCGGCGGTTGGTCTGATAATCGGGTTGGCAAAAGTCTGTTAATCAGGTGTTATCGAGGCAATCATTTCAAGTTCATTATGTTTCATTGCATAACTTTTTAAATACATTTGTATCATAAAAACAATTCAATGTACTGAATCCAGTGGTGTAATTATTTTTTTTTCTAGCTTCGATAAACGATCTTTAAAATGAAAATACATTTATACACATTTTACACACACAAAATGTACACAAAAATGACACGCTGGTTGAATTTACTTGCATGCAATATATTGAACATTGAAAAAAAGACAGGCATTATGTTTGTTAACAATATTAATATCATTGTGTGAAAAATCTGCACGAAAATCTGTATTTTTGTGAAATTAATCAATTTATATTTAAAACCTGGTCTGTTAGTGGGTCGGATGTATAAAACCCGGTCTGTTAATTAGTCTGTTAAAAGCTATGCATGGCAATACAAGTACAATGTTATTGCTATATGGGGTGTTTTCTGATTAAATGGGTAGGCTTAAGACGAGTGGCTTAAATATACGGAAACAACACATGAACAATGAAACATAAAATATACGGAAACAACACCTGAACAACGAAACATTAAATATATTCAAACAACACATGAACAATGAATTAACAATTTAGACAATGGTTTCAAAAAGTGAAATATTAAAGAAATATTAATTTCATCCAAGAATGGTCGCATATATCATGTGGATTCTGTTTAATTGTGATGAATGACACCAATTTGTCATCTACATTGGTAACCAGTATATAAATCAGAGATAAACGTCGTAATGTAACTAAACATCAGTAAGTAAAATATATTGGAATGCTAAAATATACAGAATAGAGTAAGAATAATGAGTAAAATAAATAAATGTTGAGAAAAGTGAACGTGGTTTACACGAGAATCTGGATGGAGACACAGAATATAGAATAATAGATAAGGACAGTTGAAAGTGGTGGATTGCTAATAATAATTGATTAAGAATACAGACATGAAACACATCTTGGGTGTTGAAACAGTAACGGATTGTGATGTTCTTAAATTGTTGACAAATGCTAGAAGTTTACATGCGGACAACTGCTGTTCTCTTCTGTACGTATGTAGAAAGGAACTAAACGGAATGAAATGAATTAAAACTTAAGATAACCAAATGTAGCTGACTTTGCTCCTTTCCAGTTACTTCTTTAGAATGATTTGTAAACAACATATGATTAAGTAATAGAAGAAAAAAACCAATTGGATGATGCTGACGAACTAGGGTTTAACGTCCAGTGACAAATATCACGTGCATATGAGAACGACACCACGTTAAATGTACCCTGTGTTGTAATAGAAAGATACATTCAGTCGGATTTTAGAACGTGCTACTTTGAACAGACACAAACATTAAGGCTGATTTAATACGTTAATAATAAATTCATGACTATTCCAGCGGCCAATTCATCCCACGCTATATTGAAGTGACACACCATTTAATAAAATGCAAAGAAAGTCAAAATAAAAATGCTCCTACTAGAAGGATACTGTTACTCTGTATTGACATTTTTATTTTACTCATTCATAATTTTTTTTCAATGGGAAAATATAAAGGTAGCAAAACTATTGTCGTGGCTAAATAACTCTTAACTGACACAACTTTAATTAACCAACCCATTGACAGACTTTATTCCAATAATTATCACTAAAACGTGGTATTATTTACGTTATATTACAATTATGAAATATTTACTAATGTTAATTTATTTTTATAAGACCAAAGTACTAGTTTGTGTCCTTCAAATGATATCTAAAATTGTTTTTTTCGCCTTTTATTAAAAAAATGCTATGCGTTTTAGCATAATTACTACATACTTGAGCGACGCCTTTTAGTTTTGCTGAAAACTGCGCAGACTACAATGGACTATGGAATGTTTATACAGGTGGAAAATGTTCTATAATAGATATCATTTTGTTAGACCATTTTCTTTTTTTGATTTGGTTCTTATTATATGCCAAAAATCTGGATATTTAACAAAGTTTAACATTACATTGTGCGTTTTACTCTTAACAGACGTAATACCAACCCGATTAACATACCAACCGCCCATACAGCCCCGCATACCCAATATAGATTAACCGACTAATCTCTCGGTTAGCCTAGTGTAGGTCGTGGTATTATGAAAAAAGTTAAATTTCAAATTGTCACTTTCAAATCGGTCAGTTGGTTCCATATCTAACCATCGATATCTTTATGCACGGTTTATGATATAAAGATATCAGTTTAAATGTATCTATTTCAGCTGTGTAAATACAAATACAGTACTCTTATGTAAAAATCTCATTCTTTTTAATTTCAAGTGAATTACGAATCGATGCGACTACAAATGTATTTTCTTGTTAGTAGCAATATGTATTGTAGCAATTGTTTTCAATTTCTGTTTGTATTAAATTCGTGTAAAACAACCTGGTTGTGAGTGAACGGAGTACTCAAGCAAATGTTTTTCTTCAATCAACTGGATTAAGAATTATTTTAAATGGTCTTTAAAGTTAATATAATTGAACTTTCCTTGTATGTACCTGTAAGTATTTCATAACTTCTTTATATTGTCTGTATTTTCTTGATGCTGCTAGATCGTACGCCGTTTTACCCTACAAAACAATAACAACTTAGTAACTTATAATTCATTTGTTTGCATAGTGCTAAGCTATTTCACTATAACTGTAATGGCCGTAATATGTATAGTTACTTACAAATAGGTCAAGTGAACTGTGGCAGTAGTAAACTTGTAATTTGTGTTTCTGGTTAAACTTAATATACAAGAAAGTGAGTTGAGCGTATCAATAAAAGTTTGTATTCAAAAAGGCAGGAGAGGGTACAAAGAAAAGATTTACACATCAAAATTTCGAAATACCAAACTTCTTTGTAAAATTCTATCCTGGAGATACCTGTTCGTAGCATTTTCTTAAGCCCAAAGCCTTAAACTTTATGTAGGCGAAATGAAACTTGGTTTAGCATCTGCCGAGACGTGCCCACTTCTAATGCTACACAGAGCCTAACTCATAATAATGTAACCTGTATCCTTAATTGTTGACAGTAAAATTTCAAATAACTTGCATAAGAAAAGGGTTTAATTTAGTTCAATTTTTTTGCAAACGTAATGTATGGAAATAAAATACTGTGGCAGCCTTTGTAAGAATCAGGCAATTTTTAAAAACACAAAAATGATCTGAACAAAAGACCTTGCCATCCTATTTTGAAGTTTCACTCATCCTCAGATAGAAATTTAATGTCTTTTTGTTTCTTCGTGTCTGGTAATTTAAAAAAATCTCTAGATACGTTTTGGTTTGAATGTTATCAAATTTGGAGTTAGCTTCCCTAAACTGTTAATTTGTATTGCATTTCAGCCAAGTTATATTCGTTCTCCATTATACAAATGTAAATTTTAGTAAGTTTGTGTTTGTTCATGTTTTTCCCACTGCCTGATTCTTAGAAATTTGCCTGATTTACTATAATACATGCTGACGCATTGTGCATTTTTTTTCAAACACCAAGACAAAGTGTGTATTTTTGCAATTGAAGTTGAATTTCGTGTAGAAATAACTTTTACATTTAAGGATTTTTTTTTTAATTAAATCAAAATCAAAATTAACCACCAGAATTTCAGCAAGTTTCTTAAAATGAAAACAGGATAACAATGACAAACTTGTGAAATTATAAATTGTATTTGTGTATAGAATATTGAAGAATTATCTTCAGACTTTTCTCCTTTTTGTTCAGAATGCATGAAAGAAAATCGTCTAAAAAAATTTAATGTTGAGGGTAATCTTATCCTTCCAGTTTATAAAATTGTAAGCTTTAAAAACTGAAATAGTAATCCTCTATTTTCCATTAATATGAGAGTACAAAGGGAATCGCTGTGGATGTTCTACAACATTTCCATATGTTTAGCATTGAATCAACACAGGAGTATATAATTCTTAAATGAATGGATGTTATATCAAAGATTATCATTAGGAAAGGTTGCATCAAACATTAATACTGTATTGTTGTTTTGGTTGTTAACGTTGTTTTTCTGCATTGCTCGAGGTGTGTGATAATTAGTGGGTTATGTTTATATGAATTTGTAGTGTTTTGTCTGTTTCTTTTGTTGTGTGTGTAACTCATGTGTTTTGTAGTGTATGATTTGATGTTACTGTTTGATGTCCTCTTGTTCTAGCTCCAAATAGGTAACACAAAGTTTCAAGCATAAGTTTCTACATAAAAAAAATACATTTGATTTTATACATCTAAAGCAAGATAACCTCATTATTTTTAATCAGAGAATTGATCCGTCCATACTCTACTAGCATTTTTGTAACCTCTAGATGTCCGGAGTCGGCAGCCATATGTAAGGCTGTATTTCCACACATCTACAATGATATTTTACCAGTTGTTTAATGAAATATGAATTAATGTGACAAGATAATGTACTTACAGGGTTACATATATTCACATGATGTACAGTAAATATCGGACGTTGTGCATTACATGTATGTACCAATAAAAAAAGAAAGTAAAAAATGACTTGTTTCATATTTTTCATGTCGGACCCTTTTACAACCGACTACACTGTTTTGGTTTTTCGCAATGTTAAAGGTCATACGACTGTCTATATATTAAGAATTATCTTTATAATAAATTTAGTGAAAAGTTGTCTTATTTGAAATCATACATGTATCATTTCTCCGTTTTATAAAATTTCAAATCGATGATATGTGCTAATAGGGAAAGCCAAATGTTGTCTATACAGGTTCGTGAATATCTGCGTCCATTCATTTTTCGTTTTGAAATATCATAAACAAAAAACAAAAAACGAAAGTGTTTTCATTTTTTGTTTTTGATTTCTTAAAAACCAAAATGAAAAACAAAAGTGTTTTCGTTTTTCATTTTTCATTTCACAAAACAAAAATCGAAAAACAAAAGTATTTTCATTTTTCAGTTTTGATTCTCAAAAATTAAAATCGAAAAATGAAAGTGTTTTTATTTTTCATATTTGATTTCACAAAAACAAAATACGAAAAACGAAAGTGTATTCAATTTATCTTTCCCCACACTGTTTAATTGTTATTCAAAAAATGACATTTTTCATTCATTTAAAGGTCGTTAAAGTATACATGCATAGCGGTTGTCAAATCAATACTACTTTAATCGAAGATAATGTCGACGGATGCAAAAGTCTTTAGCAATCGGAACAATATGGGTGAGGGAACTTTATTACTTTTAAGTTTAGAAAGGTCGATCCAAGATTATTAGAATTGATGACCAAGGTCCATCTGCCAGTATTTTACGAACTACGAGGACGATAATGTATTTTTCTTGATCAAATTTTAAAAATTTCCGCAATTTCACAATCAAACTGGGATATTAAAGCCTTCAATTGGTTTGCCATTAGAGCCTATAAGGTGTTAATTTTGCTTATTTGTGAAGACTATAAGGTGACATTATCTAGAGGCCGTTGATGGGGGATTATGGAATTGAGAATAGTGGACAAAAAATATAAATAATAGAGACAATGGACTAAGAAATAAATAAAATAGCTAGAATAATGGTGTTAAAATGTAATGATAAGAGAATAATTGTCAAAAAGTATAAAGAATACAGAAATATAGCCTAAAATATCAAAGAATACAGAAATTAAGAACCCCGAATCCAGACCATTTTACTAGTTGCCTTAGTGAACGTTAGTTTGTCTCTGGGAGATTGTTATTGGTTATCATACGGTTTTTCTTTATTTCTATGTCTATTAATTGAGAAGCGTGCTATCATTATTTGCCAACATTTTACATAATACATTATAAAAAAGACTATTATTTTGCAAACTACCATAGATTTCCGGTACTTGTTCTGCATAGACCGCACCACATTGGAGTCCCTGTAATTTTTTTTTCAAGTGGACCTCAGTTACCCACCCTACCCCATCATTACATAAAAAGTTAATAAACAAATGTCTACGGAAATACTTCTGTCCGCACAATGTGTAAAGGGGGGCTGGGTAGCTGTTGTCTGCTGGAGAAAAAAACGAAGGTTGCTGTTTAGCTTATAATTTTTCAAAGATAGGTCCAAAGTAGGGGTCGAACACCCCACCCTTACCGAAAATGTAATAAGAATTGTCCTCACTAGGTGCAAAGGGAAGCTGGGTAGCTGGGGTCTACAGTAGAAAAATCCAGGGTGTTCTTCTGCTTAGTTTTTTTTCTAAAGTAGGTCTGAAGTTGAGGTCGTATACCCTTCCCAACCCTTACCGGACAGTTAATAAAAATTCTGCGGCAATACTTTTATCTGCACTAAGTGAGAACGTAAGCTAGAGATCTAGGGCCTATTTGATCAAAATTACAAGTTAATTTATAGCACAGATCAATCTTTTTAAAGCTAATAAATAATTTACTTGCCCACCATACTTTGAATATAAAACATAAACCTTTTGTCCAGTCATATTTAAGCGAAATCCACTACATGTAGTTCAGAGGTAGAATGTTTTGCGTGGCAAAAAAAAGTTAAAGCACGAGTGCAACTTTCTTTTCTTTTAATGCAGAATTATTATTACTTTTCATGAACTATTTGACAGGATGCCGATAATAAGGAAAGCTATTTCACCTAATAGTGCAATTTTGCCATCATTAAAAAAAAATCATAATTATTTACGATTATATAAACACTCAAAGTTTTGACTATTTAAAATGTAAAGCGGGCAGTACGCTTAGTAATATATCGAAAACGATTGATTTTGCCTTTATATAACTAATGATTACATAAGATGTATGTTTCATTATAATTCGTTATTCTGATTGGCTAACTGCACATCGCATGTTCCTTACACAATTGCATTACACAATGAAATTCATCATTCATGATGACACGAGGTCCCACAATAAAGTGCAAAGGTGAATTTAATAAAAACTTGATAAAAATCGTGTTTTCATGATCCTAGCTAAAAAATGTAATTAAGGAATGACTGTAATGTTTTTCTGTCTATGAAGAAATAACATAAAAAATTTGGTGCACACTGAATAACGCGCGTAGTGGGTTATTTAACAGTGTGCACCACATTTTTTATTTTATTTCAAATAGACAGAAAAAATATTACAGTCATTTCTAATAATTTAATTCTAAATTCCATTTTAAACCGTAGAAAACCATGAAAAAACGTTGATGACGTCACGGTCACATGACTAAATTATGTCTATGGGCTCATAACAAAATAACGTCAGCCAATCAGAAGACGCGTTACATCCAAAATTAAATTATTTATAAATATTGAATGCTTATTTTTGTAACTTCATAGGGTTGTAAAAGCGTTGACCGTGCGCACATTTTCAGAATGAAGCGCTTCCGCTTGAGTCTTATGCAATATTTTTGAGTCTTATGCAATATTTGTGTTTATATATTTGAAAACTGGCTGCTACCGACTGACTGCTTGAGCCTGGTCTCACAAACTCCGCATTTTCATTACAGCCGATTACATTGAGTGTGTAGACAAATGTAATATCTTTGGATCGCTTGTTTGTTAGCTGAACTATGACGTAACTAGGTAAGGTATACCACCCTCCTGTAGAAGGAGCCTAGTCCTACAGACAGATTGATTGGTTATCTGTCGAACTAGTCTACTCTTAAAGGAGGATAGCTTACCTAACCTAATAATACAAGCAAGCTAACCAAGGATATGCTACTTTTGCCTACACACTCAATGCAATCGGCTGTAACTTCTTTACATTACAGGTTGCAACATCTTGCCAAATCATTGGGTTCTAAGAAACGTATGGAAAATTAAGTGAATGTGCTTTCCCATAGGGTTTTATGCAGAACAATTACCGGAAATCTATTATGAAAACTTGCAAAAACAATATCAAAATCGAAATCTAACTGAACAATGAACTTACTCACATTAAAAAAGGTTGAGACATTGAAGACCAAATATTTTTTTTTTATTCTTGCGTGTCGTATTATAATCAGACGGTAATTTTAGAGTTTACAAAGAAATTTAATATTAAGACAAAAATTAATGTAGAGCTTCATTGGTGAAATTAGCACTACAATACAAATAAAGGATTCCCAAATGATCATGACTTTTGCTTGTAGTAAAATGATCAATCAATCAATCAATCAATTGATCAAACAATAAAATTGAGAATGGAAATAAAAAACGTGTCAAAGAAACAACAGCCTAACCAAAGAGCACAGCCGAAGGCCACCAATGAGTCTTCAACACAACGAGAAAATCCCGCAACCAGAGGCGGGCTTCAGGTCGTCTCTAAATAAAAATATATACTAGTTATGTGAAAATGGACGTCACACTTAACTTGGATAAAAAAAAAAACATAAAATACTAAAAAAGAGTCTCCTGTCTTGGGACAGGCGCAAAAATACGGCGGGGCTAAACATGCTTTGTGAGATCTCAACCCTCCCGCTATACAACTATATCTAGCTCATGTAAAATAAACAAACACACAACAATATGCACAAAAAAACTCAGTTTAAAGAAATCCGAGTCCGATGACAAAACTGTAAACAAAAGAAACTACACAAAATGAATATGATTCATAAATTAACAAAGAACTAATAGCAGTAACTGACATGCCAGCTCCAGACCCCAATTAAACATATCGAAATAATACATAGATATAAGAAGATGTGGTATGAGTGTCAATGAGACAACTCGCCATCCAAGTCACAGTGTGTAGAAGGAAACTATTATAGATTAAAGAACCCTCTTCAACACAAATCCTTGGCTCACACGGAATAGCAAGTTATAAGGATCCCCCAAAATGACTAGTGTAAAACCATTCAAACGGGAAAACCAAAGGTCTAAACTATATATATAACTAGAGGCTCTAAAGAGCCTGTGTCGCTCCCCTTGGTCTATGTGTTTTGGTGATGACGATGTGTTCGTAGATCTTACTTTACTAAACATTTGTTATGCTTACAATTATCTCTATCTATAATGAACTTAGCCTATTAGTTTCAGTGGAAAAATTTTTGTAAAAATGTACACATTTATGAAAATTGTTAAAAATTGACTATAAAGGATAATGACCCAATAAACAATTGTACAGCATGTCAGATTTGCTCTTAATGCTATGGTTTCTGAGATATAAGCCAAAATTTACATTTTACTCCTATGCTCTATTTTTAGCCATAGCGACCATCTTGGTAGTTGGCCAGGTCACCGGACACATTTTATATACTAGATACCCTAATGATGATGGTGGCCAAGTTTGGTTGAATTTGGCTCAGTAGTTTCAGAGGAAAAGATTTTTGTAAAAGTTACGACGACGGACGACGACGCCAAGATATGAGAAAAGCTCACTTGACCCTTCGGTCCAGGTGAGCTAAAAACGAGAAGCGAGAACGACATCAACAAACGACAACTACTGTTTTTTTGTGTGATTTTTTTTATTACTAGACCAAATATTTCATGATTTTTTATTATCTAGGACTGTTTTTTTATTAATAATTTATTACCAAGTTTAATAAAACGTATGTGTGTATAGCAAACATATTTACTTTAGCTTGAAAGACGTCTCTTTAATTGTTTTCGACTCGCTATGCTCGGAAAAATTGACAAGAATAAAATCCTAAGATTGAGCGCGTTCTTTCAACAATCTTATTAAAATTGATATATATATTAACTTTCTCATACACATAAGTATAACGAAATCAGAGATATACCTTTTAATTAGATTAGTTCGTCTAATTTACAAATAGTATTATCTGTAGTAAATTTACTGACTTCTTTAATAAAGGATTTGAATAAGAATGTGTCCATAGTACATAAACGCCCCATTCGCACTATCATTTTCCATGTCTAGTGGACCGTTGAATTGAGAGTCATAACTCTATATTTGGCATTAAAATGAAAAAGATCATATGATATAGAATATGTGTACTGCGTTTCAACAAAATTATATCTGTACATTAACTTCATTTTCGGGTATAGAGATGTAATTTTTTTTCTGAGACAAGTGCTTGTGACAATCCAAAAGAACTTGTAGTCATTCGATGTTCAGTACTTCAGTACTTTGATTGTTTGAAAACGAGGTAAAAATACCCTGCCACATTCGGTATGTGTTTTTGTTAGACCTTTTTTTTTCTTCTGTTTTGTATCGATCTCACGCATTAAGCCCTTTCCACTGATTTGTATAGTTTTTTTCTTATGCTGTGCTGTAACAAAACTGTCCAGCTGCTAACAAGCATGTTAAACGCCACAATATATTGCATGTGCCTGCTCCAACTCAGGAGCATGTAGTTCAGTGGTTGTCGTTTGTTGATGTCTTTTATTGTGTTTTTCGTAATTCATGTTGTTTTAGAATAGGCCGTTATTTTTCTCAATTGAACTGTTTCATATTTTTCAATTCATGGACAAATGTAGCCGACAATATCGTATGTTTTTTCTCATTGTTGAAGATTATATGGTTGCCTATATATAATTGCTTACATCCACTACATTTGAACTTTATGGGATAGATGACTCATTTGCATTAATACCAAATCTCCTAATTAAAAGTTGAGGGGTGTGTATATTTCAATGTTTTTCTCCCAGGTCACCCAGTTTGAATAGAATATTTTGACATTTTGCTGTGCTCTTGGATTTGAGTTAAGAGCCAACCAAAGCTCACGGCCTGTTGGTGGGTAGTTGATGACTATATGGTAATCTCTGGATGTCTTTTTGAGTATTGCGTACGGTGATTTGGTGATGTCTTCATGTCATGCATTGTCCCATTACTTTATATAGACAGCTTATCAGTCAACCTGATCTATCAAAGTAGCTCTCCTCGCCTTTTGTATAGTCAGACGAAAAACAAGATATAAACTGACTTGGCTTGGTATATACAGGTTTATTTAATATACTCATATAAATATAAAAAAGAAGATGTGGTATGATTGTCAATGAGACAATTCTCCACAAGAGACCAAAATAACACAGAAGTTATCAACTATTGGTATCCGTACGGCCTTCAACAATGAGCTAAGCCCATACCGCATAGTCAGTTATAAAAGGCCCCGAAATGACAATGTAAAACAATTCAAACAAGAAAACTAACGGACTAACTTATGCACAAATATTGAACGAAAAACAAAAAAGATAACACATTAACAAACGACAACCGCTGAATTACAGGCTCTTGACTTGGGACAGGCACATACATTTTGAATTTGGCGGGGCTAAACATGTTAGCGGGATCCCAAATTCAAGTCAAATTGATATTTTAAAACAACATAAAAGTAAAAAAGTTAAAAAAAAAAATATTTAAAAAAAATATTATTGTGTTTGTGAGTGGAAAACTACTTAAAATTGTAGAAATATTCAAAAGTAGCTCTCGCGTTTTTGTTCTGCGGCTACGTTAACGGAACACCAATGCAGTAATCGATCTTCATGACTATGACTTCAATATTCATGATATTCAATGGTATAAAATATCATGTCTGCTTGTCGTAGACTCGAAAAGACTTCAAGTTGGAATAGATCTACAAAGACTAAAGAACGTTCATGTGTGATTTGGCAATTGTACATGTCCACGACACCGATGACCAGATATTGTTCGGAAGATGTTTTGAGAAGTTGCGATGCTACCGGACATATAAAATTAAACTGTTACAGTATATTACAGAACACAAAACTGGCTATCTTTGCTGTAAATACAAGTTAAAAACCGGACATGGTTTACATTAAAGCTAAAAATCCCAATCCCACGGCATCAAATAAATTAAAAAAAAAACATATGACCTTTAACATTGGAGGGCTAAACTACATGTAGCATTGAGCCGTGTCCAGGTCCTAAATAGAAAATAAAGAGATGTGGAGTAAATGTACACGGGACAAAATCGCACACAATATATAGAAAAAACACAAATTATTAATGAACAGGGCTTTTATTCCTGTTCTTCATCTTGAAAGGAGCTGGAGGGTCTTCAACGAGGAACTAGACCATTGATCCTCATTATACAAAAGTAACATAGGTTAGTGCATCGGACTACAAAAATATAAGTTCCTGGTTCGATCCCCCGTTCCGGGGAGAAAATTTCCAATCCACTATTAATAAATATGTTTAAACTAACAATAGCCACACACTTGACTTTGTGGATTACATTATTTTTTTCTTCATCCTACATATGTCTTTTGATATTGTTCATACATGTAAATACTAAAAGTCTTACACTGTATCTATATATTTTGCTCCGAGACCAGAACATAATAAAATGGATAAAACAAAACTTGCGCTTTAGATTAAGAAAGGGTCTGAAAGATTTCAGTTGTATCATTTTTTTCCAGTTCTTCTGGGGTCCTTGAGCCCTTCCCTCGCCAACAATATATAGAGTTTGCTTTATTTGTAAAAGAGGCTAGTTACGCTTATTTATTATCATCTTAGATTAACCTCTCCAAAATTAAAAGTAAAGATCACGCACCCTTATTGTTTAGATTGATAAAGACTTTTGCATCCGTCGACATTATCTTCGATTAAAGAAGTATTGATCTGACAATCGCTGTGCATGTATACTTTAACGATCTTTACATGAATGACAAATGACAACATTGTCATTTTTTGAATGACAATTAAACAGTGTGGGGGAAAGATAAATTGAATACACTTTCGTTTTTGTTTTTTTGTTTTTGTGAAATCAAAAATGAAAAATGAAAACACTTTCATTTTTCGATTTTAGTTTTTGAGAAATCAAAATCGAAGAATGAAAATACTTTTGTTTTTCGTTTTTTGTTTTGTGAAATCAAAAACGAAAAACGAAAACACTTTTGTTTTTCATTTTGGTTTTTAAGAAATCACAAACGAAAAATGAAAACACTTTCGTTTTTTGTTTTTTTTGTTTTTGATATTTCAAAACGAAAAACGATTGGACGCAGATATACACGGACCTATACAGTGGTAACATGAAACTGATGAGTTTCAGAATTTTACTATAATTAAGAAACTTATAAAATTTAGAATGGAAATGCGGAATGTGTCATAGAGGCAATAGCCCGACCATAGAACAGACAACAGCAAAAGGTCACCAATAGGTGTGCAATGCAGCGAGAAATTCTTGCATTCGTAGGCGTCGTTTAGCTGGCCCCTCAACAAATATATATATACTTGTTCAGTGATAATGAACCTGACTGAGTATACACACGAAATTAAAATTAAAAATAATATCAGACTAACAATGGCCAGATGCTCCTGACTTTGAACAGGCGCACAAATGAGGTGGAGTTAAACATGCTATATATCAATATAATATATCAACCATCTCCCTATACCTCTAGCCAATGTAAATACGCAATACGCAATTAAAATTCAGTTCAAGAGAAGTCCGAGTCTGATGTCAGAAAATGTAACAAAAGAAAATAAACAAAATGACAATAATACATAATAGTTATCAAAGATACATAAACTAGAGGCTCTCAAGAGCCTGTGTCGCTCACCTTGGTCTAAGTGCATATTAAACAATGGACACAGATAAATTCATGACAAAATTATGTTTTGGTGATTGTGATGTGTTTGTAGATTTTATTTTATTTTACATTCTTTTTTCTTACAATTTTCTCTATCTTTATGCCTTTTAGTTACAGAGGAAAATATTTTGTAAAAACTTACAAAAAATTACCAAATTAATGAAAACCGTTTAAAATTTACTATAAAGTGCAATAACTCCTTTAGGGGTCAACTGACAATTTTATTCATTTGACTTATTTGTAGATCTTGTTTTGCTCAACATTATTGCTGTTTACAGTGTATCTCTATCTATAATAGTATTCAAGATACTAACCGAAAACAGCAAAATTTTCTTAAAATTGCCTATTGGGGGCAGCAACCCAACAACTAGTTGTTCAATTTATCTGTAAATTTTAAGGTAAATAGATATTGAATATATAAACAATTTAACCTATATAAGATTTGCTTTAAATGCTTTGGTTTCAGAGTTATAAGGCAAAGTTTACATTTTACCCGTATGTTCTATTTTTAGCCATAGTGGCCATCTTGGTTGGTTTGGTAGGTCACCGCACACATTTTTTAAACTAGATACCCAAAATGATGATTGTGGCCAAGTATGGTTAAATTTGGCCCAGTAAATTCAGAGAAGATTTTTGTAAAGATAACAAAATTAACGAAAAATTGGTAAAAAAATGACTATAAAGGGCAATAACTCCTGAATAAGTCAACTGACCATATTGGTCAGGTGACTTATTTGTAGATTCTACTTTGCTGAACATTATTGCTGTTTACAGTTTATCTCTATCTATAAAATTATTCAAGATAATAACCGAAAACGGAAAAAGAATCCTAAAAATTACCAGTTCAGAGGCAGCAAAACAACAACCGGATGTGCGATCCATCTGAAAACTTCAGGGCAGTTAGATCTTGACTTGATAAACAAGTCTATCCCATGTCCGATTTGCCCTAAATGCTTTGGCTTCAGAGTTATAAGCCAAAATATACATTTTACCCCTATGTTCTATTTTTAGCCATGGTGGCCATGGTGCTTGGTTTGGTTAGTCACCGGACACATTTTTAAACTAGATACCCAAATGATTATTGTGGCATGAATGGTTAAATTACTGCCAAGTTTGGGAGGAGAAGATTTTTGTAAAAGTTAACGACGGCGGACGACTATGGACGACTATGGACGACGGACGTCAAGAGATGAGAAAAGCTCACTTGGCCCTTTGGGCCCGGTGAGCTAATAATAACAGACTTTTAACAGTTAACTGACATGCAAGCTCCAGACCTCCATTATACTGATTGAAAGATTATGTCTTCATCATATGAATATCAGACACAATCCCTCCCGTTAGGGGTCAAGTATCATACTATCATAAAAGTTATCAAAGGTACCAGGATCATAATTTAGTACGCCAGACGCGCGTTTTGTCTTCATAAGACTCATCAGTGACGTTCATATCAAAATATTTAACAAGCCAAACAAGTACGAAGTTGAAGAGCATTGAGGAATCAAAATTCGAAAAATTTGTGCCAAATTCAGTTAAGGTAATCTATTCCTGTGATGAGAAAATCCTTAGTTTTTCATTAAAATCATCGTTTTGTAAATAGGAAATTAATCAAAAAGACCACATAATTGATATTCATGTCAACACCGAAGTGCTGACTACTGGGCTGGTGATACCCTCGGGGATGAAATTTCCACCAGCAGTGGCATCGACCCAGTGGTGTAAATAGTTATCAAAGGTACCAGGATTATAATTTAGCAGGCCATATATGAAAAGAACATAACCCGGGTCATGCCAACAACTGGTTTTCAAATAAATGTGTTTAGTTCCGATGAAGACCCTATAAGTGAATCAGTAGAAAAGCCAAAATATGCAATCTTTAATGAACTGACAACAGTATCGTAACTGTATGACTTCTTAATAAGTCTATTTGAAGGTTTTGTTAGCTTCTGAGGTGAATAATGACATTTTTGTGCTATATATTTGCGTATTTTCCTGGAAAATGTTATGACAAGTAAATATAAAAAGTTTTGACAACAACATTTAATGAAATTACATGCATGTGCATGGATGGATGACCAGTTTAAATGTCTTATGTTTGAATCATAATTAACATTTTTTTAGACTGTTGCAAACGATGTCAAAACATGACCTCGGTATTTTTGTTCACACCTTGGTTGTTGAAAACGACTTTAGGGAAACAAAACATTTTCCCTTTGTAAAACGTATAACGTTTCAGGACTCTTCTATTTTCAGAAAAACTTACATACATGTACATGTATGGTACACTAGTAGGTAGTTTAATCTTTTACAAATATAAACATTACATTAACAACATCTCAAAATATCTGGGAAGATCTTTGACAAAACATAGCACGCATTACAGTGATATATGAGTTTGAAGAAAACAAAACATCAACAAACCGAAACTATTACCTCCTTGACAAAATATTCACTATACATTCTAATGATCCCTTGAATTACCATAAATTATAAACAAATATCATATTTACGATTATCAATTGTGATCTGTTTAATTTACAAGTAGGACAAAATTGATGGATTATTTATAGAAAATACAAAAGACATATGCGCATAACCAGAATGATGTGACATGATTTATAATATAATACCTCAACGGCGTCTTTGTTACATCCGCTGTCTATTAAAAGCCTGCAAACCTGTAAATGTCCATTCTCAGCAGCTATTACGAACGCTGTGTATTCATAGATCTGATACAAAAACAAAAATGGACAGGTATAACTTAAATATTTTAAAAAGAAGATATCGTCCTTCATTTTCGATATTTATTTCACAGAATATATGAAACGTAAAACGTGTTCATACTATTTATATCAATAAATATCTTTTTTTTTTGTTAAATTATTAACATTTCTTTTATGAACTAGTTAGACACAGACACAGAGTCAATCTGTACATTTTTCATTGTTGTGTTTATTTTTCTATGTTGTGTTTTGTGTAGTAATGTTTGTCTATTGGTGGGTTTCTTGTTTAAAGTACTGACTGTTTCGTCGAAAGTTCCAGCAATACAATTCTGTGACATAACAATCAAACCATACAAGAATATATTTTTTTTCAAACAATTTCACTTTCTATTTGTATACAATGAAAATAGAAGATACCAAAAGTTGTCAAAACATTAAAAAAGAAGAATTTATCAAACCCAGACAATAAAAACAATAAAATAATTTACTTCATAGTTTTATTATGACTACACACGATAATCATGTGTTTTGATTAACGCATGATTCTCATGCGTAAATTTATTCCATGTTATACACACGTAGCTCTATACGCATAATTTTCGTGCGGGAATAATGCGAAAATCATGTGCAAATTTACCTACGATCATCGGCTGTAGCTCGATGTGGGCGTTTCCGTGCGAAAAAATGCGCATGATTTACGCATGATTTTTGCACGATTATCATGCATGGCACATTTACTAGTGTACCTCTAGCCAATGCAGAAAAGTAAATGAATAACAATACGCACATTAAAATTCAGTTCAAGAGAAGTCCGAGTCTGGTGTCAGGAGATGTAACCAAAAAAAAAATAACAAAATGACAATAATACAGAAATAACATCAGACTACTAGCAGTTAACTGACATGCCAGCTCCAGACTTCAATTGAACTAATTGAAAGATTATGTATTCATCATATGAATATCAGGCACAATCCTTCTAGTGAGGGGTTTAGTATCATACCATCATAACATAATTGAGAAGAACATAACCCGTGTCATGTCAACAACTGGTTTTTTAATAAAGGTGTTTAGTTCCGATGCAAAGACCCTATAAGTGAATCAATATGTTCGGTTTTATTTGTATAAATTTCAAGATTGTAATAAATATATCAGAATATATTGATATAATTCATTTTACATCATGATCATACTGATAAATGATTTTTGTTAACCAAATTACTAACAGATAATAACACTTAATGTTCCTTTTTTCAATTGTGGCGTTGTTTTGTATACTTTTAGTGGTTATATAATTTATTAATTGTGTACATAGCACTTTCTTTGAAAGAACGTTGAACTAATATCCCGATGTTTTATATAAACTATTGAATTACGTTGATGTTACCCATAAAACCATTATGTTTCACAATATAAGTTTGTACGTTCAGTACAACAAGATTTTTACATTTACGGCTTCTTTATTGCAATTGTTGTCAAGTAACAGCTTTGTAACTTCTAAATTCCCATTTCCAGCGGCAAACATCAGTGCTGTATCATTATCAGCCTAGAAAATTTTTTTTTATATCTAATTTGAATGATAAACTAAGCAATGATATGTATAAATAAAGGCAACAGTAGTATACCCCTGTTCAAAATTCATAAATCGATTGAGAAAAAAACAATTCAAGATTCCAAACTAAAACTGAAAGAAACACATTAAATTTAAGAGGAGAACTACGACACAACAAAAACACAACATTAGAATGTAACACACACAGAAACGAACTTTAATATAACAATGGCCTTTTTCTGGATTTGGTACATGACATTATAAAAAAAAATGGCAGGAATAAACTAGGTCACATGCAAAGGTTTCTAATAAATAAAACGACAATTCATATGTGGTTTCTTCTTTATCTTATTCATCTGTATTTTAATCATGTTAAAACAATTTAGATATATCCTTCTTGTGAGATGTGCGAAATTCATTTAGACTTATCAATATTGACAAATTATTTGTTGAAGTAATAAAAAGAATTATATTTTATCAAATAGTATGTTTTACATACATCAACGTCTTCTGTACGAGTTTTATATTTGAGTAGCAGTTTTGTCACTTCAGTGTGTCCGTGTTCAGCAGCCTTCATTAACGATGTGTAATTATGTTTCTGAAAATATTCAACAGCCATCAAATACTATCTATTGAATCACATACTGCAATTTAAAAAAAGTATACAAACACAATTAAATAAAATAATACTTTCAATCAAAGAAGATGACTAACACGAAGGACGATGTTTGATCGTTTATGACTTAAGTTAAAATAAGATGAACTTAAATGGTATAAATAATCGTGACACTAAATTTTAGAAAGTTTACTTACGATATCATTATAATATCAAACAGATGTCGGAACTTGAATTTCCATTTCACTCACGTATAATATTTTTGGTCAGAATATACATGAGCAACTATTTTACCCAAAAAAAGTAAAACACATTACCATCTTTGATCAAAAATATGTTGGAGCACAGTATCATTTGGATAAAGCTGTGTTGATAGCTGATGCATATAAGTACAAAAAAGTTTTAATAATATGAAATCGAAAACATTGATGTCATATGAGCCTTGAAAACTTCGCTTTATCATCCCTCTACCGGTACAAATATTGACATAAAACACAAAACATAAATCATAGAGCGTCAAAAGAATAAAAAGCTACAAAACCAACACAATATAGAAAACTAAAGACTAAGAAACACGAAGGATCTCCAGGCTCCGGAATGGTATGGAGAGAGAGAGAGAGAGAGAGAGAGAGAGAGAGAGAGAGAGAGAGAGAGATGAAATTTTAATTTTATGATAAATCAAACAGAAAAACTAAATGAGAAAATGTTCTTCATGTTTGATTATATTAACATTATATGTACTTAATTGACTTTAAGATAATTAAAATAAGTTTATGGAGATAATATATAGCATACATCTATTACTTCTTTGTTACATCCGTGTTCTATTAATAGTTCAGTAACCTCTAAATGTTGTTTCACCGTCGCCCACATGAAAGCTGTATAATTATCTTTCTAAAATAAAACAGTTTGTATTAAAACATTTCATAACAGGAATGTGTCCATAGTACACGGATGCCCCATTTGCACTATCATTTTCTGTGTTTAGTGGACCGTGAAATTGGGGTACAAACCCTAATTTAGTATTTAAATTAGAAAGATGATATCACAGAGAACATGTATAAAAGTTTCAAGTTGATTGGACTTCAACTTCATCAAAAACTACCTTGACCACCATCTTTAACCTGAAATTTGCACTATCATTTTCTATAATCAGTGAACCGTGAAATTGGGGTCAAAACACTTATTTGGCTTTAAAATTAGAAAAATCATATAATAGGGCACATGTGTACTGAGTTTTAGATTGATTGGACTTCCAACTTCATCAAAAACTACCTTGACCAAAAACTTTAACCTGAAACTGGACGAATGAATGGAAGGACAGAAGGACGGAAGGACGAATGAATGGAAGGACAGACGGACCGAAGGACGTGTGGATCGTTTCATTTCGGCTATTAATTGAATAATGTCGGCTCATTTTTTTAACCGCTCCTCTTAATTTCTGATGGTGACGTACTAAAAAATGCGAATAGGTAAAATGACGTAACTTAGGAAAAACATCTTTTAGCAAATCATTAACAAACACAAAATAAGAGATTGTCTATATATTTTTGAAAACAAACATTATTTTGCTAAAACATCGATAACAAATTCCTAATTGACACTATGTAATAATCGTTGATTCAATTAAAGGGTACGTGTATATGTTTCATCTGATCTGACTGAGAAGATTATGTAGAACATACATCTGCCAATTCAATTAGACACCCTTTTTCAAGTAACATTTTTGTTATCTCAAGTTCTCCCCGCATTGCAGCCATAATAAGTGGTGTTTTAGGTTTATTCCAATCCTGAAACACAAATGAGTGATAAATAGAAGAATGTATAATGATTGAAAAAATATTAACACAATGACTCAATGGATAACATTGAAATAATGTGCAGTAGCGACATAAATACTTTAACCGTCATGCAATAATAACATTTTAAAAAAATCAAATATTCTCATCAATGGATTCAGTAGAATACAATGAAAACATGAGAACACTTTACAAATGATTTAACAAGTGTGTTACAACTACATTTTTCCTGATAATTTTTTATGTAACATATCAGGACTTCTATGAGTCCGTAATATTATATACAGCATTTTTTTATTAAGAATTTTAGAGATGAATATTTATGCATTCTACAGTTTAAACTAAATTGAAAAAAAAAATTTTCGTTTCTTACAACCATTTGCTGACAATTATTTTGAAATTGTTTTTATATTGTTTTGATAACAATTAAAGACATGTTGTTTGCACGAGGTCAAAACAATTTCTTATTCTAAACCGTGCGAATATGATTAACCTGTTGAGTTAAAAATATATGAAAACAAATTCTGTATAAATTCGAGTGTCTGAACCCTTTTCTTAATTCGGGAAAGAAATTTTTCATGTGTCTTTTGACGTTACTATAACAAATTGGCCTTATCATTGTGTGTAAATAAACAAATAATGGTTTACTTATACCGCATCGTCTTAAACCTATTCACCTGGTACAGAGATGAATTCAACAAAATATCCTACCATTTATTCATCTGTATATACACCATTCCCTACTCTTTAATGATTAAGATCAAATAAGATTGCCAGCACTTTACCTGTGTATGAGGAGTTACTAATTTCAAAGACTTACTTTTCGAAAAATATATGCATTATTATTATTTACGTTTTGTTCTTTTTAAGCTAAATTGACAAATGGGCGTTTAAAACCATATTCTCATTATTCGTATCTTTACAAACTACTTCTAAATGTTTACCTCTAAAGATGTGTGATTAATATTAGAACAAGTCTCTAAACACAATTTCACTCCTTCAACATCTCCACTCTGGATAGCACGTAACAGTGGCTATAAGTAAAAATAGGTTGAATTACACTGAACTGAAAGTAGAGGTGTACACAGCAGGCACAAGAAACATCACTCATAGTTATCCACTTCACCTTATTGCAGTAATTGTATAGAGGAAAACTACTTTAAATTACATTTGAATTGCATTTCATAATGACGAGTTTTTTTTAGCCTTGAAAACAATGACATGTTCTTATTTCAATATAAAGTACACAGGAAAAAGTGCCACACATGTTTTACATATGTTTTACATACGTAAAACATGCGTTTTGAAACGCATGTGAAACGTCTTTTTCCTACCACGCACGTATAACGCATGTTCAAAACATGCGTTTTTCATGCGTTGTACGCATGAAAAATATATGTGCTGTAAAACGCATGTTAAAAACATGCGTTATTCATGCGTTTTACACAGGAAAAATATATGTAATGTTAAACGCATGTTTCAAAACCATGCGTTAAACATGTGTTATAAGAAATATGTGTATAATGTGCGTTTTAAATGATGCGTATAACATGTGTGTCACAAACATGCGTATAATGCATATTTCAAACAAATTAAAAGATATTATTTCAAATCATCCATAAAACCTTTGTCAAGTTTACTAGTTCACATTCCATATGTTTCACACAACCAAGACGACTTCTGTTTACTTTTGAAGGATATTCCCTGGACATACATTTGCTTTAATCAGTTTAATTGGACTCTGTTGGATAGTTGTCCAATTACAGTCATACAACATCTTTTCATATTATTTTGACCACAAATCTCCTTTTGACAAGCAACATCAGTATCATATTGCAGACTGGACTTGACTTTTCATCAGTCTTTAGAATTTTCCTGTTTGAATACACCATTAAACAAAAGAAATATCTGTAACATAATTTTCATGTTTCTAAAACCTTTATCAGGTACATTTGACACTGTGGTATTTGAAAAAAACATGATATGAAATATTTGATGGAATAAAAACTGACAATCTTTGGTCTCTGTAGTTTCATTAGCAGTAATACCACAACTCTTTTATACAGAGGTCAAAATTATCTTAAATGGATTTTGTGGAATGTTGTACATGTATTTGACCTTTTTTGTTAAAATGTTTCTTATGGTTAAACTTTGACAAACACATTTGTTGACTTATGCATATAATATGAAAAATTATAATATGAAAAGCAAAACCCCAAAAGCGTATAAGATGTATCCTTTAGCATCAATTTAAAAACAATTTTGAAGTTGTGTCCATTGCAGGTTTAATGACAACCAATGTCTTGAAAAATCTGAGATTGTATTATTTTTTTAAACATATTAAATGAAAAATTCAATAAATCCGCTCAAGAATCTCATTCATATTGTTTCTCTCTGTTGTCTATTTGTTGCAGAATATAAATTTTGAAAAAAACTTCTAAAAATCTGATTTCGCTCTACTTTTATTTACAGCATTCTCAAAACATTACAATCAACTTTTTATGTTTTTGTTGTTGACATAATAACAATATCAGTTGAATGTTCTATCTTCTAAATGTCACTCTTCTTGAAGTTGTCCTCATCTGAAAAGAAAACAATTACATTCATAATCATACATTTAAACTTAATTTGATTTATTCCCATATAATGTAAGTTGTTAGTTTTAAACATAATGAAATAACCTCAGTGACTTCTAAACATGCTTTTCTGTCTCATTTTGGTCTCTTGTAGAGAGTTGTCTCATTGGCAATAATACCACATCTACTTTTTTTATATTTGTCTCCTTTTGATATAACAACATATTTGAATAGAACTGGAAGGTATTTTATGAATATAAATATTGATTTTGCTATCAGTAAATTTAAAACAAACTAAACATTATTGTTATACACATATGTATGTTGACCAGTTAGCCAAACTGTTGATACCTATGTTTTGGCATTGTACAAGATCATGTTCTTATCCTATGATTAATGGAGGTCTATTCTCTAAATCAATTAGATGTTTACTGATTGATATTTAAGTCTTAGACACATGATTTTTGGTTTTACATTTGCCATGAGTTTTGTTAATTTTTAAATTCTTTTTCAATGGTCTCTGGTGGAGAGTAATGACTCATTGGCAATCATACCACATCTTCATATTTTTATATTAAACTTTAATATATGTAGCTAAAAACTGGAAGCAATTAATATTTGTAATAAAAACAATCTTGCAATACAAAATATAACCACAGCTGATCTTTTTACTTACAAAATCGAGCAGTTTTTAAAGTGTTATAACCATAAGAAGTTAGTTGAAACTAACAACTGCAATGTGTTTGGAAAAGCAAGGATTAAAACATTTATTTTTTTTAAATCTCTCTCCAAATATTACATAAATATAAATATATCTTTATACATATACCTACTTTTTTTGCCTACATAAGTCCTTTCTATGAAAATATCTTTTGGTTTTGCTTGGTTTTTCAGAAACTCCTGTAACATAAATGAAATAAAACTAAGTTTTGAATAAATTCTTTATTAGATGTCATTTTGTACTAATTATGAACATGGTAAAGGTACAAATAGTTTCAATTCACTCTCAATGACAGTGTTTTTCCATACAGGGTTACAGCTAATTTCCCAATGCATGTAGATCAAAACTTTGGTTAGCTTGCTTGCTTTGTTTGTATATTGTACACTCATGTTAGGTTAACACCCAATTGTATTCAAATATAATATATACAGGTTTAACTATGCCTATATATATATATTGTTTAAAGATGTCAATCTTATTCACAAAGCTTGTATAAACAATTATACAAACAAAGCAAGCAAGCCAACCAATGTTTTACTTTGCAAGCATAAGGAAATCAGCTGTAATACATGCCGGATCAGCATGTTCCATCCTTTTAGACATCTCTAAATAAAACACTAGATTCACTATAAATATTTGGTTTATCAAAATGTCAGATGTAAGTTTCATAATATTTGGTTAAACAATTTTACCCCATGTCAAATTTGCTCTAAATGCTTTGTTTTCAGAGATATACATTTTTGTAAGCCAAAATCTATATTATACCTCAATGTTCAATTTTCCATACAAGGTGGTTAGATTGCCATAGCTGTATTATGACCTGATAGTCAATTTTCCATGAGGTTCAAAATACCATATCGGGCCCCTGGCAATTGTATGTGTTTCTTTTTTTTTTTTTTGCTGTTTATTTACTAATGTTGATTTATTGATATATACCATGTATTCCCCTTATAAGTTCTCTATTGCATTATATCTTTTTTAATAATTTCTCCTTACTATTTGTAACAGTAGTGAATCACAAACTCTGTCTCACCAACAAGTCTCAGACAAAAAGCAATTCAGACAGAAAGAACTTTCAACTTGAAGATGTTTTAGTTGAATGTATAGTAGAAAAGTTCAAATTTCAGCTTGGCAAAGACTGTAACAGCAAAGTTACCTTAATGTATAGTAATAAAGTTTCAGCATAAATATTGAATTGAAAGCAAGTTGTCTTACAAAATACATATATATTCAATACAGTAAGTCTGGCAAAGAGCAAAAAACAACGGAAGGCCACGAATTGTTTCCAAAACAGCAATCTTGCACCAAACAAAACATATACTTACCATTGCTAAATTTTACTTGAAACATTTACCAGGCGTCTTTCCTTGCCGTTTTCTTCACCATTTGTGTAATTTTTTAAACATCCATGTACATGTACCTTCCTGGCATAGGGGAGGTTAAATTTGATAACAAGCCTATAGGATAAAAAGAAATCCATTTCATAAAAATTTTACAGAAACTATTTTCATATTACTTTACAATTACAGACACAGTCTGTGTTCATGTGAAAGCCAAAATGAAGAGCATAGATATAAGAAGATGTGGTATGAGTGCCAATGAGACAACTCTTCATCCAAGTCACAATTTATAAAACATGTAAAAGTAAACCATTAAAGGTCAAAGTACAGTCTTCAACATAGAGCTTTGGCTCACAATGCACAGCAAGCTACAAAATGTATAATAGAGCTTTGGCTCACAATGCACAGCAAGCTACAAAATGTATAAAGGGCCCAAAAAATTACTATTAGAGTAAAACCATCCAATGAGAATTGCTGCAAGCATTTTTTAGTTATTGTCCAAAACTGGAAAATCCCCTTTATTTAATGAATAAAACCCCATGCCATAACTCTGAAATGTAAAATGTAAAATTTTAAAATTCTAAAAGGAGCTTCCATCAAAAGATATAACCAATTCACAAAAGTTTCACGAGAACAGCTGCTGAAAGTATTTTTGAGTTATTGTCAGAAAACTGGAAACATTCCCCTTTTTTATGAATAAAAGCCGGTAACTCAAAAACCCAATATCTAAAATTACAAAAATTGAAAGGGATCTCATGTCAAAAGATATAAACAATTCACCAAACTTTCTTGCAAGAAAAAGAAAACATTCTAGAGTTTTTGACTGAAAACTGGAAAATCACACTTTTCTCATGAAAAACCCTGTTACTCAAAAACTTAAAATCTAAACTTTATAAAAAATGAAAGGGAACTCATGTCAATAGATATAAACAATTCACCAAAGTTTTATGCAAAATGGTTTAAGCATTTATGAGTTAATGTCCAACATGTTGACCATGGACAGACGGACAACGGTATACCATACTACATATGTACTCAAAAATGGGCGTATAAAAAAAAACGAGAAAAACTTATGAACTTAGTTACTACATCAACAAACGCAAACTACTATAAACATCAGATTCCTGACTAAGGACAGGTGACACACAATTGCTAGGGGTTTAAACATTTAAATGGTACCAAAGCTTCACGCTTATCTGAAACAATAGTGTAACATCAACAACACATTTATTTTTTTAAAAAAACAGTTATTGGCATGACACGGGTTATGTTCTTCTCATATATATTATGATAGTATGGTACTTAACCTCTAACGGGAGGAATTGTGCCTGATATTCATATGATGAAGACATAATCTTTCAATCAGTTTAATTGAGGTCTGGAGATGGCATGTCAGTTAACTGCTAGTAGTCTGTTGTTATTTATGTATTATTGTCATTTTATTTATTTTCTTTTGTTACATCTTTTGACATCGGACTCGGACTTCTCTTGAACTGAATTTCAATGTGCGTGTTGTTATGCGTTTACTTTTCTACATTGGCTAGAGGTATTAGGGGGGGGGGTTGAGAACTCATAAACATGTTTAACCCCGCCGCAATTTTGCGCCTGTCCCAAGTCAAGAGCCTCTGGCCTTTGTTCGTATTGTATGATTTTTAACTTTAGCTTCTTATGTATAATTCGGAGTTAAGTATGACGTCCATTATCACTGTACTAGTATACATATTTTTTGCCAGCTGAAGGACACCTACGGATGCGGGAATTCTCGCTTCATTGAAGACCCATTGGTGGCCTTCGGCTGTTGTCTGCTTTATGGTCGGGTTGTTGTCGCTTTGACACATTTCCTACTTGCATTCTCAATTTGATAGAAAGACACACTATAAAAAATTAATTGAAATGACTGCATTTGTTGGGGCCAAAAAGGGGTCTTACTGGACCTAACCCTTTGCACGAGGCAATTGCAAACTAAAGTTAACACAAGGAAACAAAAATTGAATCATCGTCCAATGTAATACTAAAAGATGGATCAACAGTCCCTTAGATTCTTACAGCCTACATAAGGCAGTCTGCATAATGTCTCAGTGGCAAATATTTCAGATATCAGCATAAAAAATTCATGTCAATCAAATAATAAAACTAAGAAGTGTATATTATACTGAACTCACTGCATTGGTTGAGGGAATATGCTATATATTTTGAACAGTTGTATTAATATTTTATATATTAAAACAAACCATAATATAATGATAAAAACTGATTGTGTCAAGTGCTACAATATTATATATTATTGCAGTGAGGTTAAATTCCCTGTCATTTATTCATCATCCACACAGTTACTTATCGGAGAATATTTTTTCCTATCATATACATGTATGTTATGATATTTTTCTAAGACCATCCACCAGAACTTGCAGTCGTCCTATAAAAATAGGAGATGTGATATGATTGCAAATGACACAGAAATTAACAACCATAGCCACCATACAGTGTCAACAATGAGCATTGTCCACTCTGGACCAACTATATTTCTTTTAGTTTATATAAACTTTTCTTATCTATTATTGAGTATTTTTAAAAAGAGTTTTCCTACACAACTACCTATCGTGGTGCTGCTTAAAATTTGAGGGGTAATCTTTAGATCCGATTTTATGTAATGGGACAATAAATCCGTTACCCATATTTCAGGAAATTTTGTTAAATATCTTTACAAAACATTTAAGCAGATATGATTGGCTGCGCTTGAGCATCTCATTCATTATAGAGTCAAAGCTGCTGAATTTTTTGTTTTTTTTAGTGTTTCACAGGGGCTTGTTTAGTAGGTTAGACGAGCTTTTACTGTCAATAGCGAATGCTAACCTAAATGTATATTGTGGGTTTTTTTATGTAGGATAATGATCGTCATTGACAGTAAAAGCTCGTCTGACCCACCTGTGAGGGTTTAACTGCTTCATTAGTCTCTTTTTATACGACCGCAAAAAATATTGTGTGTGGTATATTGCTATTGTGTCGTCATCTGCGTCGTCATTTAGTTTCCGGACAATAACTTTAGTTTAAGTTAATGGATCTCTTTTAAGTATTACCAGAAGGTTCAATACCACTAAAGGAAGGTTGGGATTGATTTTGGGGTTTATACAATATGGTCCAAATAAATTAGGGGCCAAAGAGGGTGCCCAAAATATACATTTTTGTAGTTTTCAAACGATAACTTGTGTTTAAGTGTATGAATCTCTCTGAAATTATACCACAAGTTTCCATACCATGAAGGGATGGTTATTATTGACTTTTGTGGGTTATGGCTCAAAATGTTTTGGAATTAGGGGCAAAAAAAGGGGGAAAACTAGGTTTTTCTGATCAATGAACAATTAAGACAACTTTAAAGCAGTGGAAGGGAGGTCATTCAAAAACATTTAACATACAATGTAGGGAATGTTCGGATTAACCTCCCTTACACTTCTTGTAAATTATGTACAAAGATATGTCAGGTTTTGGACTAATTGCAAAACAAGAGGGGTATTCTAATAGCGAAGCCAGTGTTCACATCACTCCCGTTTCACTCGCTACCAAAAAATGTATAGTTATCAAAGAGACATATATACAATTCAATGGTTATAAACAGATAAAAGAGGGACGAAAGATACCATCTATAGGGACAGTCAAAGTCAAAACAATCTTGTAATAAGATCATTGAGTATTGTTTTTATTGGTATAAATATTGATTTTGTTATCAGTAAATTAAAAGCTAACTAAATATTACTAGTATGTTATATACATATACATATTCATGGATCTACAATCTGTCGATACCTGCAACTTGGTATTGCACAAGGTCATGTTTTTCTCTGGTTGTTTATGACGTCTTTACACTAAATCCATTGGATGTTGGATGTGTACGGATTGATAGTTTAGTCTTAGATGCATGATTTTTTTATTAGTTGTTAGTGGCTTTGAACTAGCTGTCAAATAACTGCAAGTACTCTCAGATCTGTTCATTGCGTCTTTTTGTGTCGGGATGTATAAGTACCCGCGGGCCACTTCTACTTGTATTTTTGTCCATCCGATGAGTTAAGCCTTTTCAACTGATTTTTATAGTTCGTTCTTATGTTGTACTGTTAAACCACTGCCCCAGGTTAGGGGAGGGTTGGGATCCCGCTAACATGTTTAACCCCGCCACATTATTTATGTATGTGCCTGTCCCAAGTCAGGAGCCTGTAATTCAGTGGTTGTCGTTTGTTTATGTGTTACATATTTGTTTTTCGTTCATTCTTTTACATAAATAAGGCCGTTGGTTTTCTCGTTTGAATTGTTTTACATTGTCTTATCGGGGCCTATTATAGCTGACTATGCGGTATGGGCTTTGCTAATTGTTGAAGGTCGTACGGTTACCTATAGTTGTTAATGTCTGCGTCATTTTGGTCTTTTGTGGATATTTGTCTCATTGGCAATCATACAACATGTTCTTTTTTATAAACTCATAAATCGTAAATAAACTGACAACGCCATGGCTTAAAATGAAAAGAACAAATAATAGTTCAAACGGCACAACATAGGAAACTAAGAATAAACAACACGAACCCCACCAAAAACAAGAGGTGATCTCGGGTGCTCCGGAAGTGTAAGCATATATGTACATGCATAAGTGGTCATCTGGTTCTACTTTACGGTCTTAACTTTAGTTCGTGCATGTCTTTATAATTTACTCAAACTAGATAAATTACAGCAAATTGATTCGAGTGAAGCTCTACTGTGATATTCAAGTTTGGTATATTTTTACCCCGTTATTGATAGGATTTCAAATTCCTGTGGATAAATAAATCAGTTTTGGAAATGACATTTAAGAATCCTTCGTGGAATGTTAATCAAATTTGAATTCTTACCCATCTCGTCTTTAGTGTCCTAGATTGAAGATATCCTACATTGTCCTAGCTGCATCTCATTTCTTCCATAAAATTTGCGTTTTGCTTCACGAATCATGATGTCAATATCAGTGTCATCTTGTTTCCGGGTGAACCGTACGGACTAATATTAAACCAAGGCGGAGCATTTAAGATTCCATTTAAGCGGCATTTAATGATTGGAACCCACGCGTAGATTTATAAGTAATAAAAACAAGTAAACATGATTAATAATTGTATGTAACCGATTGGACCTTAAAAAAAATATATGAATGTGGATTCCGTAATTTCCTCTTAGTCTCCATGGCAGTGTAATGGTATTTCCCGCGGTTATTTTTGTACAACTTATAAATAAAATACGGTATGACTATCACCTGCCACTATGTACCTAACAGAATGAACAATTTTGCAAAGACTCACTCAGTGTAAGTATATCGATATGGTGAATCAATTAACATGAAAAAACTCTGTAATTTCTAAATAATTTTACTGGACACAAAACACACGGGCACCTGGTCAATTCGTCACCTTATTTAAGTTAAATCGGCACCTTTTTTCAGGACATTTCTGAATATCAAAAACGGTTTTCATCTTTAATTTGAAAGTAGTTTTTGGTTCTCTTCTCTTCTGCAGTATATAATTTAAAGATGAGGATAAAAAAAAGAGAAAACACTTAAATGTTATCAATATCATTGATTTTTTTTATAATCTGCCTTTCCTTTTCAGTGGCGGATCCATAACTTTTCCTAAAGGGGGGCGCTGACTGACCTCTAATGGGGGTCCGCTCCAGTCATGCTCCAATGACTCCCTATATAATCAACCAAATTTTTCCCACAAAAGGGGGGCCATTCAGGCCTCCCCCAGCCCCCTCCCCTCTGGATCCGCCTATGCTTTTACCTGTCTACTTGTTTGTTAGTATTGTGCAGTTGTCATAAAACAGAAGTATTATTATAATAAATATAGGTTCCAGTAGGCTCTGTTGATTGTTTATACAGAGAGCACACAAGCTGATCATGATCATGTAAAGTTGGTTAAATGTCCAATGGTAGATGGAGAAACAGCACTGTATATACATAGAACACCTAGATTTTACATGTGGAAATATGGTTCCTTTTTGAAAGGAGGTTTAAGGACCAGTTGAATTATATTAGATAGTTTATAAAACAATTATATGGGAGTCTTCAACAGTTCACTTGCAAAACATAATATTAATTTTGGGTATGGACTAAACTACTGTGGGTTACCCGAATTAACAAGGGGCGGATTTGACTTGTTATGTCATATTGACTATCAAAGGTGCCCATTTGACCAAGTGCCAAATATGGCAAAATGACTAGAATTCGGACACAGTGTTAAATAAATTAAGATATATACAATTTTGTGTTGGAATGCACACTACACTGGCAGCTTTATTAACTAAGCTACATTAGATTGTAACTTGGGTTATATTCCTTGTGACTAATTATACAGGTATTAAAAATTATACAATTTTGAATAATGATATTGAAAATAAGGAGATCAATGTAGTATGATTGCCTATGAGATTACTATCTACTAATGTCCATATGAACTGGATGTAAGCATCTATATAGGAAAGATTAATACCTTAAACAATGAACAAAGCTCATACTGTCAGCTACAAACAATGTATAACAGGCCTTCAAGGCTTGACATGACAAAATGTAAAATGATTTGCCAAAATAAATCAAATATGGCAGACTGCATCAAATAACAACTAAATTTCATCCATACTTGGAACAGGCATAAATAGAATGTTGGAACTGTTGTGTAACAGCACAAAAGAGGAACAAAGTGGTGAAATCGGTTAGAAATTGTTTTGATTCATTAAATTGGTACAAAGCTAAAAAAAAATTCTGAAGACAAACAATCAAAACTTAATAGTACTTTCAGTTATTGAAAGCTCATTAAAAGCTAATAAAAGCTCAATCATTATATATAAATCATGTTTTCCCATACACATATATATGTATATGTACAAAAATGTATAGATGTAATTATCAGAGAAATTCGTTTTACAATTTTTGTTTAACATGTTTAATTATCGAATAAACTGATATATTTTTTATTAAAGTTTCCAAGCAAGTCAAAACATGCAATAACAAAAAACTTTTGGGACAGAAGATACTGTTTAAAAAAACGTGACTAAAGAAAAGAACAGGAAATGTACTTGTAATCGACACTGGAGAAAAAAATGGACTCTTCAGGTTAGAAGTTTTATTCTGCAATGACTTGTTTAATAGTTAATCTGTTTTTGAATAAACGAATATGTAAAGTATATTTTAGTGGGACAGCATCCCAACAAACAATAAATCAGAAGAGATATCAAATGGTAAATATTTTGATTACTAAATCCGACAAAGTTAATACCAAATGTGCCATGCTATAAATTATCCTTCACCTGAAGAAAGTATGAATTATGAATATATATGCAACAGGAATTTTACAGAAAAAAATCTGTCCTTTATTATGTCTATATGCTAGCTGCAAGTTTTTCACTGCATTTGCATATCTAGTGAGGTTAGTACTTTTTCATCTTTTTTAAATTTTGTCTTGCAAAACAACACATTGCAGGGATAAAGTAAATGCAACAAGTTGTCATTTTATCCAGTTTTTTTCATGTTTGCACATTCTCTTTCCCATACAATGTTTTGGTGGAGTTAATTAATAGTAGTTTGTACACATGTTGTCACTTGGAAATATAAATCATATGGAAAATAGCATTGTGAGCTCTCTCTAAGCCTATGTGAGTTGTAGGATTCTATATATATATATGTGATGTCTTAGCAGTGGCAGATCCAGAAATGTTCATCATTTGTTCATAAGTAGGGGCCACTGACTGCCTAATAATTTTTCATAATAATGTTCATTATATATTTGCCTTTCATGAACTTTTAACTTTCAGTTACATTCAGTTCTTGTGAAATTTGACATCTCTTATATAAACATAACAAATGCCTTTTTTACTTAATCACCTTTTTTATGTTTACAGAAGAAATTGTCACATGAAAATGTCTTGGGCAAATTAAACGGAGAAGTAACTCTGCTAGGAAGCAGTTCCAGTGATTTGTAGCAATAGGACTGTGATGAATAGAACTTTAATATAAACTGAATCAAAATATAGAATTTACCAAACTTGTGTCAGATGATACTCTCATGCTTCTATTGGAGGACATCAATGATGACAAGTAAAGGAAAAGACAATAAATGACAGCATATCAAATATCACAATGTATATTTAGTCAGTTAACACATTAATTCATCTACATACTTTACAGCATTTCATTTTAACCATGTGTGAATTTTGTCTATTCAAGCTTAACAAAATGCTTTAAAATTAAAATATTAAATATTTTAGGCAGACATTTTTTGGTCATTTTCATTTATTTTTCAAACTTTCAAGTTATTACATTCTTCAGTGGCGGATCCAGCCAAAAGCCCATTTTTCAAAGGGGTTTCCCAACCAAGGATAAAGGAGGGGTTCCAATCATGTCTTTCATTTATAAATTGTTAATTTCCACTACAAAAATAAAAAAAAATAAGCCAAAGATAAAAAATCAGTTATAAAAAAAATATAATTTTGAAATTCATGTAAAACACATGTAAAACATGTATTTTACATGAGTTTGTATTAACACATGTTTTACAAATGTGAAATATTTTATGCGTTTTGTAACGCATATTTAATCTATGTTTTTGCACGCCTGTTATACGCATGTTGTAAAAAACATGCGTTAAACGCACAAAAAACATACGTTTTACACACGTTTTCTTTACCATGCGTGAAACATGCGTGGCACTTTTTGCTGTGTATGTAGTGTACGTGTGTGACTTCACACTCAGAGTTGAAACACAGGTTTTTATTTTGAACAAAGCCGGAAAATCTTAATGCATATTGCGTTAGTGTTGAGAGCTAAGTAACTTAATTAACTCCTTCGAAGTAAAAAGTAAAATCACAAAAGAACTGAACTCCGAGGAAAATTCTAAGGATACTAGGAATTATTCAAATGTATATGTTAAACAAAAACAGACAATGCAACGGCTAAAAATGAAAAAGACCAATAGACAAAAGCAAACAAAACTCAACATGAAACACTAGAGACTGAGCAACACGCATCCCACCAAAAACTTAGGGTGATTGCATGTGCTCCGGAAATGATATCTCGATCCTTGCAATCTTTTGTGGAATGATATGTGAAATAAGATAAGATTCGTATCTCAAAACGAAAAAGATTACAAACTTTTTATGTCATTTTCTTGTGTGTTTTTTACAAGCAGAATCTACATGTAAAATTTAAAAGAAAACGTGGAGTAGATAGTTACGTACACTTTGCCCTAACGTGACATTTAGAAAAAAAAAGAAAAATCAAATATCATACAAGAATGATTGCTTATCTGATAGGTATCAGATAGTGTGCACAAGATATATTCATTTAAGATGTAATGGTAAAATTGAGAATTGAAATTTGAATTGTGTCGAAAAGGCAACAACCCGACCCTAGAGCAAACAACAGCCAAAGTCCACCAATGGGTCTTCAATGTAGCGAGAAACTCCGGCACCTGGAGGAGACATTAAGCTGGTTCCTCAATAATTATGTATACTAGTTCAGTAATAATGACGTCATACTAAACTCCTAATTATACACCAGTAACTAAAATTAAAAATCATATAAGACTAACAAAAGCCAGAGACTCGTGATTTGGGACAGGCGGGAAAATGCGACGGGGGTTGAAAACGTTTTATGAGATCTCAACCCTCCCAATACATCTAGCCATTGTAGAAAAACAAACATACAACAATAAGCACAGTAAAACTCATTTGAAGTGAAGTCCAAGTCCGATGAAAAGGTAACAAAAGAAAGTAAACAAAATTACAATCATAGATAAATTAACAAAGGACTACTAGAAGTTACTGACATACCAGCTCCAGACCTCAATAAAACTGGTTGAAAGATTATGCATTCGTCATATGAATATAAATTACAATCCCTCCCGGTAGGGGTTTAGTATTACACCATCATAAAACAAATATGACACGAACATAACCCCTGTCATGCCAACAACTGGTTTTAGAATAAAAGTGTTTAATTCCGATGCGAGGACCCTATAAGTGAATCAATATAAAAACCAAATTATGCAATCTTTAATGACCTGACAACAGTATCATAACTATATCCCTTGTTAATAAGTCTGTGTAAGGTGTTGTTATTTGAAGTGAAAAGTGACATGTTATCCCTTGTTAAAAACATTACCATAAAATATTGGATAAGAATTGCCATAACGTATAAGATGTCTGCATGTTGAGTTATATTTACAAATGATGTTCTTATACCGATAAAAATATTTAGTAAATATTATGTCTAGTTTGATATATCGCAAACCCTGGTGTAATAATTTTTTCAGTAACACATAAATTGCTATCGCTAAAATATAATACGCTGTTACATACACGAGCAAATCGTACAACTTGAAATATACAAATACTATAAGATGGTGACAAGGGAACGTTACCATCTTAAAATGGATTATTAATGATATGAAATGAAAAATCATGTCTTTTAACATACGTTTTATAATCAAGCTTCCCGTTAATAATATAGATATCAAGATCGAGGAAAGGGCAGTGGTCATTGTTAGTATTAGCTTTATTTAAAGTTAGTTCAACGGGATAAATTCCTTTAGTATACATACTGAAGTCGTCATTAATGAGAGCCTATATATCATCCAAATATCTAAAAGTAATGTTAAATGTTTGTATCAGATGTTGTTTTGATGGGTGTTTGCTGAGTTTAGGCAGTTATTGTAAGTCTTAACAAAACCAGGTCCACAATATGTGGTGCACTGTCCTTTGGAATTCCGACAACTTGACGATATACGGAATCATCAAAGCGAACAAAAATGTTATCTGGTTAAAAATGAAAGGGCAGAAATAGTACCTAAGCATGTCTAATTAACGTATTTGTTTTGTTTGTTGCTTCTAAAAAATGACCTTAAAGAGTTTGAAAATATGTATTTGCATTCTGATTTGTTATTAAATTAGATGTTTGATTTTTTTCTAAATAAGAATATATATGAGATGAAGTGGTATATAAGGTAGAAAATCCAAACTTTGAACAGACTAAAAATCACCCTTTTTCCATTCCTTTACCCGTATCAAAATCTTTGATATGTATAATGACTCGTCGATAATTAATAACACAAACTTACATAGGTCATTATCACAAACAAAAATAGCACAGGTTATACCTCTACTAAATCTGACCAGATCTTCAGCCTACAACAAAAAAAAAAGCTTTTTTATAAAAGGTTTGTCATAACGTTACTATATTTAGAAATAAGTAAAACTGACATTGTTCAAATGTGTGTAATAACGTTGAATAGCATATCTATTTAATTTTTAGTCAAGTGATATTCAAATGATGAATTCAAACAATTGTATTAACCGGTGTTGCTAAGTCCAATACATGTCATTGTGTTCCTTTTTGAAGAAGACATCCTAAAGTTAACTATGTATAATTTAATTTGTGATAATATGTTCAAGAATTTAAATAAGAAATTATTAACTTTTAAAACAAAATAAGATTAAGAATTTTCTGTCTTCAATGCTCTTCAACTTCTACTTTATGTGGCCCTTTTGCCATTTTTTAATTCAAGCGTCAATGAGTCTTTTGTAGACGAAACGAACGTCTGGGCTATATATGAAATTTTAATCCTGGTATCTATGATGCGTTAATTTACAGACTTAAAACATTGTTGTGACTTGTGTTCTTTATTTCAATGATTGGACTATCATTTACCTGTAAAAACCATTATGTTACCTTTAGCTGTCCAATATTTTAAAGAATAGCCTTCTTCTTTCTTAAAAATATTGAACAGCTAAAGGTAGCATAACTGACACTTACAGATAAATGAAAGTCCAATCACTGAAATAAATAACTATCAATTACCCTAATTGTTTTCATCATGTAAAGAAAAATTCAACCAAAGAACAAATGACAACTAAAAATTTATTTTTTATTAGAGTCAACTTCCAACACAATAATTTTGTCACTCATCAAAACGTTTTCTTGAGGAAAAAACACTTTCAAAATGATTTTTAACACTACTAATACTTATATCACAGCCATTTTTCTCATGTTTTTAGGTTGTCTCTTTTCGCACTAATTCAATACGTGGATTATTGCTGTTGAAAGTCTTGTTTTTCTTGCAAGTCTGGTTTTTGTAGCCAGTCTTGTTTTTGTTGCCTTTTGAATTTCTTTTTTAAAAGATTTATCCTCGTCCGTCTTTATGTAATCAAAATTGACATCTGGTGTTGCTCTTATTCTTCTTTACATCATTTTCAACTACAATTAAAATGAAAAAAGCAATATAGTAATGCTTCTAAAATTTCATAAATAATGGCGCAATTCAATGGCCACGAACAACCTCAACCTTATCCTGTGTACAAAGTGCGAATCTAAAACTTCCTTCATGAACGAGGGTAGTTGCGGATCAAGAAAAAACAAGAACCTGTCTTCATATACTATTCTTTTTTTTTTTCACTAACCCTGAAAAGAAAAAAGCACGAGAAGAAACAAGAAACAAATAGGAGAGGACTAAATTTTGAAATATAATATATATGAAACTTGCCATTATTAGCTGTTTTGACTGTAGCCTCTTTGTAATCCACACTGAAATAATGTATCTGATAGATTCTGAATACACACTTGATTCTAATCCAAAGTTTGAAACAATACAATCACTAGTAACGACATCTCTTTCGTCTTTATTGCAGAAAAAATATACGTTCATCACTTTATCCATTTTGAAACACAAAACGCATGTAAAGGTATTCACGGAAACTATGAGCGAAAACTATGAAAAAATCCTTACGCACGCAAAAATCATGATACGCATACCCTGTGTCTTATTCTTCATGTACCAATAGCACATACTTTCAATTTCTCGTCCAATCAAATTGCTTGAATTTGCCTCCTGACTTTCTTAGAACATACTTTATCCATGTACTAAGCAATTACGCATATATGACCATAAACATGATAAGGGTAAGATTTCATTGTATCGTAATCAAGATATTGAAATAAAAATTGCTACTGGCTATTTTGAAAAAAATGTTGTGTTCCAAATAAAACTAAATAGTGTGTAATTAGTTTTCAAATTAATGTTTAAACATCCCCCTATTACATTTTTGAATCTAAAAATGTTTTTGACAATTAAAAGTTTCTTTCATTTAAATAAAGAGTAACAAATATAGTTCTTTATAAAACAATGTCATCTAAATTATAAGCATTTATCTTCCATGTAATTACTGTGTACCCAAAATAGAGTAAACCATGAACCCTTGTGAAGGGAAATTAAAGCAATTTGATATATTTCGTTATGGATTGATTGTTTATTGGTTGCTTAATGTCCAGTGACAGATATTTCATGCATGTAAACTATCCATTGGACTATCAATGGGTACATACCAGGGGCAGATCCATCCATTTTTAAAAGGGCTTCCAACCAAAAATAAAGGTGGAAGGGGTCCAATTGTTTGTTCTTATTCAAAGCATTGATCATCCCTCAAAAATAAGCGTTTTCCACAACCCTCTTTTTTGATCTGCCACTGCAAACTATCTATATATTTTAAAATGTATTATGTATAGTAAAACACAGCTTTATACAAATATACCAATAAACATAATTACACCAGCAATTACAATCTTTTTTTATTCTGGTGTCAATATCTTACAATGATAATAGTGAGTAGATTTACAAAACTAAGTAAATGAGCTATACCTAGTCAGCCAAAACATATCAATAGACTTAATACAGTATTACTCAAGTTGTAAATATGTACTAAATTGGAACGTGTATAGAAAGGTATATACTATGGAAATAAGAGTTTGGAGCAAGCCCCTCGCTCTCATTTCCATAGTATATACCTTTCTATACCCTTACCGACACATACATGTTGTTTACCTTTAGCTGTACTCTCTTTTTATCTATATTTTTACGTTGAGCTACTGTTCAAAGGGGCCAACAAATAGGATATATTTTAATGTAAAAAAGTGCATTCACAAATCAATTTTCATACCTAATAAAAATAAATCTTTGCTTGCTTTTTCGTTTGTTTTACCTTTTTTGACGTGTTAAACAATGTTTTAAGTAAGATATAAGGCTCTAACAGTCCATTCTGTAATCGGCTTTTATCCTTTATTTATTCATACAAACTTAAAAAACATTTTATTTTGGTTAATTTTACGAAAAATGAGATAAAAACTAAATCAGATGTTCAATTATTAACTCTAAGTCAGAGATTATCAAAGAGAGAATGGAAAAGGGATACTCCAAATGACAATAAACTGCCAAATTATTTGGAAATAGATGTTACATATTTATCAATTTTAAAAGAGGTACCAAAGGGACAATCAAAATGCACAAATCGAGAGGAGCCGACTGTATTATTGCGGGAAATCTTAAATAAAGGCAACAGTAGTATACCGCTGTTCAAAACTCATAAATTCATGGACAAAAAACAAAAATCGGGGTAACAAACTAAAACCGAGGGAAACGCATTAAATATAATAGAACAACGACAAAGCACTAAAATGTAACACACACAGAAACGGACCAAGCATCAGACAAAATCCCACGAGAATAACAAATATCACATCAAAACCAAATACATGAATTTGGGATAGACAAGTACCGTGACACGTCTTATCGCAATGTGAAATTACACTCAAAAACAAGAGAAAACAAACGACTCAACGTTAAAATGTAACACACACAGAAACGAACAATAATATAACAATGGCCATATTCCTGACTTAGTACAGGACATTTTCAAAGGAAAAAATGGTGGGTTGAACCTGGTTTTGTGGTATGCCAAACATCGCACTTTAATGGCAATGTTAAATATAACATTGAAATGACAACATAATATTACAGAACTACAATACAAATAAATAGGAGAACGTATTAGACAAAGAAACACATGATTCATGGATAACAAAAAGCATCAGGTTTAAAATTCAATACGCCAAAAACGCGCCTCGTCCACACAAGGCTCACCAGTGACGCCCAGATATAAAAGATCGAAAGTGAAAAAAAGTACAAAGTTGTACAGCAATGAAGATTAAAAATTGAAAAAAGTTGTGTCAAATACGGCTATACGGGTAAACTACCAAACAACACAAAAATGTCAACACAAAACATTACAAAAGACACACACCAAACACATATTAGGAATCATCTCAAATGATCTGAAAGGTAAGCAGATACTGTCCGATATGTTGAATCTTTCGTGCTTTTCCATTACATGCATTTCATTTCATTTGGTAAGGTTACATACCATTACGGTACAGTTTTCTCCTAGATTCATTCTCGTTTTTCGACATATTTTTGAAATAGATTATTATTCAGCGCATTGATGGTTTTATTTTCTTTCCGCTATGACACAGAACCGCTTTAGAAATGCAATATTAGTAATTGTGTATTGAATATGTAAGAATGATTTTTTGGTATCACAGGTTTTTCTTTAAGATAAAAACAGCTTTTTTAAAGTTAAAGTCAAATTGGAGCGGATAAGTGTTATTTCCGGAAGATATATATCTTCATGAATGCTGACATCTTCGGAAACTAAATGAAGCCATGCTTCAGACTAGTGGAAATTGTTAATTATATATCCCAGTTTGTTCTAAAAGGACAAATTCCTACGTCTTTTGATACGACTGCTAGTATTTTTTGCCAAAAGAAACCATTGAATCGAAATGGTTAGGAAATGACACATGTATAGTCATTCGTTTAAAGAAGAAAATTATACGATTCGACCTGAATTCTCATTAGTTCTATAAAACATGACCATTGGAATATTTCTATTGGTATATCAAATTATAGAGCGCATGCCATATGCAACGCTAGTATGTCTTTTGTAGGAGGCAGTGATTGGTTGCCAAGTTTTTAAGATATGGATATTTGAAGTTAAGACATATTTAAAGAGAAATTAAGTTCTGCACTCAAGGTTCTTACGATGAAACAAGATTTTGTTATATCAGTTTAACACTCAAATGACATATTTACGACACAACTTAATTTGTCTATTGTAGCAGTTCCCTCTGAACTATATCATTAATTGTGGCCATAAAAACTATGTCCACCCTAATGACCCTATATGACCACAAATATTTGTTGCTTAATTAATAATCAAGTCCGGCAATTAAAACGGAGTCATGGCTCCCACCGAATAGTAAGCTATAAATGGTCCCTCATGACTAGCCCGGCAAGTGTAAAACAATAAAAACAAATTCTAATATCAATTTTGTTTTAACACCAACAAAACGGAATCCATAGGATTGAATTACTGTTTGCGTGGAAATTTTGTCAGTCGAATTTGAACATTATGTTACTTTTCCACGACATCAAACCTGCACCTGGGGGCATTTTGAATATATAATCTAAAATAGAACATGTAGAAAGTAAAAAAAATATTGATAATTTATATATTGTCATTGACATCAACTATATAACAGCGCTTACAATGCAATTTTTAAAAATAATGTTTTCAAAACTGTCTTTTGAAAGAAAATATATTGGGAGTGAATGTCTAACACGTCTAGGACAAACCCGAGTTGAACTTCAAAGCAATTAGCAATAAGCGATATTTGACTCGGTTATAAAAATCCTGATTGTTGAACTATGGTATAATCAATCGTTCATGCTCCGTTGATTCCGTTCTAGCGAATTCATGGAAGATTTGTCGATTGTTAGAATGTCAACAATTTTTTATCCTCGAGAGAATCTGCTAGTATTGCCCCGAAAACGGCCGAGCTTAAACGAGTTCAAAATTACAGTACTATTACACTTTTTCGAAAGTCGCTGATCCGTCCAAGTAAATTGTGGTCGTTTAAGACAGTGCATGTGGTGGCTTTATACAAATTAATGCGGTAGCAGGAGATTGCTTAACAAAATCAAAACAAATAGGGAATTGTACTGGAGGGAGATTTGAAAAAAGTGGTGGTTCAATACAGGTATTCGTTGACGAAGGTTTGACTGTATTTCATTTTCTTTTTGAGAAAAAATATCAACAATTATTTTGAGTATCGAGTTAATATTACACGAATCCAATATATCACGTTGATGAACTTCACATGTATCTTGATTTGTCTAAAAGTATGCAAATTGGCATGTCTTGCTTTCATGGTCTAGTAGTATCAGAAGGTTTAACGTAAGGACTGCAATAATTGAATATGTGCATACGTTTCAATATTGTCCACCGTTTCAACAAGCCAGTTAAATCAAACAAGAACAATTTTACGAAATTAGCACCGGGATAGCGGTTTCAATTGAAATCTACGGATATTTCTTATCATTATATTCTTTAATATTGGCAATATGATATACTTATAATTTGATTATTCATTAGTAAGAAAAAAGTATTCATTATTTTTATGTAATATTACTTTTTGTTCTTGAACATTTTAATCTCAAATGTCCCACTCTATGGCGATAGAAAAATGTATTTAAAGGATAAATTGCTGTTTGTGTTTATATTTTGTCAGCCGAAATTAAAGCTATATGTAAATATCACACTTTAAACTAGCCTGTAACTAGTTGTATTTTGAATGAATTGAACTGTTTTTGTATAAGATAATTTAAAGACACTATGCAACACATAATAGTTATCTGAAGTTTAATTATAGAGGATAGTCTATCCAAGTACCGATAAATATTTAAAGTAACATTATAAGTATTTAAATAAAAATTAAAACTACATATTTTATGACGTAGAAATCTGTTGATCACTATTATTCACTGCACGCATTGATAATTTTCTATAAGAGTGACATTTAAACATTTGTGTTAAATATAACAAAAGTTTATAATGTAAATTTTGAATTGAAATGAAAACGTTTGTTTAGTTTTTTAATTTATTTTTTTGTTAATTGTTTATCATTTTGATATTACATATTTTTAATGTTTCAAATAAAATATTTCTAAACCGTTTTTAATACAGTAAGTTCATTTTCATATGGAACGATTTTGGAGGAATTTGACATTCTCAAGTAACAAGTCAGCAGCCGATAACGTTATCAATAAATGTTGATCTTTAAAGAGCTTTGAATTAGTAAGATGTATCCTAAAAACGATGTCAATAATTTTACACTGTAGCTATAACCACACACGTTTTAAAAATGACGTGCTTCTAAACTGGTACTGAAGAATTTTTAAAACATCATATTCAAGAATTGATATTTCAATAATACAAAGTGCATATGGAAAAGTATAGACTTTTCAACATTTAATCCCTTGCATTGATCTTAGAATATTTTTACTACATGTAGTATTAATAACGGACGTGAATTCGTCAGTTATATGCTGGAATGTCAGTCGCACATTTATCATTTCTTACCATGCCAAATACAATTGAATTTGAAAAAAAAACAATTCTTTATTCTAGTTTTACCAAAAGATATTAAGCAAAATACCATTATAGAAATTGATAAGTGTAGATTTTTTTAATAAACTTACTTTTTAGATGCTCATTCAATTTTACTAATCCATTTACTTGTACATTTTCAGCATTCCACTATCCAGGAAATTATACTGAGGTCTAAAAAACGAAAATGATAAAGTAACAAATTTCATATATTGCAGATTCATTTATATTCTATTTTCTCTTTTAAAAACAAACTGTCATCAAAGAGGGATGAAAGATACCAGAGGGACAGTCGAACTCATAAATTCGATATTTCATCAAAGAGAGGCAAAAGATTTTTTTTTTGCGAAATGTGCTGTAAGTAACGTGACGGTACCCAAATTGCACCTATTTTGACAGTTTTTTCAACTGATTTTTTGATGATCAAGACAAAATTTTCCATTTTGTGTGTATTTTGTAGCCGTATCCTTCTTTATTATATAGGTACACCAATTTGATTTTCAATCCATATGGAATAATAAAAAAATTGGTCTGAACTAACCTCCAAATCATGAATGATTCTGTAATGAGGAGTACCCAAATTGCATCCATGCTTAAATTCGCATCTTCTAAAGTCGAATAACAGAGCTTTTGTTTATTTTTTTTCAAATATTTTGAACAATTGGATATTTTTCCATGCTAACACTTCAGTTTTTAAGAAATGGATACTAGAAACATTTTGTATTTGTTAATTTTAAAAAGATGACGTTTTGATAACGTCGCATAGCGACGTTTCAGTATATTTTGCTTTTTCAGTAAACTCTTCATCTGCTGATAAATACTGTTAACGTTTTGTGTATATTTTAATATTTTTTACCTATGTTGAAAGACGTGCATAGTATCAAATCATAAAAATACAAATATAAGTATCTTGGAAATCTTGTAAGATTTGCCCTGCTATTTTTGCGAAATAGGTGCAATTTGGGTACTCGGTGCAATTTGGGTACCGCTACGTTAATTGGTAATTTTGACTATTAGGTCAATTAATTAATATACTTACACATTGTGTATGTATTTAGCAATCTGAATTACACAATTGAAAATACTTAATGTACTGTATATGACCACAATACACAAACTTGAACGATGCGATTATTTATGTTTTAAATTTTCCGAAACCCAACCGAACTATATAATATTAAATGTGGTCACTTTAGACCCCTGTGTTCACCTTGTGAATTTATAGCTATGAATGTAAGAAATTCACAATTGTCAATTTATGAAACCAGTGTATATATCATTAGCTTTTTGTGAGTTAGAAAAACCAAAATGTTTTCTTCAAGTGTTATCGAGTAACAGAAATCAAATAACTTTACAAATTGTATAAAGAAGTGCAAACATGTTCATATAAACTTACGTTTAGTCTTCTCTCTATTGTTGTCGATCTAACAACCAGTACAACTATAATTATGTACAACTTTCTCCTTGACCTTAGAATGTGTCTGATATACACACAGGTAAACTTTAAAAATAATGTTTAACATTTAAAGGCAATTAACCGTTACGAAAATTGGTTTCATAAAAATATTGGTATCCAGTATACGGATTGGTATTTATTAAGAGTGTTATCAGATTAAAAGTAATATGACACCCACGTTTTAGCTTTCTAAAAAGCCATGAACTACTTCGTTCTACACTAATTTTAGGTTATATGTGTGCATGTGGAAATGTGTTTTTTTAGATATTGATTGATATAAAATGGATGTATTTTAAGACTGTGCGTTATACACTCATGCTTTTAAAATTTAAGATTTCTTGATGAAAATTAAAACAATTATAAATTTAGACACAACTCTTGAGGTGTGCCTCTCTGAAGGGTTGCCTATATTGTCAGAAGTTATGAAATACAGATAATGCATTTTTGTAAACATTGTATAGGAACATTGTTTAGCAAAGCAAATCGTGCAAATTGCAGAGTAACAAAAAATTAAACACGTATTGATAATTGATATTTCAAAATTGAATTTATCTGTGAAATGTATGCATAATAAAACGAACATGAATTAATGACAGGTGATCGGTACTAAAATACACATAATTACTTTTCCGGCATTTGATGTCTTATCCTGGACGAGAAAAGTCTGTAATTCTTTATCTCATTTAAGCCAATAGCTGTTGCTGTATCTCAGCCTCATTATAAAACAATCAATCAGAATGTATACGTGATAAGTAATTCATTCAAAATGGCGTGTATTTCGACTAAAACTAATAGCTCCGCATCGTGATGCGAAGCAATAAGGCGAATGATAAAAGGAGAACTGTCAAAACTCACTAGTCGATGAAAACTGAACTGAGAATGAGTGGATAAAAAAGAAATCCGACAATTAGATAAGCAAGTCCATAAAACACTACATAGAAATCGTAAGACAAGGTAACAAAAAGTATGTCAGAAATGATAGAATAGTGGAATAGTGGATAATAATATCCAGATACAGATTATCATGTTGTACTCGTGAGCCTGCTCCTGGGAAATGCAAATGATAATTTCATTCCGTGATCTCAAAATAGAAGAACAGAATACGAGACTATGATACACTAATTGGAACATATCCATAATCATCCTTGATTTGCTTTAGATTTTTGGTGTTTTAACGCCACTTTTAAGCTCCACTTTTGGCTACTTCATGGCGGCTAGTTTTATTGGTGGAGGTAGCCGGAGTGCCCAGGGAAAACCACCGATCTTTTGGAAAACTGACAATCCTAGTCAATTAAGATTGGAGACGCGTGCACCTGCACGATCGGGGTTCGAACTCACAACCTATGTATTGACTGGCTAGTGATTACAATAGTAACTACTTACACCACTCGGCCACAGAGGTCCTTAATAATTATCATTGGCAGATATTCCATAATGGCCAACCGGTATGAGTGTGTACATGATAGCCAACACGATAAGGCATCCAAATGACTCCTAAAGGACAATGTAAACTTCACAACTCGGCACGGCACCTTGGTCAAATCACTCCCAGTAAAACACTAGCAAAGGCATCATATAGATTTTTGTTTAAATCTTCAATGATTAATCATTCGAATTCAACTTTCTTTTTGTTGTAGCCTTATTCATATATCACATTTTATGTCTTTAACCAAATTGTGTAAAAGAGGGACGAAAGATACCAAAAGGACAATCAAACTCATAAATCGAAAATAAACTGACAACGCCATGGCTAAAAATGAAAAAAGCAAACAGACACAACATAGAAAACTAAAGAATAAACAACACGAACCCCACCAAAAACTAGGGGTGATCTCAGGTGCTCCGGAAGGGTAAGCAGATCCTGCTCCACATGTGGCAAACATGTGTAAATGTATGCCAAATATTCTGTCAATAATTAACATAGTTGACCATTAGGCTCTCAAGCCAATATGTATCTAGAAATCAAAGTTTAAATACAACGAGAGGTGCTATATATGAACATACACTAGCCATTTAAGTATCAATAAAGGTATAGGTAAATAAAAGACCTTTGACTAAGTTAACTCGATTCATGTTTACATTTATATAATTACGAATAAACTTTTGACCTGTTGGCCTCAAGGTCAATTCATTAACCCACAAATTGTTGATTACCAAAATTAATCATTTATTATTGTCAGTGTGCAATAAAATTGACGGTACTAATTTTCTTGTCCCAGATGCGCATTTCGACAATACATGTCTCTTCAGTGATGCTCGTGGCCAAAATATTTGAAAGCCAAAGCTTAAATAAAAGATGAAGAGCTATAATCCAAAAGGTCCAAAAAGTATAGCCAAATCCGTGAAAGGAATCAGAGCTTTGCATGTGCAAATGCGTTCTTGATTACTACACTGCAAAATAAATAATAGATCAGATTTATATGACTTAATTTAAAACTTAATTTAAGCCAATTATATTGACGTTATATAGGTATGAAACGGACGATACTTTCTTTTTAATTTTAACCCTTCTGTTGCAATCTAATTTCTGGAAGATTCAGTCATCAATATAACACAGTCAAAACTAAAGAAGTCTTAAAATTTTGTTATTCTATTAAATAATTTGCTTTGTTTAAGTCTGTCCAAGTGACAGAAAAAATGTTATATTACAGGACAAACTATTTACTAAACAGACATTTTAGATCTATTTTACAACTATTTTTGTCGATCGATCGTCCTGTACATATACATGAAAAACGTTAAGGACTGAAAAATTATTCTTACTTACAGATAATGTTTGTAATGGTGTTCGGTATTATAGGCAAAACTCCGTTTTAAATGTACATTTAGAAATTATATTAGCAAAATATTTAGAGCATTAAAATCTCGAAAAGTCATGATACCTTCATTGAAAAGAAACCACAAAAAGTAGAAGAAAAAAACAAACAAGTCCAAAGTAAAAACCAATTGTTCAGAGAACAATTGCAGGTCTTTCCACCCTTAAAGATCGATTTTGATATAGAACTATGAAAATTTGAAATATGATATCCAGCGTAAAATGAGAGCTAATTGTAAAATTAAAATAAAATTGAGAATGGAAATGGGGAATGTGTCAAACAGACACACACTGATTCCAATAATATATGGTTTCAATACATTTTTTTCTTCTAAATAAGGTTTCAAAATGTCACTTCCGGTTTAATTTGATAGTTAACATGATACTGATTCCAAAAATATATTGTTCAATACACTTTTACATTAAATGAGAACAAAAAATGGCTACTTCCGGTTTACACAAGGTCATATGTATACATATGAGGTAAAAGCAAACGTCAAAATTTAGAACGTCAATATTACCTATGAACTTGAGTGTAATTTAGAGGTCATAAACCAACGGCTTCAAATCAAAAGACCATAGGTCTTAATTATAAATGGTTATTGAGTTTTTTATGCCTAATTTTTAATATAAGAGGACAGAAAACTCCAATTTAATGTTAGCGTACCCTTTTAACCAAAATTCATGTGTTGTTACAATAAATGGCAAATTACAATTTAAAATTCAAAAGATTCTACGCAGTGATGTTAAGGTTGATCGCCAGACAAAATGAGCCAAAAAATGACGTTTTTTCAGTGTGTGGCTTAAAAAGAGGAAAATGGCATCGGTTCAACATCATACTTGCATTTATGTATTCTGGATGTGTTTTTCTTTAAAAAAAAATATACAAACTATATATAGACTATAAATGTTGGTCACGTGATGTATCTAAATTGAAAGTAGACACACTGCTAAAAAAACGGGACAGAACAAGGGCATACTGTTGATAAAATTTTATAAACAAGGTACCTATAACTTGGAAATCATCTATATTTTATTAAAAATACATGGCAAAGTTTTATATTACAGTATGTTTAAGTGAAAAGATGAGCCGAAATGGCAACAAGCTAAAAAAGACGGTTTTCTCCCTTTCGTTTCAGTTTCCAGACTAAACCCGTATCGATGCATTCTTTGCCACTATGCAAGAAATTGTTAAAAACTATACTCTTTCAGACAGAAAAAGAATTTCTAAAATAAAATGTTAGTATGCCCTTGTTCTAGTCCGTTTTCATTAATTAATTGACAATATAAAAGGTAAACATGACCTTTAAAACGTTTGGATGACGTGACGAATTTTAAACGTTGTCCGTCAACGGGTTCATTTTCCGGTTTGCCAAGTCTCCACAAGACGTGATTTTTATTGATAAAAACTTCCAATCATTTGTTGTACTAGATGAACAAGAACTCTGAGAATGTTTTAAAAAAATATTTAAAATATACCTATAAAAACAAAACCTCTTACAAGGTTAAAAATTTCAGTAGAACCAAGGGCTCTTTAAGGGGTTACAATACCCTACTGTATGGTGTGTTGTTGATATATTTTTTTTACTGCATTAATCATTTGTATTTTATACTATTTTAACTTACCTTAATGGATTTTTTTCCCCATGCATTAAAACTATTGAATACTCATGCATAAGCTCTCTGGTTACAAATATATACAACAACCCCCTTTTGACATTTGACGTTTTTTCCCAATTTTTTTTTCTTCTTTTGTATGAATGATTTCTGATTTGTTTGATCAATAATGAGTGTTAACATGCTAGTTCATTTTTTTTAATTCCAGTTTATTTTTTGTAGAACTCCAATCAAGAGGCACCCATAGGGACATATGGTGATGATGTTGATGGAATGGAAGTATGCAGACAATTTCGTTTCAAGCTACCTCTTGAAAAAAATATGTTTAATGTTTGTTAGTAAATTAAAATAATATTTATATAATTCATAATTGTGTTGACTTTTTCACTAACATTTGAACTTGCCTTTTCTTTCTCCTCCACAATGCACCTCATATAAAAAAAACCATTCAAATCTTTTTCAATTTTTTATTTATTTCAAATACATTATGACAAATTTTTGAACAAAATAACAAGAACTACAGCAAACATTTCTTTTTACAAAATATTTGAAAAATGTAAAATTTTCTATGAATATTCATTGGAATCAAGATGGCAGACAAGCAGACTACACATCCATAATGAATACATGCAACTTTGCTAAAATATTAATAACAAGATCTACAAAAGACAAAGAGTCTATAAAATACTGGGATGAGAAGTCTAAACCTCAATTACAAGAACCTCTCAAAACGCCTTCAGCTCCTAAATATGATACCACCATCAGTCCAGCTCAAAGATTTCACTCCTACAATAATTATATTACTGGGTGTCCAAAAATGGCAATCTCATTTGACAAATTCAGACGTAGTCTTCCTAAACTTGAAAAGGAAATTACCACCAATTCAAACTGGTCCAATTCAAACAAGACTCAGGACAAGACCAAATATATAAAGTCTTTTTCGTTATATGCATGGGACAAGTTAACTCTACAAAAAAAGAATAACCATACAATATATGATTGCAAAGCATGTCTTGTTACTAATTCAGACATTGCCTCAAGCCACTGCTCTTATCCAAGCAAGAACAGAGACCTTGTTGAGCTATGTACCAATATAACAGATACTATATTGGAGAATTCTCCACCAACATCAAAGGGCATCGAAAATGAAATTCAAAACTTTGTACAAATTTTATCTCCTATAGCAGAGAAAAAACTTGGTATTGATTTAACAAAATCTGTATCAAAGATAATGAAATTAACACCAAAAAAGAGTTATTTGGAAAAAAGAAAAATAGAAACCACATGCAATAAAGAAAACAACACTAAAATCATGAACCAAATAGCTGCAAATGATGCTGATGTCAAGAATTTTTTATCTTCGGGTAAATCATACAATCAGTATGACAGGGACAGACTTTCTGCATACCATATAAGTCACGAGGAGGCAGAAACCTCTATGTTGAATAGGGTACAAAAAGAACAAGAAGGAAAAAATATACCCAAAAAACACCATGGCAATTTTACGTCCTACACTTTTGACCAGGATATGTTCCTAGACGAAGTTAAATCAACTACACCAGGGAGCAAAGTTAACTGGCAGTATCTGGCAAGAAAATATAATGTATTAAATAAAAATGGTATCCGCCCACTAAATGGTGGACAAGTTTTAAAACAGTTTGCTCAAGACAATGGTGTCAATATACACAGCTTCAACCCTCAATCAAGAGTCAGTGGACGAGATTACATCAGGAGAGTACGACGTGCCAAAAAAAGATTGACCAAGCGAACATCTATACCATCAGTCAAAACAGCCAACAACATCAAATCAATTGTTAAGAAAAAGCTAGATACTGGTGTGATCAACATTGGGAAAAAAATCATTCCAACCAGAATCACATCAAATACAATTAATAAAGAAGGTACAAATCATGTATATCGTAATATCTATATTTTAAAAGAAAAGCCATGTATTGCTGAAGGCCTTACATTTGACTTCATCCACTTCATTTGAACTTTGGTGGATAGATATCCTAATGGCAATCAAACCACATCTCCTTATCTCAACAAGTAGATCTTTATTATAATAAACCTACTATGATAAGGTATAAAGAAATTATAATAAAAGAAAAATAATAATTGCTGCATCTTATAAATAATCAAAACAAACAGCTAAATATATTTCACTTTGATGCAAACGCTAAATATAGTTATAAATACTAACTTTTCAACCATATACAATGCAAACACTAAATAGTTGTCAATAATAATTTATCAACCATGTCTCATTAGCAGTCATACCACATCTGTTCATTTTTAAAAGCAACCAATATTTTTAAACATGATAACAATTGAATTATTAAAAATAAAATAAGATCAAATGCATAAAACCATTATCAACAAAGTCAAGTAACATCCTGTCACAACATGCATCCTCACATGAGGAAAAAACAAAAATAGTTCCAATTCATTGCACTGTACAAATTGTATAAGTAAAAATAAAAAAATGACAATGTACATTCAGAAACTTTCACATGCATTGATTAATGTGATCACTGTATATATTAGAAATGTCAGATTGTCACTGCTTTTAATCTCAAGAAAGCAATAATTTGCATTTATTAACACAACAACTCAAAGTTAAAATGCATTTTAAAAGCAAAAAAAGTATATGGGTACTAATTCGACTAGACAAAAAATTAGTCTTATGCAGGTTTAATGAACTTAACAGACCCGTTCCCTGAATATAAAATGCACCCTTCTATCATAGGTGGGACATAAAATGATTCTACTTGATCTTGTTTTAAAAAAAATTGCAAGAATTACATCCATTTGTAAGGTTTATGAGAGTTGTCTTTCTTCTATAATTAAAATAAAAACTTTTCAGGCAACATTAAACTTAAAAATATACAACTGAAAAAAATATTGCTTTTATCAGTCTACTAGCTCATATAAAACCATGAAACATACAGTTTAAGCAAGATGTCAATCAATAGCAGGTATTGCAGTGAAGGCAATTCCCCCTCCAACTTAGATATAAAAATAAATTAAAACACCCTTAGCATTTTCTGATGCATCATATGATTTCTGGAACAAATCCTTCAGAGAGTATTTTAAGCTCTAACTGCATCAATTTTTAATTTAATGGGTAGCAAATTAAGTTTGCTGTGGAGCCAGTTAAACAGGCATATTGCAACCATTTCATAACCAAAAGAATTCATCATAGCTTAAAATGTAATATGGTTCTCTCTTTTCTAATGAAAAGGCTAGAAATCTTTTATAAAAAATACAATTCATAATGTCATGTATGTTTTCAGGGCAAAATTATGAATGGATGCCATGAAAATTGGTGACATTATTTAATCTAAATGATGTTGCATTAAAATAATAATTGTTACCAAGTTCTGAAATACATACTGAATTGCTTTTCTATATCGTCATGTTAGAATATAAAACAAAGACAGTTTTGCTTATTAAAAAATCAAGTCTTTTCTATTTTACATGACAAGATTAAAATTACATCAATATAAATTCCCATTTCAGGAAGTTGGTTGCTAATTTTCAAAATAAATATCTTTCCATAACACTAATATATATTGATAGGGATTAATTAAGGAATCTAAAATCAAAACAAATATAGGAGTAAATGTGCTAGTATTTGAGATATCAGCCATAGGATTTTGGTGGGAAAATGATTTATCGGTAATTCGTATATTTAGGAGATAACTGTATTGTATTTTAAGCTCCGACAGCATCAATTGGAGATTTGATGGTTGCAAATAATGTTTACTAGCGACGCGTTAGCAGAGGCAGTAAACTTGTATTTGTGACCATCAAATCCCCAATTGATGCCGTCTGAGCTTTAATACAATATTGTTATCTCATAGCATCACTATTGATTGATGCCATGGAAATAAGTGACGTTATCCAATCAAAATGAAAGTTTCAAACATTTTTGCATTAGAATTTCCCTTTGATATTACTGCCTAATATTTTCGAGTATCAAAGTACTTGCTGTCTCACTGAAAATATAAGGCAATACATTACGTGACGTCATAATTACCGATAAACGGAATAGTAGGTAGTTTCGTTTTTGATACTGACTATATCATGTGGAATATCTTAACTGGCCCTAACAGGCTCATCTAGATATTCCACATGATATAGTCAGTATCAAAAACAAAACTACCTATTATTCTATATATCTCTCTAGACTTTTCATAGGTTTATCATTGACCAGTTATAAGTTCTCAAGAACTATCAACAATTAAAAAAATCAGATTTTATAACACTTTTACAAATGGCTATGATTGAACATGTTAAAGATCTATGAAAAGAAAAATGGGGGTTTATGGGCAAAGTTTGTTAAGGCGTTCAAATGGATAAAACCAGAGGATTTCAAAAATCTATCAAAAATACCAAAACATGACAAGCAAACATCCTTACAGAGTAACAGATAAAACACAAAATCAGAATAGCACTTTTTTATAATAAACACTTTTTATTACATTGGTTGCAATAAATTACATTGATCTCCCAGTTGAATAAAAAACCGGTAATTTCACATGTGAAATAAACATGGTTATTTCACTCTCTAACGTCATACAACAATAGGCGTTGTCAAGATGTCGATAAAGTTTGATCTAAACAAATTGTGAATGCCTAGGGAAATAATATAGTTCCTTACATTTTCTACATTAATTTCATAAAAAAAAAAGCCATTAGCCAATGTAATAAAAAGTATAAACTAATCCCTGTATTTGAATATAAAAAATAAGACAACTTGTGACCGAAGGCCGCTATGGATTAAACTTGTGCTGCACACTCATTTAATCCATTCGTCTTTCGGTCACACGTTGTCTTATTTCTGATATTCAAATACAGCGATTAGTTATACTATAAATCCATATCTGATCATTTTTTTAAAAACTTTTCACAGAATTAAAAAATCCACTATCATACTCAATTTGATATATTGATAAATAATTAATATTTACATTTGATCATGAAGACATTATGGTTTCCTAAGAATAATATATATATCTTGTACATTAAATTAATAAATTTCAGGTACATTTGTTGAGACTGAAAAGATGATCTACAGTAGGAAATTTGACCTACATACACTCAGAGAAGAATTCCTAGAAGAACATGTGAAAGCTGGCATCATGAGGCAATTTACAGATGACGAGTACAACAATCTTTCTGATGAAGAAATCAATGAGAGGTATTAAAAACCAAATGACATAAAAAGTACTTTTATGTTATATATTAACTCAATACCTTACTAATGTATAAAACCCCAGAACTCAGATTTGAAAAATCTTAAATTAATAAAAAATGAAAAGGAGCTTAGATCAATAGATAATCAATAATCAACCCGAGATATATTCAAACTGGCTAAAGTGTCAACATCGAACAAACTGACAAGGCTATACCATAATATGTGTACTGCATATATAAAGTACCTTCATCAGTTACGTAAAACTGAAGCAGGTTAGACCGACAGATGAGCAAATCGACTGAAAAACATATTGCCCATAAAAATCAATGCTTACACAACAATAATTACAGAGAAAGCATAAATGAACAACTCCCTACAAGTAAATCTCCAAATAAGCACCTCCTTCTCTTTGTTTTGATCTCTACATATGAAAAAACAAAAACTACCTTCCATTAGGATAACGAAAAATCAAAATAATTTTGGTGCTAACAAATCACAAAGGCAAAAATCTATTTTAAATAAGATTAGGAAAATAGCCATGAAACAAGGTCAACTATCCCTACATTCTTTTTATATTTCATGTAGACAAATTCATCTACTTAATTTGTTACATATTTATCTTGGAAAACCAAATCACAAAAATAAAAAATGGTGGCTAATATTCAAAATTAAAATCATGACTGTATAAACGTGATAATAATGTTCAACTACATACATGACATATAAAAAATACGTGTTTTTACAGATACATCAGGATAAATGAAGAAATACCACCACTTCAAAAACTTCAACACCTTAAAACCATGGAAAGGACAAGACATCTAAAGTTATGGCACGACCACTCAGATCTGTTGAATCACACATACGTCAGTTTTATGATAAGTATAATATACGATCATGCTGTGTTCCTGACAAATGATGAATACAGAACAAAATATCCAAATAAAAAACCAATTGACGTAGCATCAATGGTTGAAAGGCCAAAACTTTACATACTTGGTCAATCCAAAAGTTCAGACAAGGACCAACTAAATTATATACATGAAAGAATAGCTGATCTGAAGGAAATAGACATTCCTTTAAAGAAAAATGATATACAAACTTATGATGTCCTCAGATTATTTAGCGGTGATGGCCCTGCTCGCCAGTTTGAGGCCGGCCAGCAGCGAGGTGGACATTTCAGCTGCATTTGTGGAATACGGGCCAATGAACATAAAAATCTTTGCAGTGCATTCCAAAAATTTGTCAAACCTCTTGAACATAGAAGAGTCAAATTCATAGAAGGGCTACATTGGACAAACCTTAAAAACAACATCAACCCATTTGTAAACCTCAAAAAAGATGACCTAGAAGATGAACTCGAGGCCAGAGGCATCAACACCAGCCACCTGAAAAAAAATGAACTGCAACAGCTTCTTCAAGACACATTGGAAGGGATCCAAAGACCACCTGCCTTGATGTGTGAAGAACCCAAACAAACTGCAGAGGAACTTCACATCCCTAAATATGAAGTGTTGGCGTGCGAGCCATTGCACGACATTACAAATGTTGTAACTAACATTATACATGAACTTCCTCACCATATTAAAGGAGAAAATGTACAAAAACAATATGAACATTTCTGTGTTTCCACAGTTAGTGGAAAAAATCAAATTAAAGGCTCCGATGCAAGGTTATATGCTGTCAGATTGGCAAAATTCACCCAAATTATGCATAGCCAGGGCAAAGTTAATGATGACATATTGAATATATGCAACTCTTTGGTGGAAATTATTAACATTTGCTATGAGAACACATCAGAAAGAAACCCTGGCCGTATCTTGAGACTCTACAACCAGTGCTTTCTTTTTTCATCATTGTGCATTGCAGTCATAGGGACACCAAAAAAAATGACTGAAAGGAAGTTTTATGGAAACCACTTCCATAGTCTGGTAACCCATGCACCAGAAATGTACCGTCTGGTCTGTCTGAGGTCTGTTGTACCAGAACAAGAAGAGAGGAGTTTTGGAGACTTGAGGTCTATTTCAAAAAATACAAGTAATCGACAACCTTCACATGTTGTAGACAATGCTGTTTTGAGATACAATGCTCAACAAATGTACCGCGAAAGAAACTGGTTAAAAAATCAAGAATCTATTGTAAGTCATGAATCAAAACAATTAAATGAAAGGATGGACACAACATTTCCTATTACTTCCATACTTAAAAATCCATACAAGTTTCAAGTACATTTACAAAGAATTTCTGACTTTCTTCTCTGTGGAAAAGGCTGTTGGTGGACAACCGATGAAACGTCTGTTATCTTCCATGATACAACAAATGCAGAATCTGGAACACCACTACACCATTACAGATCTTTCTCTGCACAAAAAGAAAACATGTATCTTGGTCAGTGTTGGGCTACTTGCATCAAAGAACTTGAGGAAGGCACCCTCAAAGTACCTCTCAACAAAATAAGAATTTATGAGGAAGACAAGTTAGCCAGAATCATCCACACAGACGTATTTGAAGAATCAGATGATGAAAATGATGAAATCTTTACAGGTATTTAGTATAAAAAAAATAAATTGCAAAATTAAAACATAATTCAATCACATCGGAAAAAATAACAAGGTTAGGAGACATTACCGTAAGCATACATGCAAGTTGAAGTTCATAATCATAGATTGATTGTTGGTTGCTCAATGTCCAGTGGCAAATATTTTATGCATGTTCAGAATGAGGAAGTCACATAGTGATAATGATCAAAAGATATCAACTTTTTTGTCTTTGTTTGAGGATGGAGAGTTATCTCATTTGCAATCATACCACTTCTTGCTATCTTTATTCTATTATAGTTATTTAAGCAGAATTAAAAACCATCAAATCAATCTTACTAGTAGAAATGAAGGGAAAAAAATGCACAAATTGCAGATAAAAAAAAATACTTCAGTACTGAATAGTGTTTATCTTGTGTTTCAACATTCTTACCTTTAATATAGAGGAACATGTACATTTTCTTTTTTGGTCAGCTTTGCCTTTGCATATTGCTATTTCCCTGAAATAATGACAAAAAAATCATTCAATATAATCAATGTTATTTATTTTACAGCTGATCAACAGCATAGAATAGAATTGGGGACAAAGAACAATAATGAAGATGCACACCAAGGTCAACACATGTATACAATAGCAGATAAAGATAAAGAAAGTTATGATGTTATTTACAAGTCCTCTAACAGTTGCTATGGTAAATAAATAATAATTCTTGTTTTATATGAGCATAAGAATAATTAGATGTGGTATGCTTGCTAATGATTTTGTAGAGGCTATATGAATAAAATTTAATGTGAGGTATTGATATGAAACAGCAACCTAACTACACAGATAACAAGAGATACATGCAGTGTTGTACATGAAATGCAATACTTAACAGGTGTCGTATGTAAAGCTGTATACAAACTTTTAATAAGATGTGAATGAATTAAACAAAGATCTGCAATCAACAATAAATTCTACTGCATTTTTTATGTAACAATCTTTTCGATTGGCTAAAAGTTACTGTCAGTTCCATAGTTGACCAGTCATTTAGAATTCATTTTATCAACAAATGTCAATTGCTACATTATTATTGAAAATAAAACAACATGTAACTAACAATGGCTGTTTCGGTGTGATTTTATGAGAATTTGATTCATAGAAATTATGAGATTACCTTCAAAGTTTAGCTGCTTTGCAAGTCAATTTACAGTGAAAACTCTTCAACTACAGTACTGTTATTCCTAAATTCTCTATTTTAATAGAAAACAATCAAATATATTTCTGTAGCCATTTTTTTTTTCAATTTTCAAATTGACTTGGTCAAAGGTCTGTAACTACTTGTAAATACAATGTTTTTTCATCAGTAATCAATGTACATAAAGTGACTTTAACATTTTTCAGAGACAATTATTTCAGAGACAAATATTACAGACACTGCTGAAACTGAAAAGTTGTATGTTGCTGAACTGCTTGGTAAGGGTATATGTACTTTTATTTCTGTTTCATTTTTCTAATCTAAATTGGTTAAACATAGCGGCAGATACAGGTACTATTCGCCAATCATAGATTTTTAAATGCCCTGCTATATCGAACAGCTAATAAAAAGTACAGATTCTTATGAAACATACATCAGCCTATGCGATATGAGTTTTGCTCATTGTTGAAAGTTTTATGTGAGTGACCTATAGTTGAATTTTCTGTGTAATTTGGTCTTTTGAGGAGAGTTGTCTCATTGGCTATCATACCAAACCTTTTAAATTTATATATGTCATATAAGTATTCAACAGTATAGTTTTCTCTTATTGCAGATGACAGAGATAACTCTTCTGAATTAACAGTGACTTATACATTAGAAAATGCAGGTAATTCATGCCAGTAAAACTGTATGTAAATAGAAAGCCTTTTCGATTCAATAATAGTTTGTCACAAAAAATAGTTTTATAATGGTATCCAACTCTAGATGAGAATGAAATATTAGTCACGTTAGTTATCAATTTCCTTTTTTATCCAATTATCATTGCTTTGCAATAGCTGTAACAATGTACCAGCTAATAAATTTTAACATTTAACATCAAATTTTGGGAAACAAAGTAGACTGTAAATATGTATCCCTGAAAGGTACATTTATAACTAGAATACAACACTTACTCTATCCGTATTCTGTATTGTAGAATGTGGAGACAACTCAACAAACACTAATGACTTCATACAGGACCAGGGAGAGTCACCAACAGCTCACACATTTGACAAAGTTGGTTAGTCTCATCCTGTAATAAAAAAGATATGAATTATCAAATAATAGTTAACAACAAGGTTTACATATTTTTGTTCCATGGTAAATAACTGATGATGTGTTGATACATGCATGCAGATTGATGTCAAATTTACACCTACTCCCCTTTTTTAAATAAAACTTTTTACAGACATAATTGTTACAGGACTCCCTAGAAAATTATGCTTAAAAAATGGATGGAAAGTTGTCCCATTGTCACTCATACCACATCTTCTTATATCTTATTAATTTAACTTTTCAAACTTGTGCAAATCTGGCGAAATTGTCCGCACTTGTATACAAGTTATTAAGGGACATAACTCAAGAACGGATGTGTGAAGCCTCCCAAAAAATTTAAATTTATACTTTATAACATTTGCTAGAAGCCAAATGAAATTTGTGGGATGCACAAGAACTGTCAAAATAAAAAAAAAAGTAGCTCATAATTCCACAAATTGGTTAGATTCCATAACAAATACTTCTAGGAAAATACCTATATTTACATTTTTTTAAGGATCAATTCAACAGCACCCAACTGAAGAAGATAAAGATATCAAATCCCTGTATAAAAGATTTGTCAAAGGTAGATATACATTGTATGTTTAACAAGTTTTCATAATCTGAAATCTTCTCTCCTCTGCTTTACTTTATATCATTTTCAATGTTATGCTGAAAGTCTCGACACAAATGATTTAAAACAAATATACCATAGATATTTCTTTGGGAATTTTCTATGTAAATTGGATCAAGATAAGATGAACGCTGCAAGACAGACATGTTCACCTTACTCTCATTGAAAATTATTCTAAAATCAGATTCACATCACAATACTTACTTACCACTTAAACCTAGATATTTCTCCATATTTAAGGTCGACTTTCATAAATTTTCTTCTTCTTCGATTACAGAAAAACATCAAAGTACTGATGTTTTTTGTCAGGCACATAATACCTCCACTGACTATAAATCTGGAAAAAAATCATAAAAAAATAAGTCATAACTCCATGGATAAAATATTTAAAAATTTCTAAAACTTTAAAGATCTAAATATACAAGCATGATAAGTATTCAATATAAAACAGAATAAAAAACCTGTATAGCCTGTATAATAATTGCTTATTCAGGACAAGAACATGTTAACTGATAGAGCAGGACTTACACTTTTTCATTAATGCTACCCACAGTTCAAATGTAACAGAACATAGAACATACAGAAAGACATGTCACTCTTCCTGAACACATGATTTAGAATCCATCACAAGTATATATCCACTATGGCTAAAACATAACATGTCTGTTTATTTCATATCACACATCTACATGTAGTTATTGTTGAACTTAAGGTAGGGGCTTGGATATTACCGGCATTGGACTGGATGAACACATGATTTTTTTCCAGATAAACATGTAAATGGAACCACACATATGTTTAAATGCCCCAATAACAAACCATGATTGGCATGAACCTATCATGTTTGTTAAAAAAAACCTACTATATATATGAGCAAACATAAAACCTTCACACTTCTAAAATACATCACAACTTATTTGCAGAATCAAAAACCAACCAGAAATTTAAAGACAAATTCGAAGTACCCAAGAATATGTATCATGTGATCAGCAGAACTGATGTCAACAAAACTAGATCAACAGCAAGGAGAAGATTATTTGGGATATCTAGTAAAGGTAATTAGATGTTTATATCGTTGAACTGTATTGTATTTCAAGGTTGAGCAGCATCAATTGGTTATTTTATGGTTCCAAATTTAGTTTACTGGCAACTTGTAAGCTGCGCCAATTAACAGGCATTTGCGACCGATAAATCACCAATTGATTATGTCGTGCCTTAAAACATACATTTAGAATATTTTTAATTTAACTGATAGAAAACATTGATAAATGATGTTGAATAACACCAAAGGAAGAATGGTTCTTTAATTTCCTCATTTAAGCTATCTAGAATGCAATATAACAGACATAAATATTTTTCAAACATTGTTAATACATATTATTTAGTTCTTAAAAAACCCTTCATTTATACTTTCAGAAACCAGAGGAAGTCAGATGTTAATGGAATTGCCCAAGTCCAATAAATCAGAAATGGTCAATAAATATGTTGCATCAACAGTAGAAGGTATATATCATATTAATAAAATGTGTATGTGTCTAAAACAGTCTAGTTATATTTTTATGCAATTTGTTCGGTATAACATGTATAATTTCAGTGGACAATGAAAAACATTTTGAAGGATTTAGAAATGAGGTTCTACCAGACTAACTATTTAAGAAAAGGCCACCATTTTCATTCCAAATTATCAATCTATTTTAATATATGGCATTGGAATGGAAATAAATGTTTTGTATTGTCAAAATTGATTTTACTGTCACATAATTAAATATCTATTTTTTAATGTTTAATACTGGACCCCAGAATATCTAAATTATTGACAAACAAAGCAGGTGTCGCAGAATCTAGAAATGCTCTTATAATAAAACTCGTCACATTCAAGCTGCTAGCCAAATAATAATTGTTTTAGGATAATAGATACAAGAAGATTTGGTATGAGTGCCAATAAAACAACTCATCTTAATGAGCATTATTATCTTTAGTTCATTTGACATATTACTATATTTATTTTGGGAGGAAAACAAAAATAAAAGCATTCGTGTACTCAGGCCTGGACAATAACGCTTGTCCGATACCAGAGGGAAAAAGGTCGCACGAGTAAAAGCTATATATACATGTTTTTTAATAAGTAGACCAAAAACTATATGATTTATTTCTTACTTTATAAAGTTAAGATATCTAACATGTCTAACAATTCTTTCTTTTTGTTCTGTTTTCCAGAAAACAAAGAAATAAACCATATTAAGCAGCTGCTAGGTGAGAGCCACCCTGATTACTTAGAATATTTCAAGGCACAGGCTAAAGTTGGCAGATGTAGTAGCACAACAACTGCAGAGGCAGCATTGAGTAAATGCTATGCAAAAATCCAAACAGCAGTCAGTAAAAAACACAATGAGACGAAACAACTTTTACTTGAAAAGCCGGACAACAAACTGGCTTTTTTCAACAAACAATTGGCTGAAAAGCTCATGAAGAGCTGGAATTTTTACTTTTATTAGCTCACATTCAAGGGTTGATTTGCAATTGACCAATACCATGTACATGTATAATAATCCAAAGACAAAAATATTTTCTTCTTGAACACTTTTACTACTGAATTTTTAAAACATTGAAAATTGAAGCGAAGTTTTTACCTTAACTTCAATTAAAGAGTGTCAGCAAATTATGATTATCATGTTGAATGTTAAAGAACCCGACAAATGTTTTTATTTTTTTTCTTAACCTTGGGTAGCTGTATTGCATACCCTGGGTCCCTGTCAATACAGCTCCTCAATGTTCTGTTCTCTATATTTTTTATGATTCAAAACAAGTTCAAGAGGAAGTTTGAAGCATATTCATACAAAAAGTTACAAATTGGTCTGATCATTTGAAAAGATTTATTGATTTACCATATTTTCTTATGTTGCATTGAACATTATGAAATGAAAATGATGTGGTGAGAACAAACCATATATTGTACTGTTATGTACAGTTTTGTGTACATGTATACCGTAAAACAAAAGATATGGTTCAATGTTAACCATGCTGAAATAAGGATCAGTTCTTGTTAGTTGGAAGGATTTACACATTTTTTTCTAACAGTGAAAGCTATCAGTCTGTTATAAAAAAAAAATGTAGGAGTTGAAAATGATAAAACTATCCATAAGCCAAATGACCAAAGAACAAAGATCCACATTATTACAGAATGCATATACCTGGTTAGGGTTTAAAAATAAATGAGTTTACAAAAAAATGCGAAAGTAATCAGTGGATCGATTTGTACCACCGGGAAATTATAAGGTCATCAAAAAATAAACTTTGTGATAATCCACTCATTCCCCAAACCTGAAATAATTCCATTGTCTGCTTTCATTGCTTTTTAAATTAATGTGACTGTCTTTAGCCTGAAATACATGCCATACTGAACTTTCCAGCATGTTTCAAATTATGATGACTAAATGAAAACTGCGTCTTTCAAACAACTGTTTACTTTCAGTTTGTGTTTAGCATGACTTAGGATGTAAAAACTAGAGACTTTCCGAAATCCTTTATTTGTGACAACTCGGCCAATATAGAATAACCCGGCCAATACAGAAAAAAATCTGTATTGGCTGAGTTTACACCTTGTATTGCATAGGCAGTTAATTAATTTTCATCATATTAAGTCCAATAACACATGTAACTGTGTAGTTAATTAATAATAGGAAATATTGATTTGGTCTAGTGAAAACTTTAAAAATTTGATACAGTCATATAGGGACAAATTTTGATATTAAGTTTCCGGACTAGTGGATGAAAAAGTTTTCTGTACAGATTGTGAAACATAAAACATGTTTAGCAAAAGGAGATGTTTTTTTGTCGACCAGTGAAGATTGTTTTAACAAACTTTTAAATATTTATTTTTTAAAGAATCAATAGACATGATAGACTTGGACATATTTTTACTACAGAGCTCCGGCATAAATGAAAAACAGTTGGATAAAGTAGTATAAGATAAAAAAAAAAAAAATACATCACACATACATATCATAGCTACAGATATTATAGTTACTTAATTGTTATATATGTTATTAATGTAAAATTAATAGATATAAAATAGAAACCAGACATTTTGCATTTATCTGTGGATAGACTATAGAATTACAAAAAAATTATAAAATATAGAAAATACATGTACTAATTCTAAATATTGTGAGGTCCGAGGACACAGTTATTGTTATTTGTAGTTATCATATTATTGTAGACCGTGTAAAACAAGTAAGTTGAGTGATGAATGTGCATGTAAAAAATATTTGGGTCTTGCATTTACAGATGAAGTAGAGTTTTGGTCTAGTTTAATAGGTCAAATAGCATTTATAAGGTACATTGTACTTCCTGTCAGGACCTGTTAAAATTGTAATTTTTTTAAGAGATCCCTTTCAACACACAGACAATATTATCAATATTTCGAGTTAATACAGTAGATTTTCTAGAATTTTCTGACAATTTGACCTGGAAGTATGTAGAACACTACACTGCCACTGCAAAACTCTTCTTGAGAAAGAGGCTGGTGTGATGTTTTTTTATTTGTACACATGGTCTTAAAAATGCACATGAAATAACTGTGTCGTCATGGTCATAATTTGTATACTATAGTAACTATTTAGTTAAATGAGTAATAAATTCAATGTGTACAAGTACTTGTTCTTTATATATTTAAGCAGCAACATAAAATTGAGAATGGAAATGGGGAATGTGTCAAAGAGACAACAACCCGACCAAATAAAAAACAACAGCAGAAGGTCACCAACAGGTCTTCAATGTAGCGAGAAATTCCCGCACCCGGAGGGGTCCTTCAGCTGGCCCCTAAACAAATATATACTAGTTCAGTGATAATGAACGCCATACTAATTTCCAAATTGTACACAAGAAACTAAAATTAAAATAATACAAGACTAACAAAGGTCAGAGGCTCCTGACTTGGGACAGGCGCAAAAATGCGGCAGGGTTTATTAACAAGAAGACATGAAGTTTGTATCGACCAAATTTTATAAGAAAATAGTTCAGAAAATCTTGCATTATATATTTAATGGGTGCCACATGTGGAGCAAGATCTGTGTACACTTACAGAGCAATTAAGATCTTTTGAGCCTGGTGATAAGGTACTTGTATTTTTGCCAGTCCCTGGACATCCTTTACAGGCTAAATATTGTGGTCCTTATACAATAGAGAGTAAAATCAATTATTTGAATTATATTGTAAAAACTGGATCAACCCTAGTTTTTGGTTGTGTTCGTGTTGCTTATTCTTTAGTTTTTTATGTTGTGTCATGTGTACTTTTGTTTCTCCATTTCATTTTTAGCCATGTCGTTGTCAGTTTATTTTCTAGTTTGACTGTCCCTAGCTCTGCATGGTATCTTTCATCTCTCTTTTACAAGTAAAAACCTTAGGCTCAGGATAGTGTACAATATTGGGTAAACTTTGAGGAAATAACAACTTGACTACGTAATTAATCAATGGTGATTCAGGACTCCAGTACATACATTGAAAAGGCATGGCGCATAGTCAGAAGGGCATGTACTTGTGCAAAATTAATCTGTCTGGACACTTAAAATTTCAATACTTGCAAGTTCAATATGATGCCCCCAGATAATAAAATTAGTATGATACAAACTGAGCACAAAATTATTATTTCAGGACAAAAGTGTAAAAATAATTGGATCTATTTTGTCACTGGAGCTGAAATAATAAATAATGTAGTGCTCAATAAAATTTCATCATTTCACTGACAAAACTCTTTGTAGACCAAAATGTTGAGTTCCTTACAAGACTCTTTGTAGACAAAAATTATGAATTCCAAAATATAACAAAATATTTCTAAGCATAAACCCTGTCTGAATGTCAACTTTGTAACTGCTAGTCTATGATTGTGTCTGACTAAAGTAAAATGAGGCTCGAAAAAAGCTTTCATCATACCTATATTTTGTTTGGTAGTAAATCAGAAATATTTAAAAAACATAGGATATTACAGAATAGCAATATGCATAATATGCATGTCTTTGATTCAGTCATTTTTTGTCAACCAGGAACAATTTTAACAGCTCAGAGTGGGTCTCATTGGGGTCTAAGCATGACGTTGGATTGCTGATTTTTTGCAATCATGACACGTGAAAGTCAACTTTTAGTGCTGTGAAAACCTGAAATGAATTAGTCTAGCGGGCCATGGGAAATAACAAAAAAAAAGAAAAATTGCTTCCATACATGTGTAGTGAAGGCGGGATCTGGGAATCTGACAAGACAGTAAGCGGGATCAAAGATCAGAACCCCCTCAGAGTTCCCCATGGTTTTTTACAGATAAATGAACGAGACCAGGGCACATGCAATTGGGAATAAAAGTTTGTGCAAGTTTTGCGACATCCCCCGGAGAAATTTGATAAATAAGGAGCAATATCCTGCATTCTTAGAAGAAACAACTGCATGAATTGTAAGCATGATTTTAGAGATTGGCAAACAAAAACGTAAACAAAAACATCAACAAAGTCTTACTACACAGGCAGTGGCGGATCCAGAAGGGGGGCGCTGACTGACCTAAGGGGGGCGTACTCAGTTATGCTTCAGTGATTCCCTATATAAACAAACAAATTTTTTCCACGAAGGGGGGGGCCCGCCACCTCCCCCCCTGGATCCTCCTATGACTTGTATGAATTTTTGTGAGCATATATAAAGTTATGTCTAAATAAAATGAGGTATAACTTCTAGCCACAGGAGACCTTAGTCCAAATAATTATGACGTCTCCAAACACAATTATATTGTTTTTCTTCTTCCATATACATGAAATACTACTATACCCAAATTATTTTTTAAACTATCTGAAAAAATCATACTGGCAAATTCTTTGACACCTTAAATTGACTAATCCAAATAATTATGAAGTCTGGCAAGGCTATTTTATGGGACGTTGTAGGAAGGTGTCCCAGAAAAAAAATAAAATAGCCTTGCCAGACGTCATAATTATTTGGACTGTACATTGATAGGAAGGCGTTGAAGCAAAAATTTAAAAAAGCCTCCTAAGACATATAATTATTTGGACGAAGAAGGTCTATAGCTTACATTTCAAAAACTGAAAACAAAATTATCCACCACATTATTTATGTATGTGCCTGTCCCAAGTCAGGAGCCTGTAATTCAGTGGTTGTCGTTTGTTTAAGTGTTACATATTTGTTTTTCGTTCATTTTTCACATAATAAGGCCGTTAGTTTTCTCGTTTGAATTGTTTTACATTCTTATTGGCTCCTTTTACAGCTGACTATGCGGTATGGGCTTTGCTCATTGTGGAATGTCGTATGGTGACCTATAGTTGTCTCATTGGCATTCATACATCTTCTTTTTTATATTATGAAGAAAGAAAACAGATGTGGTATGATTGCCAGTAAGACAACTTCTCCACAACAGACTAAATGGCACGAAATTTTCTACTACAGGTCACCGTTCATGTGTTCTTCACCGAATAAAGGGTAAATAATATTGGCCCTTCTCCAACAGGACTCAGAACAAAATATCGCCGAAATTAATAATTACAGGTCAACGTATAAGACTTTAAATCTAATTCACTTATTTCAAGTTCAGAAATCATGACTGAAAAAAATATTTATTCAAGATTTAACATACCACGTGGTAATTTAAAATAATGATTGGGAAGACAGTAGTTAATTAGGGGGAAATATTACCATTTAATGACAATTAACCAATAAACATATCATGATTCTTGTCTATATAATCACCGAATCTTCTTTCTAAACATGTGTCTGTAAATATTATGTACACATATTACTTCCAGACTACCGTAATGTTATTACCAACGTATGTAGGAAGACACGTGGCTTCAGACGAAAAATATTGAGCACATTTTCAGACACGGAAACATCCGCAAAACGTAATTATTAGGCTGATAAATCTTAACCTTCTTTTGCAAATCATCACAGTTACCTGTATTTCAAAAGAAATGAGAACATTTAGGATTATATCCGAACACTTCGCTGAATTTCATTCCGTTCTTACTTACTTCTTGCCATCTTGGACAGGTGCTCGCTTCATCAGGATGCAAGCTTCTTTTCGACCCCTAGTAATTTTTGATTGGTTGATTAAGATTGATAGGCGGGGCTAAATCAAAAACAGAAAAACAGCTAATTTGATAATTCTAGCACATTTAAACAATAAATAAATAAAATATAGATACCTTATGTACTTTAACATCATATCGCAACACTTTCCATTAAAACAAACCGATGCATTTAACGTCATTAACAATCCTAATCGGGCGACGCTCGATCTCTGTTGGTTACGTCACGAGTATTGATGATAGGAACAGAGTTGTCTCCGCTTTGTAAAAATTACGGGAAAATTTTAGAAAACCTTCCTTAACATCACTGCGTAGGTTTCTATCACTTATGGTTTACAAGATGGAAATGCATATCACTTATATCACATGCATAAGGGGAAATAGCTCTCGTATGAAGTGTTCATATCGCTTCGGTCAAAACAGGACAAATCATGCGAAGGATATAACGATCAATTTTATAAAATATATGTGTCCCTCTCTTTTACAGTTATGGAGGAGATTTAGTCACAAGGAAAACAATGTTTTGGGAGATAACTCTTACAAGAAAAATTGTTTGTCTTAGCAGGGTGAAATTTAAAAGTGCATGAACTATACGATACAATAAGAAAAATTTCTTAGCGAAATATTGCGAAACAAATATTTATCACAAAAACAAAATTAGGCAGAAAAAACTAAATATTAAAGGTCTTTCCACCCATAAAGATCAATTTTTATTTATGACTATGAAAATTCAGTTTGAAATATTCCATTCTGCGTCAAATGATAGCATATTGTACCAAAATATATGGTTTCTATACATTTCTTTTGTTAATCATGGAGATACATTGTTACTTCCGGTTTGAAAAAAGTAAAAACACAAAAATACTGAACTCCAAGGAAAATTCAAAAAGGAAAATCCAAAATAAAAAGGCAAAATCAAAAGTCCAAACACGTCAAACGAATGGATAACAACTGTCATATTCCTGACTTGGTACAGGCATATGAAATATGTTACTTCTGGTTTTATTTGATAATTTACTTGATACTGATTCCAAAAATATATTGTTCAATATACTTTGATATTGAAAAGTACAAACCATAGCTATTTCCAGATTTCACAAGGTCACTTCTGGTTTTATTGGATAATTTACTTGATACTGATTCCAAAAATATATTGTTCAATATACTTTGATATTGAAAAGTACAAACCATAGCTATTTCCAGATTTCACAAGGTCACTTCTGGTTTTATTGGATAATTTACTTGATACTGATTCCAAAAATATATTGTTCAATATACTTTGAGATTAAAAAGTTCAAACCATAGCTATTTCCAGATTTCACAAAGCCACTTCTGGTTGGCTTTTCCGTGGTCAAGTGTCTTGCAACGTAACGCAAAAAGTCCCATGGCTTTAGCAGGTATACTTATGAGGTAAAATCAATGGTCAAAATCTAGAACGTCAATTCTACCTATGACCTTGAGTTCATTCAGGTCATAAACCAAGGGCTTCAAATCAAACGACCAAAGGTCTTAATTCTATATGGTTTATGAGTTATATCACTATATATGCCTAATTTTTATATAAGAGGGGAGAAAACTTCAATTCAATGTCAGCGTAATCTTTCAATCAAAACTGATGTGTTACAACATGTCGCAACTTATTTAGAAAAAATATTTTGTCGATTTCTTATACGGTTTTGAAAAGAATAGACCAAAATCAAAATTTAAAATATGACCTTGTCCTAACTTTCTTATTTTTGGATCAAGAACCTCAAATCAAAAGATCCTAGGTCTATATCACTTATGGTTTACAAAATGAACATGCATATCACTTATATCACATGCATAGGGGGAAATTACTCTCATATGGAATGTTCATATCGCTTCGGTCAAAATAGGACAATTCATGCGAAAGATATAACGAGAAATTTTATAGAATAAATTTGTCAGTTTCTTTTACGGTTACGGAGGAGATGTAGTCACAAGGAAAACAATGTTCGGGGAGATAACTCTTACAAAGAAATTTTGGTTTCTTAGTAGGGTGAAATTTAAAGGCGCATGAACTATAGGATACAATATGAGAAATATCTAAGCGACATATTGCAAAACAAATATTTATCGCCAACAGATCAGCAATCAAATTCCACTGCTCCATTGTATGGCGTTAACAAAATACTGTTAATACTATATATATGTTATACGTTATATCTCTGTTGATAGGTACTGCTAAAACATTATTCAAACTTCATTAGCGGGGATCTGTCTTCACACACACAAACACTTCTTAAACACTGTTACGATGAATATCATCTGAAATCGACACTACATAAGTTTAATGGTTACTGTCTGATTGATTCGATATCTAACCGATTGTGTCATACACCATATTGTGAATTAAGATACGTTAAAATATGATTGGAGGGTTATGCATGCTAAGCAGGAAACGCCTACCCTTTCAATATTCCCTCAGTTTTCGGGTGGTCTTATTTAAGATGGTGATGAAAAATAGTATCCTTGAAGTTACACAGTCAGTAAAGGTGTCTTAATAATGTTTTGATTTGGTGTCATTAGTTCAAAAAAATGTCATCAACAGAAAAGCAGCAGTGCACAAAACACAATATACTAACGCTAAAGACGCTTTGTCTGTATACTCTAAAAATTGGGATTAACGTGGAAAATCTGATAAAAGATCTCAAGACAAATATTTCATCAAAATTATAAAAACTGTTGATATTCGTACATATAAATACTAATTTTAAAATTTATAAAATGGTCAAGACGTACCCAATCCTAGAACAAATAATAAACTCCATTACTCAAAAAGCGGTTTTGGGTTCTTACCGGCAGAAGAGCAAGTAATAACCTTCAAATGACATCTTTATGTTTACTGAATTATTCTTGAATTATAAGCTAAACATATTGCATAGTGACAAAACATGGTTATTAAAAAACGTCACAAGAAGTCATGAACTAAAAATGTTTCCAGATTGAGGGATTGGTCTGCAAAAAATTCATATCTTGGTATTTTTTATGTATCCATTTGTTGGCGATCCATTTTGATCCAAAAAACACTGGACATCCTGCATGTAATGTTGCTTTGTCACCCTGTTCATCTTTGTCCAAATTTGTAAAAATTAAAACTGAACCCTACAAAATTGATTGATTGTGTTTTAATTACAATCAAACATACATGTACTTTCAATAAATCCTGTTATGGACAGTTACAAAAACCGAGTCTCAATGTCTGAATCTTTGAATGTATCCGAGTTCTGATGAAAGGTTGATGAAAAGTGTGTTGTTTGTTACGATCGGTTATTGAGATTTTGGCGTATTAAATTATAATCCTGGTACCTTTGATAACTATTTGATCCCATTTCCCCATAGCAAACATGAAGGAAGCTTTTATCGCGTCTTCCGTAATGATGTCGGTAATATGGTTAGTTTAAGTTTGAAATGTACCAAACAATTTTATCCAATCATTTTCAACTCCTTCAACATTTATAATTCAGATTGAACGGAATATATAACGAAGTTCTTAGTCATTACCTCTAAAAGTTCAATGTAGTCTGTTATGCAAATGATCGAATGTACTACCATTAAACATTAAAATGTTGATTGAAGGCTGTTAAATTCGTCTTCAAGCAATATTGGCTCTATCGTGATGGTTTTTTTTATTGAAGACACTGGAGTGCCTCTAGAGTATCACGGGCGGGATAACGGACAATCATATTACATAAAGAGGCAAATTATTATTCCGGAGGGACATTCAAACTGAAAAGTCAATATAAACAAACAACGTAATGGCCAAAACAGAAAAAGGCAAGCATACTAAAAACTGTACACAAAACAAAACAGTGAAAAAAAGGAAGCAAGCCAAAATAAGGGGTTATCTTATGTGCTCTGGTAGGGTGAGGAGACCCAGCTTCACATGTTGCATCCGTCAAATTGTTCATGTTAGTATAAACCCGGTGTTAAGTCTTAATCGGTAGGTCACATTAATGTTGGTCCTACATGTATATACTCTTCAACTTCGTACTTTATTTGGCCTTTTAACTTTTTTGAATTTGAGCGTCACTGATGAGTTTTTTGTAAACGAAACAAGCGTCTGTCGTTAATGGAAAAAGTAATCCTGGTATCTATGATGAGTTTATCCATGAACAGAGGAAGGGGTTGTAGTTAAATCAATTAAGGTCTAATGATCCTTTCCCATGCAGGAAAAGAACTCACAAACTAAGTTTTATCGGGCTATTGATACAGTAGGTGCACTGTTTAGAAAACTCGGAAATCGTAAACTTGTTTTTATGTTTATTTGTTTTATCTTCTAACAATAACTTTGAAGTTCTTTTTATTTCAATCGCCAATACTGTATAAATGATCAAATGTATCAAAGGACAATGTAATCACATCGGTTTTTGATGTAGTTCTTGTTGCTTAGTCGTTACTATTCAATGTTGCGTTTTGTGTTCTGTTCTTTGTCTGATTGTCGAGGGTTTTTTGCCATTGTGTTGACATTCTGTTTTTGACTTATGAATTAGAATATCCTTTTGGGAAAATTTTACCTCATTCAAAAATTAATAAATGTTAGGATATAAAATGTAGAGAAAATCTGTATTATCTCTTAAATGGAACGAATGTAAACAACCCCAATCAATAGCATAACACACATTCCGGGTGCGGGAATTTCTCGCTGCGTTGAAGACTTGTTGCTGACCTTCTGCTGTTGTCTGTTCTATGGACGGGTTGTTGTATCTTTGACACATTCCCTATTTCCATTCTCAATTTTATTTGTAGAGTTCAATGATCTGGCTTGCATGACAGTAGTAATTCTGATTTTTGCGATTCATAATTTATGCAAAGCTTAACCGTCAAATATCCCTCTGTAATATCGTAGTGGTGAAACATACATTTTTAAGTGTCTAGGAAACCACAATACTACAATTCATCAACGATACCTGCCTTGTGATCGATTATGTCAAATACGAGGGAGACTTACATGAGACTCGTCATTGCAGCTCAAATCAAAATTGAATTAAAATACAATACGAAATTGAAAACCATAAAAAGCAAAAAAATCTAAAATCTTCGCTAATACCGTCTTACGCTGATGGTAGGAAGTCCCTTGTATGTTATGTTAATACTTTCAGAATGTTATATTGTATATACATATATACCTTCACAGGTGACACTGCAAGTCCTAATTCTGGGAAAACTGTCGAACCACCGACTTCCACGTCACTCAACTGTAATGCGATAAATGCATAATTAAGTTATTAAATTATAATGTTATGAAATGAAATAAGAAGTTTTTTAGGCAGACATGTGATTGGCAGATCTAATAAATACTTGAACAGAAAAAAAAAACACGAATTGACAGAAAACTATTACATTGTATATTAACTATGCATCATATAAAATGGTCAACAGAGTTTCTCTTATCATGCCACCTCCCTTGATAGTAGTAGTATGGATGATCAATTATAATACTGAAGCTAGTTATTTAAAAATTTTGGGGTGGCATAAAAGAGGGGCGATATATACTAGAGTGACAGTAAAACTAATAAATCGAAAATAAACTGACAATTGCATGGCTAAAAGATAAAAAGACAGACAGCACTAATACATAACACAAAAAAATAAAGATTAGGCAGCACGATACCTTTCCTACACCAAGGGTGATCTCAGGTGCACCGGGTGTTTACGGAGATCCTACTCCACACGTGGCACCTGTTGAAATGCACATTTGGTGCAGAAATATCGGTACCGTTTTTAAATGGAAGTTTCCAGAAGATATCAGGACTGATATTTAAACAGATCAATAAATAACATTTCAATAATATACAAGTTTCGAGGTGATACAAGAATCGGCAATGGTGTTTCCACAAAACGTTTAGTTAGTTATAAGGTAAAATGTTATACTTACGTAAAGTATTATAGTCAAAACCCTGTTTGTTGCAGTATGAAGAACACCAGAAAGCTGCAATATAATCAATGATGAAAACTATATTGGCATTTTTATATTTGCTACTCATTCAAACTTTGTTCTTGTTTGGCTTTATAAATATTTTGATGTGAGCGTCACTGATGAGTCTTATGTAGACGAAACGCGCGTCTGACATACTAAATTATAATCCTGGTACCTTTGATAACTATTTAAATACTGTTTACAAGTTTAAAACTATAAAACATTGCTTTTTATTAAAATGTTTGTTCATGATAATTCATATTTAACAGTTCAGATGACGCATTGTCATATATTGTACCATGTTATATTGTCATTTAAAACAATACGTGTTTGCTTACAAAAATAGTATGATAATAAGTCCTTCACCTATAAGCAATATTACGGTTTTGCAAGGAAAACATATAACAATCATATAAATGCTAAACAATACTACATGTGGCATATATATCATGATAGTCATGCCTTCTTGAATGCTGACTCAGAATGTACCTATTACGATCTCGGCGCTAACTGACGATTTTAAATGCATTTGTTGAGAAGTTTCCTTAAATTGTCGCGGTAATTTAATTTTCATCAACTATTTTTATATCTTCTTACAGATATTGCTCATTTTATTTTCAACGGTTAAGATATAAGGTCATCACAACACACAAAAAAAGCAAACATAATAATTTAAATATTCTCTCTGTATTCCATTACTATTGATATGCATAATAAGATCTAATCACAGGCATAAGAAGAAACATTTCTTGGTGTATGGGTTTAATGAAAGATTTTTGAAGCTTCCAATAAACCACACTATGGGTTGTGTCGGAACTCATTCATACAGAGAGTGACATATTATAGATAAAACAAAACGATTTACATGTGATTCATTAACAAAATAAAATAAATATTGGTGGGGGGGGGGGGGTAAAAAATACATTAAATAGACAGGTTGTATCCAGTAGATCTACATCAAGAAATACCAGTCCCAAGTTAGGAATATGACAGTTATTTTAAATTGGTTTGATGTGTTTGAGCTTTTAATTTTGTAATTTGAGAAGCGACTTTCTGTTTTGAATTTTCTTGTGAGTTTTTTTTCAACTTTTTCGCTACTCTTTATTTCTTTGACTATTTCATAACTATTTAGAAAAATTCAAATCTTACCAATGTTTCATCCAGCCAATCAAAATGTGGCTGATATTCGCCGCCGATACCGTAATTTACAATCTGAATTAAAAACAAATATTTTCTTCATAACTAAAGTAATGAATATTTTACAAATGATATATATTAACAAATAATAAATTAAGATAAGTGTTTAAAAAACAAAACAAACGGCATATGTCGCTAGATATCATTGAAAGTCAAAGACAACAACGACTACTGTAAATAAAGGGGGGAAAAGATAATAGAATGTATATCCGTGTACTATAGAAAAAGCACCAGTACACCTAGCTCTCTTAAGTTGTCAAAGAGTTGAAAGTTCACTTATGAAACTTACGAGTCTCAGTACATTAATGCCTAACTCCTCAGTTTATTTTTATTGTATTGTTATTCTACCACACCCGAATCTACGGTAGTTGATTTTTGTGTATTTGTTTTGTACCGCAGTAACAAATAACAAAACCTTTATAAGTAATGTTCAAACTTTTCGAGGAATGAATTTTCGGTTAAACAATCAGGATTAGTGATTCTTATTGGTCAAAACAGTTTCATAATACCAGCAGAAAACAAACTGTACAGACACATGTCAAAGATAATATGCGTATACTGTATAGCGCCAGACACATATTATGACTGCATTAGACTCATCACTGGTGTCCGTATCAAAACGCGGAAGGCCAGAGCTAAACCTAGTACATCTGTTTTACAAAGGGGAGTAATGTTTAATTAAAGTAGGGTTTCAACTTCCTCGATAACGGACACACAAAATTTATGTTTATAAAGAAAAAATTGATCTATAAATTCTTGATCACATGACTACTGTAAAATCATCACAAGGACAAATCAATCGTTTAATTGTCAAACTTTTAAAAAAGTTAATGAATTACTGTGGATTCATTTATTTTCGTGGGTATCAATTTTCGTGGATAGAGAAAAAAAGGCATTTCGTGGTATACGTAAATTCGTGGATCGCTGATTACAACAACAAAAAATTAGATACTTAATTCGTGGATTTCTTTCGATTTATGAGATCATATAACCTCCTTGGTTTGATCAATAATAAAACAAAACAAAAAAGAAGGAATTCATTGAAAAAGTTTTGAATTGTCAAAATCCTCGCTTGGTCATTCTAGTTTAAAGTGTTCATTGATAACTTCGATTACAATAATAGCCAGAGAAAACTAATTATTTGTTTGTTTTACAATTAATAAATTCTTGTCTGAATTCTATAAGGCATTCAAAACTTTATGATTGAAAGCTCATTTCCAAAATCACGATATAATAAACAGTGATATAAGTATAAGGTGTGAAAATAAATGTTCCTGTCATAAACAATATTACCTACGGGCAATATCCCCGTACTTAATCCTATTTATTTTTAATCACTGGTAAACCAAACTATGACACGGTAATTAACAACTTGCAGTTATTTTCCATGAACAGTTTTAATCAATTTCAAAAAGTATATAATCACTGATATTCGATATATTTATTATAGAATTAATCAAAATACTTGTATCTTCTTTCAATGAAAAAACACGTGTTATGTTACAATGTTTATCGCTAATCAACACTATACTAGAACTGCATAACATAACCGGAAATAAACATCCGACTCCATACACATTTCTCGGGATTATTCTTCGTTGAATTCTTAAATTCGTGGTTCGCTGTGACCCACGAAACCCACGAAAATTGGTATACCACGAATAAAAATGAACCCACAGTATACGTCATTGTATTTGTAAGTGAGGCGAGAGATACCAAAGTGATAATCAAACTCATAAATTGAAAACGAAATAACAATGCTAGGACAAAAAACGAAAAATGACCAAAAGTATACAAAACAGCATACAAAACTGGAGACCGAGTAAAAAGAACCCCACCAAAAACTGGGTTGATCCGAGGTGATTTGGAAGTGTAGATTCTCCTCCATATCTAGAACCCGTTGTGTTGCTCATGTAAATATGAACTAGGGATAAGTCTATTCGGCATATTTGTATCTCAATGTTTCATATGAAAAAGCAATGGAATAGATAAAGGCAACAGTAGTATACCGCTGTTCAAACTCATAAATCCATGGACAAAAAACAAAATCGGGGTAACAAACTAAAACTGAGGGAAACGCATTAAATATAAGAGGAAAACAACGACAAAACACTACAATGTAGCACACACAGAAACGGACCAAGCATCAGACAAAATTCCACGAGAAAAACAAATATAACATCAAAACCAAATACATGAATTTGGGATAGACAAGTACCGTGACACTACACAGAAAACTAAATGCTGAGTAGAAGCGTTTCTCGATATTCTGAGAAATTCCCAAAAAATTGATCATTTCTATGGTAAGAGTACAGAAGATATAAGCCTGATTTATCACGGAGGTGAAAAGGTCGATTTTTTTTTACTCAGCATTTAGTTTTCTGTGTAGTGTTCTAAGACTGGTTACCATTTTTTCGTTGTTTTTGGTTGTTTTTCATATATTTTTTTGCGGTTTTGTGTCGAATTATAAATCCCCTTAAGATATATTCTGGTTTTTTTCGGAATATCAACTATAAAAGTAAATTCATCTGAACACTTTTTCAGAGTTAATATAGGATTGTTGGTGTTCCAGTCTGAAATATCTCTATGTATTCCGTATTCCGTAATTTTATATTCCAGGCATAGATTACGTTAGCCGGGGGGGTTTGGGGGGATTGGCTCCTTAATGCTATTCAACTTTGTACTTGTTTGACTTTGTAACTTTTTTTATCTGCATGAGCGTCATTCGTGAGTCTTGTGTAGACGAAACGCGCCTCTGGTTTATTCAAATATAATCCTGGTACCTTTGATAACTCATGTATTTTTTAATTTACGTTTTTGGATTGAGTTAAGCCTGCCTATTGATATGTTATCGTGTGTTTTTCTATGTTGTGTTGTTATGCTTTTTTTTTCAGTAGTAGTCGTTTGTTTATGTAATTTATACGTGTTTCTCGTTTCTCGTTTTTTTTTATATAGATCAGACCGTTGGTTTTCCCATTTGAATGGTTTTACACTAGTAATGTTGGGGGCCTTTATAGCTTGTTGTTCGGTGTGAGCCAAGACACCGTGTTGAAGGCCGTACATTGACCTATATTGGTTTACTTTTTCAAATTGTTATTTGGATGGAGAGTTGTCTCATTGGCACTCACACCACATCTTTCTATATCTATTTATAAATATTCAACCTTTTTTTACCTGCAAGTGGTCAGCTTGTCGAATGTTTGTTCTCAGTCCAGTCAGACGTTCTAGAAGATCATTAAACTTAATCATATCAGGATCAGACATATCATCCATAAAGTTATACCTACAACAAGAGTCAAATGGAACAGTTTTGAAATGAGTAAAGTAAATTATCTGAAAAATAAGGGTATGATAAAATTGCTGATAATATACCCACTGTGAGTTTATTATTATTCCTGGGATATCAATTATCATTAATTTAGTGGGTAAATCCTGAAATTTAATATTCATAAAAGCTGGTTTATTCTCTGACATTATTGTGCAGTGTAATATAGAAATCCACTTTTTTATTTACCCAATTGATTACCTGTTGTAGTGAGATCGTAACTTAGAGTAGTAAAATAATACAGTATAAGAATAAGAAGATTGGCTCTTTTTTCAAATTGTTACGTTTACTTTTAATATACATTTGAATCAATTGTTAACATTAAAATGAAGGACTAACGTCGGGCTAGTTCTTTTACTGGAATCAACTTTCCTAAAAAGTGAATCGTCACTAAAGATTTTTTATCTTTGTAACTGGAAATATAGAATCAATTATTAACACTAAAATTGAAGACTTACGTCGAGCTAGTTCTTTCACTGGAATCAATATGCCTCAAAAGCGAATCATCACTCAGGACTTTCGATCTGTGTAACTGGAAATATAGATTAAGTGTTTAGATAGACATTTTTTTGATAGACCTTTATGTATATTATTTGATTCTTTTATATATTTAAAACTATCTTCTGACCTCTTTTTCGGGTCAATTTGAACTTCGGTGTAGATGGGGGGTTTGGTGGGGTTTAGGGGGTGGTAATATCCGTCACTTATATCATATAACGTAGAGCTTTCATCATGTTCATTTGTTAAAACAGATTTTTTTTTTCTCTTCAAATAAACGAATCGTTTTTTGTCAGGGGGTATCATAATAATTTATAAACTTATTAGTACAAAATGAAGGTGTTTCAAGGTTTATCGACACATTGTGGGCATTTCGAAGGACACCAATTGCTTCCCCTTAAATAGCAGACTTCGTGAATTGTTAGAAATAACACTTTATGTTGAAACTCTGTACTGATTATTTTTATTTCCATGCAATCAATACACTGAACAGCATGCACCGTAAGAAAAAAGCAATCATGCCAGAATAACAATAGATTGAAAGTCAAATCATTTATAGAAATATAATCACAAACCACATTTTCAAAATGTTGTTAAAAACTAAAGCGGTGGAAAAATGAATATATTTTTTTTTTTATTTTTTCAAATTTTCAATATTGCTTTTTGTAATATTTTCCAATTAAACAATAAATATACGCACATTTCAGAGAACTCATAAAGTGTCAAAACTTAAGCCATAATGAACTCAAAATTAGTTATTCACATTATGTGTTAAAGTGTATAATTATATGTTTCAAATGCTTTCTTTTCAAATAGATGTGCCATTAGAAAAGTTTGGTAGTGCATTATTAACAATCCGAAAGTTGCAGTTTGGAAATTTTGTAGACATAATGTAGTAATTTTGTTTGCCCTGACCTTGGTAAAATTAGAAAACTTTTTTACCCTGCCCATAACTATTACATTTCTTACCTGGTTTGAAAATCCTTTTAATTTCTCGATGAGATTCTGACTAATGATGTCATGGACGACCAGTATCATTGGAGATTTATTTATGTACTCAACTTTGATTGGTTGCTTGTAAAAAGTTAGTTCTTGAAATCCTAAATATTTACAAACTCCACCAAAGCGTGTATCCTAAAATGATTGACAAATAAATATACCATATGAGTTCAATGTCAGAAAAATATAATCTTTTTTGTATGAGACTTAGAAACTGGGGAATGGGCGAGGTTCTACAGAGCCCTTCCCAAGTTTTGCGCCGAATACAAAAAAGTTTATATTTTTCTGATATTGTACTAATATTATTTTTATACTGCAACTTAAATTAATACATTGATAGCTATTGTAAAACTAATTTCAACTTATGTTCATCCTTTAAGGAACCCCTGATTGTGATAAAAGTGATCCATGATGAAATTGACATTGCACACAATATAGCTGTGTTACTATATTTAGGAAATAAACACAACTAGTTGCAGTATAAATCTTGAATCGTTGCTTGTTAAAGTAAAAACGTAACTTATGCATTAATGTCTATCAAATTCCAATTCTGAAACAAAAGATCAGTGTATATGTTTTGTTTAACAAAGGCATTCATTTAACAAACAACGTCCCAAGATTACGTTTGTTATGTTAATTACACCTTATGTAAGAATCCTAAGTTTTGATTGGTTGATAGCCAGTGTTTTTTTCATAATTTACTTTGATCAAATGCATATCGTTCATTTTTAACGCCGCCGAGGTATGTGCTAAACTGATATACCTTTTTTACCCTCTCTGTCGTGGTATTTTGAACAGATATATCATGTTAAAGAGGGGTATTTGCGAAAAATACCAGTCGAGAGAATGTTAAATTTCGCAAGCCGTAAGGCGAGGGAAATTCATTCTATAGACTGGTATTTTTCACAAATACCCCTTAAGAACATACTATATCTGTTTAATTACACCGAATGTTAACGTTCAAAAACGCATTGATGATCGTGACGTTACAAGCGTCCAGTCGGTTAAAGTATTAATTGGCAAATACAACGACAGAGAGGGTAAAAAAAGGCATATACAATAGTTTTAATGATAAATCGAGAGAATCATTCATTTGTTCGGGGATTTGTGTTTGTGCATGTTTGTGCAAAAAGAAAGATCTTTTATCATCCTGTTTCGTGGCCTGCATATGTTTTGTTTTCAAAGCTACGTTTAGTTTTAAACTTACCCTTTTCAGACATGTGTTTTCATATTTCTTCGTAAAGTTTGCATTTCTATCAAACTCTATCCCATAATATATCATGGAATTGGTTTTAACCATTGACTGAAATTCCTCAACTTCTGTTGCGTCTAAAATTTAAAAATACACAGATAAGTAACTTCATGTTTAGTTTTTTTTTTTATTCTGAGGTGTGTGATAGGATAAGTCAAAGTGTAAATAAAACGGAATGACATTAACATTTATTTTCATTCCAACTTATCTTTCAATTCAGCAATTATTAATGTAATTTCAGTGATGTTCGATGCTATTTTAAACAGATTCAAAAACGTCGAAGAGATGATAATACCAAAATGGACCTTATGTCCGACAATCGCAATCGGATTCGCAGTAGTTGGTCGTGTGTTAATGTCGTTTTTTTTCTATTTGTAACTTATTCTTTAGTTTTCTATGTTGTGTCATGTGTTATATTGTTTGTCTGTTTGTCTTTTTCATTTTTAGCCATGGCGTTGTCAGTTTATTTTCGATTTATGAGTTTGACTGTCCCTCTAGTATCTTTCGTCCCTCTTTTGTACCTATTGTGTCTGTTTGTTTTGTTTCAATATGATAAAATTTGATGATATTGTCATACAAGTGAGAGGTTTAGCTAGCTTTAAAATCAGTTTCAATCCATCATTTTCTACATTAAAAAATACCTGTACGAATTCAGGAATATTGCAGTTGTTATCCATTCTTTTGATGTGTTTGAGCTTTTGATTTTGTCATTTGATTAGGGACTTTCCGTTTTGAATTTTCCTCGAAGTTCATTATTTTTGTGATTTTAATTTTTTTCTCTTGTAATAATTCTATAACCTGTCAACACTCAGGTTGAATATTAGACTCCCGGATGCAGTTTAACTGTAATCTTTGTTGATTCATCATGTCTACCGTAGAGGTGTTTGAAACATTACGCATACCATCTTTTATTCATATTCATAAACATATCATGCCAGCATTTCGATATGTTTTACTCACTAAAATTTACTATTCGCATCCTTGTTCGTACCCTCTCTATTCGATCCTGTAAATAAAGCATTAATGATATATCTCCCTTTAAGCACCTGCGATCACTCCCAGTTTTGGTGGGGTTCGTGTTGCTTAGTCTTTAGTTTTCTATATTGTGTCTTTTGTGCTATTATTTGTCTTTAGTTTCTTTGTTGTGTCTTGTGTACTATTATTTGTCTTTAATTTCTATATTATGTCTTTTGTACTATTATTTGTTTTTTGTTTTCTATGTTCTGTCTATTTGTCTGATTTTTTATTTATTTTTTTAGTTTTTAGCAATGACGTTGTCAGTTTATTTTCTATTTATGATAAATATTTTTCCATTTCTAAGTTTGATATTTATGAGTTTATTTGTCCCTCTGGTCTCTTTCTGAGCTCTCTTAAATCAACAAAATTATACACTTTCTTATTTTGTCAAATTTTCTGATGACGGTCGCATGATTTTTTTCTGCTACATCTATTGTGGAATTGAACATCAACTATCAATCGCTAAGTCTTATTGAACTATTGAAGATTTGTTATCTACAATTCATTTGATATATTTTGGTGTTTGCTTTTCGTGTTGTTCAGTGTTTCCGTTGTTTCTTTGTTTCGTTGTTTTCCCCTTATAGTTGATGTGTTTAGTTTGTTACATGGATTTTGTTTTTGCGTAAACAGTAAAATCACAAAAATACTGAACTCCGAGGAAAATTCAAAACGCAAAGTCCTCAATCAAATGACAAAATCATATAATAAAACACATCAAAGGAATTGACAACAACTGTCATATTCGTGACTTGGTACAAGCATTTCCAAATGTAGAAAATGGTGGATTGCACCTGGTTTTATAATTGATTAATGGCTATTGTGCAGCGGTGTACTACTGTTGCCTTTAACGATCATAATACTGAATCACCTGATATCCAATTTGGAAAATTGTGAATAAATTTTTATTCTTTTTTTTTCTCAATTGATAGCAGCAATACTTTGATAAGCTCTCTCTCTGACTTGTTATGTTTACCTAAAAAATCAATATCAGTGACGATGCACGTACGTTTTTAATTTGCAGTAATTCCGAATACATGTAATTCAGCAGTTTTGATGTTAGAAAATGGTACCTTCACACTGTCAAGGAATTAGGATTGACATCATTCTTTAGAAAGGGAACTAAATATCATCTACTGTCAATTATTAATTGGAATGAGTGTCATAGGATCATACACGATTCACTCCCAATTCAGAGTATAAAATGGAGAAAGTGAGGAAGAGCCGACCAAAAATTCTTAGATTCTTTTTTTTTTATTCAAACGAATTTAAAAAATAGATATTCATAATTTTCCAGAACATTTTACTCCAAAAATAGTAGCATTATTTCTCGTATCAACCATAAACTTTTGAAAGAACTTGGCAAGGATATTTTTCCCGCCTTATAAGCCTGTCACAAATATCATTATTGCTGGACCTTATCAAAATTGGAAAGAGAACAAAAATATGATCGACTGAGAAACAAATAATCGTTCGTGATATCGAGTGTACTGGGATTCATTTGTTTTCGTGGATACCAATTTTCGTGCATTAAGGAATCATTGTATACACTTGATTTCGTTGTTTTTCGTGAGTTTGCTAACAAGCCAATAGAAAATTTGTACATTCTTAAACATTTGAATTCGTGGTTCACTTTAATCCACGAAATTAACGAAAATCAGTTAAATGAAGAACGTTTCTCCTCTAATATTCTGATGAATCATTAAACCATGAATATTGACAACATAAATAAGAAAACTTACTTGTCTTTTAATTTCTGTTATGAATTCATTTAAATCTGCTAAGAATTCCCTTGCTTTCCCGGAATTCAAATGTTTGATCTTATCTACTGATGTCTGCATCCATTGTAAAGCTATTCTTGTGTATCCTGTCTCGTAGACAAACTTACCGATGTCATAGCAATCGTATGCTGAAGAAAAAAAGCAAATAATGTTAAAGAAATACCTATCTTTAATAATAATAATAATAATAATAATAATAATAATAATAATAATAATAATAATAATAATAATAATAATAATAATAATAATAATAATAGTAGTAGTAGTAGTAGATCGAAAATCTTAATGTGGTGAACTCTTCAATAAGTAGCACATTCGGAATCAGTAGTTCCTTATTTTCGTCGATTTAATATGTAACTAATTGAAGTGATTACCAAGATAAACTTCCTTTGTGATACTCCTCATTTTATAACAACCATCTAGATAAGGTATCTTCTATCCTCAAATGTGAGTCAAGTGTTTTTCTACATAAGAAAATGCCTGTACCTAGTCAGAAATATGACAGTTATTATCCATTCGTTTGATGTGTTTTAACTTTTGATTTTGCCATTTGATTGGGGACTCTCCTTTTTGAATTTTCCTTGGAGTTCAGTATTTTTGTGATTTTACTTTTTTTTTGTAGGTATGCATTATGAAGAATATAAAAGATTGATGATGAAATGTTCACTCTTATATGTGAATTTCTGGTTAAGAAATTTAAACTATCTATAGTAACTGTAGTTATTTATCGGCTTATTTTATCAATTGGCAAGCAATTGTTTAAGTCATTTTCATACTGTCTGTAAATTTTTGGACGTGTCTTTTGCAGTCAGTTCATTGCTGTACAGATAATTCGCTTTTCTCAGTCTATGCTTAGACTATTCAGAGGCCTTTTTATTCTGTTCAAAACAACATCATACTATACATTGATATAATCATAATTATAAATTAACTGTTAACAAAACTTTGAATTTTTTAAGAAAAAAAAAATAAGGCTTTTCTACCTCAGGAATAGATTGCCTTAGCTGTATTTGGCAGAACATTTAAGAATTTTTGGTCCTCAATGTTCTTATACTTTGTACTCTATTTGGCCTTTTAATTATTTATTGATTCGAGCGTCACTGATGAGTCTTTTGTAGACGAAACGCGCGTCTGGCGGAATTATAAAATTTTCATCATGGTACCTTTGATTAGTTTATTTGTCTCAAAATCTACTGCACAGTGATGAATCGACTGTAAGCTAATTGTCTAAACAGTTTCCAATTTACCGCAGTTGATAAGTTTGAATATCGACTAAAAGACTAAACTCGACTGAATAGGTGATATTAAGACTTTTCAGAAGATGATCTAATCAAATGATCGTGTAAGACTAGTTATTATTATCTATTGAAATTTCAATTATACATTTCCCTTTCAGTCTTGTATTGTGGGTTTGAATGCCTACCACTTAAAACTGGAACTTGTATTCCTAGTACATTTCCGCTTGCCATCTCTGCAGGTGTAACATTATATGTGTTCTGAAGCCTGGTGAACGATGTAAGAACGCCTTTTAAATCGACTTCTCCTGGTAACTTGTAGTTCAATGTTGCTTGAAACTCTAAAATTATGGAATAAAAAGTATATGTTGTATGATCAAGGACATTCGGTCCCATAGAGTATCATCAGCTAAGAGTTTAGTACATTTAAGAAGGAATATAGTTACGATACTGTTGTCAGGTCATTAAAGATTGCATATTTTGGCGTTAATATTGATTCACTTATAGGGTCTTTGAATCGGAACTAAACATATTTATTCAAAATACAGTTATTGGCATGACACGGGTTATGTTCTTCTCATATATGTTATGATGGTATGATACTTAACCCCTAACGGTAAGGATTGTGCCTGATGTTCATATGATGAAATCATAATCTTTCAGTGAGTGATTTAATTGAAGTCTGGAGCTGGCATGTCACTTAACTGATAGTAGTCTGTTGTTATTTATGTATTTTTGTCATTTTGTTTATTTTCTTTGGTTACATCTTCTGACATCAGACTCGGACTTCTCTTGAACTGAATTTTAATGTGCGTATTGTTATGCGTTTACTTTTCTACATTGGCTAGAGGTATAGGGGGATGGACGTCAAGTTGGTTACTTATTCCCTATTCCCTATTCGTTACCTATTCCCTATTCCCTATTCCCTATTCGTTACCTATTCGTTACCTACTTCCTATTCGTTACCTATTCGTTACCTATTCCCTATTCCCTATTCGTTACCTATTCCCTATTCCCTATTCGTTACCTATTCCCTATTCGTTACCTATTCGTTACTTATTCCCTATTCCCTATTCCATATTCGTTCCCTATTCGTTCCCTATTCCCTATTCATTACCTATTCCCTATTTGTTACTTATTTCCTATTCCCTATTCGTAACCTATTCCCTATTCGTTACCTATTCGTTACCTATTCGTTATCCCTATTCCCTATTCGTTACCTATTCGTTACCTATTCCCTATTCCCTATTCGTTACCTATTCGTTACTAACTCTCTATTCCCTATTCGTTACCTATTCGTTACCTATTTCCTATTCCCTATTCGTTACCTATTCGTTACCTATTCCCTATTCTCTATTCGTTACCTATTCCCTATTCCCTATTCGTTACCTATTCGTTACAAATTCCCTATTCCCTATTCGTTACCTATTCGTTACCTATTCCCTATTCCCTATTCGTTACCTATTCCCTATACCCTATTCGTTACCTATTCGTTACTTATTCCCTATTCCCTATTCGTTACCTATTCGTTACTTATTCCTTATTACCTATTCGTTACTTATTACTTATTCCTTATTCGTTACTTATTCGATTTTTGATATCCTTCCCCCTTTTTAGTTGTTTATATTCTTATGTCTGGTTATAGTTCTAAATTTGTTGAGGTAAAATGACCTATTTATATGTGTTGATGCTTAACCGATCCTGTTGCTCTATGTTAAATACTTATTTGTTTCTTATTTGATTTTTATACCTTCTACCTTTTAAATGTTTTATATTCGTATGTTTGAAGATCTGGTTCTTGGTTCGAAGAGGTGAAATCACCTTTTAGCGCTTGTATAAAAATGAAGATGTGGTATGATCGCCAATGAGGCAACTCCCCACAATAGACCAAAATGACACAGACATTAACGACTATAGTTCACGATACGGCCTTCAACAATAAGCAAAGTCCATACCGCATGGTCAGCTATAAAACATGTTAGCGGGGTGTACATCGTTTCGGAGCTTGACTAATACCTTGTTTTTAACACGCGTATTATACGTTGCACCTTTTAGAAAAAAATGATTTTCAATTGTGTTTTTGTCTCTGGCGGTAACTATGTGTTTTAAGAGATGAAAAAACACTATTAGCGCGTTTGTACCCGTTCTAGCGCTCGGTTTATACCCTGTTACTTATTCGTTCCTTAATCGCTTTTAATACGCGTGTTATACGTTGCACCTTTTAAAAAAAGGATTTTAATTGTTTTCTTGTTTCTAGTGGTAGATTGCGTTTCTAACAGCGCGTATGTAGCAGTTTCATCGCTAGACTGATACCCTGTTACTTATTCGTTCCTTATTCGCTTTTAATACGCATGGTATACGTTGCACCTTGAAATAAATCGATTATCGAATGCTTTCTTGTCTCTGGTGGTAATTATGTGTTCTCTGAGGTGAAAAAAACCCAATTAGCGCATATGTACCCGTTCCAGCGCTCGGATAATGCCATGTTACTTATTCGTTCCTTATTCGCTTTTAATACGTTTTTTATACGTTGCACCTTTAAGAAAAGGATTTTAAATGGCGTTCATGTCTCCGGTGGTAACAATGTGTTCTTATGGATGAAATAACCCTATTAGCTTGTATGTACCCGTTTCAGCGCTACACTGATACCCTGTTACCTATTCGTTCCTTATTCGCTTATAAAAGATGTGTTATGCGTTGCACTTTAAAAAAAGAAATATGTTTGTGTCTCTGGTGGTAACTGTCGGTTCTTAGAGGTGAAATAACGCTAATAGAACATTTGTACCCGTTTCAGCTCTCGACTGATACCCTGTTACTTATTTGTTCCTTATTCGCTTTTAATACGCATGGTATGCGTTGCACCTTGAAATAAATCGATAATCGATTGCTTTCATGTCTTTGGCGGTAATTATGTGTTCTCTGAGGTGAAAAAAACCTATGAGCGCATATTTACCCGTTTCACCGCTACACCGATACCCTGTTACTTATTCGTTCCTTATTCGCTTATAAAACGTGTGTTATGCGTTGCACTTTAAAAAAAGAATTATTTTTGTCTGTGTTGGTAACTGTTGGTTCTTAGAGGTGAAATCCCAAAGAATACATTATAACCGCCAGAGACATGAACACAATTGATAATCCTTTTCTAAAAGGTGCAACGTATAACAAACTTATTATAAGCGAATAAGTAACGAATAAGTAACAGGGTATTAACCGACGCTGGAACGCCGGGCTACATACGCGCTAATAGGGTCATTTCATCTCTAAGAAGACATTGTTATCACCAGAGACATGAACATGATGAATACAATTGAAATTCCATTTCTAAAAGATTCAACGCATAACAAACGTATTATAAGCGAATAAGGAACGAATAAGAAACAGGGTATTTACCAAGTGCTGGAACGGATACATACGCGCTAACAGGGTTATTTCATCTCTAAGAGCACATTGTTACCACTAGAGACATGAACACAATTGAAAAAGGATTTATTTCAAGGTGCAACGTATACCCCACGTATTTAAAGCGAATAAGTAACGAATAAGTAACAGGCTATTATCGGAGCGCTGGAACGGGTACATATGCGCTAATAGGATTTTTTCACCTCGGAGAACACATAATTACCGCCAGAGACATGACAAAAATTGATAATCGATGTATTTCAAGGTGCAACGTATACCAAGCGTATAAAAAGCGAATAACGAACAAATAAGTAACAAAAGTGCAACGCATAACACACATTTTATAAGCCAATAAGTAACGAATAAGTAACAGGGTATCAGTGTAGCGCTAAAACGGGTAAATATGCGCAAATAGGGATTTTTCAACTCAGATAACACATAATTACCGCCAGAGACATGAAAACAATCCATAATCGATTTATTTCAAGGTGCAACGTATACCACGTGTATTTAAAGCAAATAAGGAACGAATAAGTAACAGGGTATCAGTCGAGCGCTGAAACGGATACATATGTTCTATTAGGGTCATTTCACCTCTAAGAACCGACAGTGACCGCCAGAGACACAAAAATTATTTTTTTTAAAGTGCCACGCATAACACACGTTTTATAAGCGAATAAGGAACGAATAAGTAACAGAATATCAGTGTAGCACTAATCGGGTACATATGCGCTGATAGGATTTTTTCAACTCAGAGAACAAATAATTACCGCCAGAGACATGAAAACAATTGACTATCGATTTATTTTAAGGTGCAACGTATACCACGCGTATTGAAAGCGAAAAAGGAACGAATAAGTAACAGGGTATCAGTGTAGCGGTGAAACGGGTAAATATGCGCAAATAGGGATTTTTCAACTCAGATAACACATAATTACCGCCAGAGACATGAAAACAATCGATAATCGATTCATTTCAAGGTGCAACGTTTACCACGTGTATTTAAAGCAAATAAGGAACGAATAAGTAACAGGGTATCAGTCGAGCGCTGAAACGGATACATATGTTCTATTAGGGTAATTTCACCTCTAAGAATCGACAGTTACCGCCAGAGACACAAAATTTATTTTTTTTAAAGTGCCACGCATAACACACGTTTTATAAGCGAATAAGGAACGAATAAGTAACAGAATATCAGTGTAGCACTGATCGGGTACATATGCGCTGATAGGATTTTTTCAACTCAGAGAACAAATAATTACCGCCAGAGACATGAAAACAATTGACTATCGATTTATTTTAAGGTGCAACGTATACCACGCGTATTAAAAGCGAAAAAGGAACGAATAAGTAACAGGGTATCAGTGTAGCGGTGAAACGGGTACATATGCGCTCATAGGTTTTTTTCACCTCAGAGAAAACGAAATTACCGCCAGAGACATACATGAAAACAATCGATAATCGATTGTTTTCAAGGTGCAACGTATACCACGCGTATTAAAAGCGAAAAGGAACAAATAAGTAACAGGGTGTCAGTGTAGCGGTGAAACAGGTACATATGCGCTAATAAGTTTTTTTCACCTCAGAGAACACGTAATTACCGCCAGAGACATGAAAACAATCGATAATCGATTTTTTTTCAAGGTGCAACGTATACCACGTGTATTAAAAGCGAAAAAGGAACGAATAAGTAACAGGGTATCAGTCGAGCGCTGAAACGGGTACATATGTTCTATTAGGGTTATTTCACCTCTAAGAACCGGCAGTAACCACCAGAGACACGAAAATATTTCTTTTTAAAATTGGAACGTATAACACACGTTTTATACGCGAATGAGGAACAAGTAACAGGATAACAGTGTAGCGCTGAAACGGGTACATAGGCGCTAATAGGGTTTGTTCTACTCTTAGAACACATAGGTACCACCAGAGACAAGAACACAATTGAAAATCATTTTCTAAAAGGTGCAACGTATAACAAACGTCTGAGACGCGAATAAGAAACGAATAAGTAACAGGATAACAGTGTAGCGCTGAAATGGTTACATAGGCGCTAATAAGGTTTTTCCCCTGTTAGAACACATAGGTACCACCAGAGACAAGAAAACAATTGAAAATCATTTTCTAAAAGGTGCAACGTATAACAAACGTATGAGACGCGAATAAGAAACGAATAAGTAACAGGGTAACAGTCGAGCGCTGAAACGGGTACATACGCGCTTATAGGGTTAAATCACCCCTTAGAACCTAAATTTACCACCAGTGAGTGACAAGAAAACAATTGAAAATCATTTTTTTTTTTAAATGTGCAACGCATAACACACGTATTATACGCGAATAAGGAACGAATAAGTAACAGGGTATCAGTCGAGCGTTGAAACTGCTACATACGCGCTGATAGGGTTATATCACCTCTTAGAAACGCAATCTACCACTAGAAACAAGAAAACAATTTAAAATCCTTTTTTTAAAAGGTGCAACGTATACCACGCGTATTAAAAGCGATTAAGGAACGAATAAGTAACAGGATATAAACCGAGCGCTGGAACGGGTAGATACGTGCTAATAGGGTGATTTCATCTCTAAGAACACATAGTTTCCAACAGAGACAAGAACACAATTGAAAATCATTTTCTAAAAGGTGCAACGTATAATACGCGTGTTATAAACAAGGTATGAGTCAAGCTTCGAAACGATGTACAACCAGCTAACATGTTTTATAGCTGACCATGCGGTATGGGCTTAGCTTATTGTTGAAGGCCATATCGTGACCTGTAATTGTTAATTTCTGTGTCATTTTAGTCTATTGTGGGGAGTTGTTTAATTGGCGATCATACCACTTCTTCATTTTTATACAAAAAGGTGATTTCACCTCTTCGAACCAAGAACCAGATCTTCAAACATACGAATATAAAACATTTAAAAGGTAGAACGTATAAAAATCAAATAAGAAACAAATAAGTATCTAACATAGAGCAATAGGATCGGTTAAGCATCAACACATATAAATAGGTCATAAATACGTCATTTTACCTCAACAAATTTAGAACTATAACCAGAAATAAGAATATAAACAATTTAAAAGGGGGAAGGATATCAAAAATCGAATAAGTAACGAATAAGGAATAAGTAGTAAGTAACGAATAGGTAATAAGGAATAGGTAACGAATAGGACACGAATAGGAATAAGGAATAAGTAACGAATAGGGAATAAGGAATAAGAAACGAATAGGTAACGGATAAGGAATAAGGAATAGGGAATAAGTAACGAATACGTAACGAATAGGGAATAGGGAATAAGTAACGAATAGGTAACGAATAGGGAATAGGGAATAAGTAACGAATAGGTAACGGATAGGGAATAGGGAATAAGTAACGAATAGGTAACGAATAGGGAATAGGGAGTTAGTAACGAATAGGTAACGAATAGGGAATAGGGAATAGGTAACGAATAGGTAACGAAGGAGGAATAGGGAATAAGTAACGAATAGGTAACGAATAGGGAAAAGGTAACGAATAGGTAACGAATAGGGAATAGGGAGTTAGTAACGAATAGGTAACGAATAGGTAACGAATAAGTAACGAATAGGTAACGAATATGGAATAGGGAATTAGTAACGAATAGGTAACGAATAGGGAATAGGAAATAAGTAACGAATAGGTAACGAATAGGGAATAGGTAACGAATAGGGAATAAGAAATTAGTAACGAATAGGGAATAGGGAATAGGTAACGAATAGGCAACGAATAGGGAATAGGGAATAGGTAACGAAAAGGTAACGAAAATGGAATAGGGAATAGGTAACTAATAGGTAACGATTAGGGAATAGGTAACAAATAGGTAACGAATAGGGAATGGGGAATAGGTAACGAATAGGGATCAGAGAACGAATAGGGAATAGGGAATAGGTAACAAATAGGTGACGAATAGGGAATACGGAATAGGTAACGAATAGGGAATAGGGAATAGGCAACGAATAGGTTACGAGTAGGGAATAGGAAATAGGTAACGAATAGGTTACGAATGAGGAATAGGGAATAAGTAACGAATAGGTTACGAATGAGGAATAGGGAATAAGTAACGAATAGGTAACAAAAAGGAAAAAAGTAACGAATAGGTAACGAATAGGGAATAGGGAATAAGTAACGAATAGGTAACGAATAGGGAATAGGGAATAGGTAACGAATAGGTTACGAATAGGGAATAGGGAATAGGTAACGAATAAGTAACGAATAGGGAATAGGAAATAGGTAACGAATAGGTAACGAATAGGGAATAGAGAGTTAGTAACGAATAGGTAACGAATAGGGAATAGGGAATAGGTAACAAATAGGTAACGAATGAAGAATAGGAAATAAGTAACGAATAGGTAACGAATAGGGAAAAAGTAACGAATAGGTAACGAATAGGTAACGAATAGGGAAAAAGTAACGAATAGGTAACGAATAGGTAACAAATAGGGAAAAAGTAACGAATAGGTAACGAATAGGGAAAAAGTAACGAATAGGTAACGAATAGGGAATAGGGAATTAGTAACGAATAGAGAATAGGGAATAGGTAAAGAAAAGGTAACGAATAAGGAATAGGGAATAGGGAATTAGTAACGAATAGGTAACGAATAGGGAATAGGGAATAGGTAACGAATAGGTAACGAATAGGTAACGAATAGGTAACGAATAGGGAATAAAGAGTTAGTAACGAATAGGTAACGAATATGGAATAGGGAATAGGTAACGAATAGGTAACGAATGAGGAATAGGGAATAAGTAACGAATAGGTAACGAATAGGGAAAAAGTAACGAATAGGTAACGAATAGGGAAAAAGTAACGAATACGTAACGAAAAGGGAAAAAGTGACGAATAGGTAACGAATAGGGAATAGGGAATTAGTAACGAATAGGTAACGAATAGGGAATAGGGAATAGGTAACGAATAGGGAATAGGGAATTAGTAACGAATAGGTAACGAACAGGTAACGAATAGGGAATAGGGAATAGGTAACGATTAGAGAATAGGGAATAGGTAACGAATAGGTAACGAATAAGGAATAGGGAATAGGGAATTAGTAACGAATAGGTAACGAATAGGGAATAGGGAATAGGTAACGAATAGGTAACGAATAGGGAATAGGTAACGAATAGGTAACGAATAGGTAATAGAGAATAGGTAACGAATAGGGAATAGGGAATGAATAGGTAACGAATGAGGAATAGGGAATAAGTAACGAATAGGTAACAAATAGGGAAAAAGTAACGAATAGGTAACGAATAGGGAAAAAGTAACGAATAGGTAACGAATAGGGAATAGGGAATTAGTAACGAATAGGTAACGAATAGGGAATAGGGAATAGGTAACGAATAGAGAATAGGGAATAGGTAACGAAAAGGTAACGAATAAGGAATAGGGAATAGGGAATTAGTAACGAATAGGTAACGAATAGGTAATAGGGAATAGGTAACGAATAGGGAATAGGGAATAGGGAATAGGTAACGAATAGGGAATAGGTAACGAATAGGTAACGAATAGGGAATAGGTAATAAGTAACCAACTTGACGTCCATTATAGGGGGAGGGTTGAGATCTCACAAACATGTTTAACCCCGCCGCATTTTTGCGCCTGTCCCAAGTCAGGAGCCTCTGGCCTTTGTTAGTCTTGTATTATTTTAATTTAATTTTCTTGGGTACAATTTGGAAATTAGTATGGCGTTCATTATCACTGAACTAGTATATATTTGTTTAGGGACCAACTGAAGGACGCCTCCGGGTGCGGGAATTTCTCGCTACATTGAAGACCTGTTGGTGACCTTCTGCTGTTGTTTTTTTTCTATGGTCGGGTTGTTGTCTCTTTGGCACATTCCTCATTTCCATTCTCAATTTTATTCAGAGGACTTATGTTCAACTCACAAATTTAAAGTCTTGTTGAAGACCAATACTATTGCTTTTACACGCAATCAAGAGACAAATTTTAATACAACATTTTATATCTTACAACAAAACGTTAAAGCAAATACATAAAATAAAATAAAATAAAATAGCATTCTGTGTGTGTTTACTTTTTCACAGACAATTGCCTCTTATATAAACCTATCTGCAAAAAAATCGTTTTGTGGCTCAAATGATACTGCGTTAGACGGGAAATCAAATTAAACTTTTGAGAGATTGTTGTAAATTATATGAAACAAGAATGTGTCCCTAGTGCACTGATGCCCCATCCACACTATCATTTTCTATGTTCAGTGGACCATGGAAATCGGGTGAAAATCTGTAATTTGGCATTACAATTAGAACGATCATATCACAGGAAACATGTGTACTAAGTTTCAGGTTGATTGGACTTCAACTTAATCAAATAATACCTCGACCAAAACCTTTAACCTGAAGCGGAACAGACGGACGAAAGGACGAACGAACGGACGCACAGACCAGAAAGAATGCCCATAAATGGGACATAAAACTGACCTGGACAGTCAAATTAACTAAAGCAAATAAAAGTACACAGATACTAACTTTTGGAATGTCCTTACCGTTCATGTGTCTCTCAGCTTTTAGGTTGTTGTATATTTGAGTAATAGAGTATGAGGCATCACTGATAGTTTTTGCATACAGGTACATAGACACGGGATTAGGAGGTACTGGTTTTGTTCCATTTAACTCCTCTGTCAGCTGACTTCTAATGCTTAATGATATTCTGAAAGCATAAATAAATAACTTTTTGATTCTCTGAAAGCACAAATAAATAACTTTTTGATCTTCTGAAAGCACAAATTAATAACTTTGTGAAAGTCAAATAAATATCTTTGTGATATTCTAAAAGCACAACTAAATAACTTTGAGATATTTTGAAAGCACAAAAAAAAAATATATTCTGAAAGCACAAATAAATAACTTTTTTATATTCTGAAAGCATAAATATAAAATTTTTTGATATTCCGAAAGCGTAAATAAATAACTTTTTTGATATTCTGGAAGCACAAATGAACAACTTTTTGATATTCTGAAAGCACAAATAAATAACTTTTTAATATTCTGAAAGCACAAATAAACATTTTTTTTATAATTACACCTTATATTAGAATGCCAGCTTTTGATTGGCTGATAGCCAGTGTATTTTTCGCATATTCTAACATTTCTTCCTCATTTCAAACGAATCTGACTGTTTTTCACCACTGCCGGTGAATATGCCTCAAATACCATGGTATTTGCCATTTTGGATATTCCTTTTTTACCCTCTCGAGCATTTTCCCGCCAATTTTTCGGATATGACGTTACATAAAGACAGCGCGAACGCGTATAAGTACATGTATAGTTCCCGTGGTATATTTTATGATAGTACTTGTCCTCAAATAAATATTTCCTTTTCCTAGTACAGAGAGTTTTAATTAAAATTCATTCGGTGTAATTAAACAGATATATCTAGCGGCTCGGGAAATTTAAGTCCCTCGACTTGTATTTTTCGCAAATACCCCTCCATAACATGATATATCTGTTCAATATTCTGCAAGCGTAAATAAATTACTTTTTAATATTCCGAAAGCACAAATGGATAACTTTTTGGTATTCTGAAAGCAAAAATAAAAAACTTCTTGATATTCTGAAAGCATAAATAAATAAATTTTTGATATCCTGAAAGCACAAATAAATAATAACTTTTTGATATTATGTAAGCACAAATAATTATTTTTTTAATATTCTGAAAGCAAAAATAAATAACTTTTTGATATTCCGAAAGCACAAATAGATAACTTTTTGATATTCTGAAAGCACAAATAAATGAGTATTTGATATTCTGAAAGCATTAGTAAATAACTTTTTGATATCTATTAATAGAAAACGTTTCAATATCCCGAACCATACATAAATACCTTTTTGATATCCTGGAAGCACAAAAAAATAATAACTTTTTGATATTATGTGAGCACACATAAATAACTTTTTTGATTCTCTGAAAGCACAAATAAATAACTTTTTAAATACTCTGAAAGCACAAATAAATAACTTTTTAATATTCTGAAAACACAAATAAATAACTTTTTTGATTTCTATTAAGAAATAAAACAGCAGACGTAAGTTCATATCATTTTTTTATTATTTTTCTTCAATTTAGATTTTGCCATCATCTTTCATACAATTCTTCATCCAACAGGTTCCTACGTTGTATTAATGAAAGGAAGCCATCTATGATGATGAGATTTCACAACTTGGTGTACGTTAAAGGAAATTGAATTTGGCTAATAATTAGCCAAAACAGGTAACGCTAAAATATCGCACAGTACACACAGTAGGCACGATTACCCGGTTCCTATTGAACAAAAAAACATACATATATATATACATATAGCGTTACTTGTTCTTGGCCAGCATTCATATCCATTTTATTTTTTTTCAAGTTTATTTTTAACTTATATATATACACATGTAACAAAGTATTGCAACACCTTGATTTTTTAAAACTTGAAAAATCAGCCTCTTTTTTTTTGATGAAATATAATAAAATATGTGTATAATATTATTGAAACATAGTTTATAATAACATTGGCATTGAAACGAACAAAAAATGTTTCGAAAAAAAATGATTTATATAACCACAATTTTAATAACAAAATAAAGTGTTTTTTGTACAAAAAAATGCATTTTACAACTTTAACTGTAGTCGAACTTTACAATGTCAGACATTTCAAAATTAATCTTCAGATGACTGTTCACATCATGGCTGATCGTTATACGCCAAAGCATTAGTACTTTGTGCGCAGTCTCCATTCAAACGGATAACCGCATCTAAACGTCTTCTGATTCCTGCCATAAATCGACTAATTTGTTGCTAAGGTAGCAGCAACCATTTCTGATTAAGGGCATTGTTTATTTCATGATGTGTTTGAACTGGGGTGTCCTTTCGCGCACTTTTCGCCCAATAGTGTCCCAAATATGCTCGATATGGTTCTAATCCGGGCTACGATCGGGCAAAGGAAGATGAACCGAATTCCATTTCAACATTGGATCTTCCTCCACGATGCTAATTTCCAACTTTGGCGAGCTCTGCACTACATTGGATACGGAAAACTGTGTGTCTGTTAGTTAGCAAAGGTCTCCGAAATGGTCTTATCGCACGATAACCAGTAGCGATGAGTCGATCTCGAACAGTTCTTGTTAAAAGGCTCCTGTATGGCCACCACTCTCTTTTTATGATTGTCTTGTATGCAATGGGTTTCCTTCTGACCAACCTTCATTATGCTTGATTTTGCCTAAATGGTATAGGGGTCTTCATTATCTCGGAAGGTCTTTAACAGCGTTTATTGCCTGATTTTTATTTTCAAAACGACTTATAGTGGAATGGTGATAACCAACAATACGTGCAGTTGTTACAGCGACATCCCTGCTTCTCTTATGCTGATAATCTACCATATTGCTGCAGTTAAGAGTTGTCAAGGACCCATTACAAGGTGTCAATCACATAACTTTAAAAACTTGGTTATTTAAAGTGTTGAAAACAATGAGGATAAAAACATCTGATTTGCTGTTTACGGGTACATGTGCAGATAAAAACTTATCGAGTCGATATTTATTGATTAAACTCAGGTGATACTTAAATAATGTTTAACTAGTTCTATTTTACCAAATTATATAACAAAAAAATAAAGAGTGTTTTTTTAATTTCAATTTCAATTTGGTGTTGCAATACTTTTTTCCATGTGTATAGTTTTGCATATATAGTTTTGCATATAAGTCAATTGACAATTTTAGCCATGTTGTTCTTTAAATAGATAAAAAAATGATCATTTAGACCAAGTTTGGTTTCATTAGGCCTAATCATTAAACAAAAGAAGGTTTTTTGTGCAAAAGTAAATATACGATCGGCGACGGTTGCTAATTGATGAGAAAAGATCACTTATATTGTTATAATTAGTTAGGTCGGGGCCATGTATAATTCTTAAGTATACGAAACGGATTTTTTCGTATTGTTGAAGACCACACGGTGACCTATCATTACTTAAATATTCGTCTAAAAATTTCATAATTTAAGAAGAAGAAAATGATATTCCAAAAAAAATGTAGAAATTATTTTCAGTAAAAAAAGTATGTGATCGAATAGTGTCTTATAACTGGTTTTTATGTAAAACAACATAAAGAAATCACAATGATTACCTTTTTAAAACTTCAATTTTTAATTCCTCTTGTCGAATGTATTTATCCATATTTTTCACCAATTTAACGGCAGTCTTTTTGGATTCCTGCAAATTTTCCGTGCACGTGAACAAATGTCCCAGAACACAATATAAATTAAATAAAAAGACGAAAGAAATCCACATTTTGTCCACTATCATCGTTATAAGTAAACTCTTCCGCTAAATAAATCTGACAAAAAAATGATTGATTTTTATATTACATGTAATACACTTCTGTGTGTTCGAAGAGACGACCACACTTAAATTTACCTCTATGAAGGTACTAGGTACAACCTGTCTGGTTAAAGTTTTAAACAAATATCGACTATATACCGGTATATATATATATCGCAGAACTAAACGGTATATATCAAACTATAGACTTATGATATATTTTGGCCTTGATTTGTTGCTTTTGCTTTTCGGTCTTTATTGTTATAAGGTTTTGAAAGAGATACACAAATAATATCGTGTATTATTTGTGTAAAAGGAGAAAGATTTGTAAAATCAGATTGGCTTGTTTCTGAGTCCTTAATATTTGTATTTTATTTGTATTATATCGTTTTGTAATTATTTATCTGAATTTATGTTGTTTAAACTACACATATATAGTCCGTAGAAAAATTGACAATACATTAAATATGTTAATCTTGAAATGATTTAACACTCAACATAAACGGACTATAATATCAAGATATCATGAAGGTTTAGACGAATAAAGCTTCAGGAAATATTGGTATTTTTAAATATTACGAATTATTACTTAGAAATTTTATACATTTACAGATATTATTCATTCTGATTAAATTTTCAAATTAGATGATTTGCTTGACAGTGACTTGGGAATTCAGCATCTGCCGATTGTCTTTGATGAAAATGGGGGAAATTGGTTTGATTATTTTGGTCAATAATTACATATTTGAAAATTCCAATGATATTTAACAATGATTTTCGAAAAGAATTGCTCAAAGGTACAGAGGAAAGACTGAAGATATAGGACCTGTTCAAAAATGTTATAATGTGCCCTCTGGCTCAGTTATATTTCGAATAGAAATTTGAATTAGTTCAGCGTTTAAATATAGGAATAAAATGTATTCCTTTTATTATTTTTTTTTTCTAAAATAGGGCCATTTTATTTTTTTTAAATTCAAAAAAAAATATTTCCTTTCAATGTATTTCGAATTAATCTATTCATTAATGCATTTGCAGTGCATGTTTTTATTTGGGAGGTATGATTTGTCCACATTTGTTTAAAAAAGACCACTACGATAAAGTCAAAGTATTGAAAATACACCTTATCGCTATTTATTCCATTCCGGATAAGTTCTAAAATTACACAACTTTTTCATCCAGTTGAAGCTATCTGGGACCCTGTTTAAACAATTCACCATGCAAGATACTTTTTAATGAGACCTGTTTAAACTACCGTAAATACCTCAAACAAAATATTTTTTTACTTCAATTTTAATTTCGAAAAAAGTGGATCATACTATATCAAAGTTTCTTGATGATCACTTTCTAAAGTTTTTTCTCCCTCAGCTCACTACTGATGACCTCCATTTTTCGGCCGGTGACCCAAACAGGAAGTTGTATAAATGACAACTATAAATCGATCTTTCACATATATTTAGATTTACTGTGATTATTTTACATTTGATTTTAAAAAAAATAAAAATACCTGTCAACAATTTTAAATTAAGCGTACCTGATGAAGATAATACCAGAAACAGTAGAAATACGCATGGAATATAGTCAATCGGCAAACTTTGGTACATTCCGCTACCCTACATGATTCGTACATTTGCCGAGATGTGCCGATTTGGAGTTTGATAATTCAATATAACAGATTATTTCGTTACTAAATGCGTAAACTTATTTTCTGTTATCTAAAGAAAATTATGTATCAGGATAACTTGTAAATTCATACATGAAATCATGCAAATCAGTTAACCTATATATGGTATATTTCTAAGAACAGTTTTGGACACATCAGAACTATTTTAAATAGTATCTCATTTGAATATCCGAAATACAGTTTTGTATTTTTCGATTATTGTAGGTAGATTTCCTGGTAGAAAAAAATAGGCAGTTGCTATTTGTCCGGCTAGCCGGACGAATAGTACCAGGACTATTTGTCCGGCCAATACAATGCGCATGTCACTATTTGTGTGTGCGTGGAATATGATCTTCAGCAGCACCAGGGGGTAGCACATGTTTGTAATCTTTATTGTTAGGGCCTAATCTTGTTACTAGTAATTGAAATTGTTGTTTTCTTCATACCAGAATATAGTCCAATGTGGATGACGAATAATTATAAAAAAATTAATGTATATTCTTATTTTTTAAATAAGTAGAGAGAATAAATTACTAGAAAAACAAGCTTAAGTATTGTTTGACTCATTTTAAGTTTACGTAAAGGATTTTGTGTAACTGAAAAAAGGTACAAAATTATTATGTCTGTAGCTGTCAAATAGAATTATAGACCCCTTGACATAAAGTTATCCATATTGTGAGTGAGAGATGGGAGATTTTTCTATAATGCACCCCCCCCCCCCCCCACAAAAAAAAGAAAAAAAAGTGAACAACACTGTTAAAATCTTGTTCAGAAATTCTAGGTTGGATTTTATTTTATTTACGCGAGGGGTCGGAGTGACACGGTGTGCTTCAAGTTCTTTTCCCAAAATTCTCTTTTCTTTTTTTCTCCTAATCCCATCTTTGTTGTCCCGTGTATTTCAGTACCCCACTTTTTATAATCCTATATCCAACATACCTACTTCAAGGTTGTAACCTCCCCCCCCCCCCCCCCCCCCCCCCCCCCAACCCCTTTCTTTAGTCTCTTTCATAAGATTATATCATTTTTTGAAGTTCATACTATCGTTTTTCATTGTCAAATTCCGAAAACTGCAAGATTTATCACAAATATTGATATCGCCGTTTTCAGCCATGATCTTAAAATTGAAAATCAGTGATCGGATTACACGCGCCCCCTCGGTGCTTCTGAAGATAATATTACACACACTTCCGAAAGCACATTATATGACATGCGCATTGCAATGGCCGGACAAATAGCCCTGGCACTATTCGTCCGGCTAGCCGGACAAATAGCCACTCCGAAAAAAATAAACACAAAACATTAAAAAAAAACAGACTAACAGGAAAACCGATTTTATTATTTTTTCGGAATCATTTATATTTTAGATTTATCAAATATATCTTATTATCATTCTCTTCACAATATGCATATAAGTTTACAATAAATGGGTATATATATTCATGATTTAATCATGTCCTTGATAATAATCGATAGCTAAATCTCAATGTCAGATGTTTGCCTGAGGATTTTGTTCTCCTTGTATGTATCATGTACAACATACATGTTTTGAACATCCATATATACAATATTTATCACTAATAAGTAATTTCTATTATATTAATGTATAATTTAAATCAATTATATTGCTTGTAGATTGAGAGATAACGGAACTTCAATATTTGTCGAAGATGGAACATTATATTGCTTCTGTAAGCTGCATAAACTTGTTTTCACGAGAAATGAATGGTATGCTATCCACATGTTTTTCCTGGCTTAGGGATAATATGCATAAAACCACTTAAGTAAAGATATCCAATCAAAGTAATTATGTATCATGGAACATGTAGAACAATCCACCCGTTCGGAACAAATCTGAATTAAAAAGTGTTATTCATATCAGCTCTTTAAATACCAGGAAAGTCGTCTGATATGTAAATTTACTTCGTGACAACTCGGTCGATTCCGTACCTCCATCACGAGGTTTGCCGATAGGTAATTTTACTGATTTTGTCTTTTTCCAGATTGTGACATTTTGACTGAGGGTGAACTATACATGTAGTGTATCAGGAAGTGAATTGGTAATAAGACCATGAAAATAATGTATATCCTAGCTAGAACCTGACTTGGATTGAGAGTTGTCTCATTGGTACTCATACCACATCTACTTATATCTATATAGTTATATGTACATGTTTGTCACATAAGTTGGGGTTTTTTTTCTCTTCTAAAAGTGATAATTGATTTGTGTTCATTTCTATTCAGTATTTCCCGTACCTGATAATTATACCAAGAACAACAATATGTTATTTTCTTGCTATCATTATATTATTGTTTCAGTTAATATAATACTAATGAATTCATATAATAGTAGCTTTGTTTCGATGTTTCCATACGGTTTCTGGCAATAATGAACATAAATGAGGATGTGGATCGGGTTAACACAATATAGAATACCCGTTCAGGTCTAAACAAAAATCTACTAAGAAAAATATGACAAAAAAATAAATAAATAGAGAATAATGGTGTGTTGAAATAAAAATAATATTGAACGAAAAAAAAACTATATAAATAATAGAAACAAATTATTCAAATCATTACAGAATAAGAAATGAAAGACCCCCATCAAGCCCCTCACAAATAAAATAATATACCCAACGGCAATACTTACAGACTACAACCAACTGACATCGAAAACCGGAAGACATTTTTTTTTTTTTTTTCATTTTTTTATTATAGGATTTTGCATGATGTCTGTCCGTAAATTATTAGTATCCGTAATAATAGCCGTGAATATTATCTCTTGTATTGGAATATTGTTTACGTGCACACAACATTTTGAAGATTCTAAGAGGACAGCATATAATCTTTCGGAATACATAGCATCTTTAAACGGGTATAACGAGTTAAAAAGGTAAATAGATAACTATATTATACAGTGACGGATTCCTTGGGGAGAGGCTAGAGGACTCTCTTTTTTAATTAATAATAAATTTTGTTTAGCTTGCAGTTGTAAATTATTTATATATTCAGTTTTCAGCAATTGCCTCCCCACTTTTTTTTTCACAAATCCTGGTTCCACCCCTTATATCTGTAGTAGATTAAAAGCGTAAACAAAAATTGTCTTCGTTGGTTTGTTTAAATAACATTTAAATAGGAGCTATCTTCTTACAATCGGCCGTAAGTGCCAGTCATGAAAGAATCAAGCAATTTTGAAAATATGAAGCAAACAATATCCCAGAAAAACTCACTGCCTAACAATCATATTTTTGAGATACCCTCATCCTGGGTAAAAGATAAAATTGAGAATGGAAATGGGGAATGTGCCAACTGCCAAAGAGACAACAACCCGACCATAGATAAAAACAACAGCAGAAGGTCACCAACAGGTCTTCAATGTAGCGAGAAATTCCCGCACCCGGAGGCGTCCTTCAGCTGGCCCCTAAACAAAAATATACTAGTTCAGTGATACTGAACGCCATACTAATTTCATAATTAGTACGTTTTTCGTTTTTGAATGTCTGGAAGAATATTTTTGCAAGAGTTAAGTAAATTACGGGGTTAGCTCCCCTTAATTGTTTATTTCTAATGCATTTGTTGTAAAATATCAGAACAGTAAAATGACACGAATGTTATATTTGTGCAACATTATACAATTTGAACATACATTAATGTTTTCTTGAGTAGGTTTTTGATAATCATATTTTCACCACCGACTGATTCTTAGGTTTAAATTGACACTGATAAATCATAACCTTTGAAAAACGACACGATAGAAACTATATTTCGATTAGATATTGAAACAATTTCGGACGTTTTTATAACCCCATTATTTAATTAGAGAAGCAATGTAATTTACGCTTTCGTTCACAGAATTTCAGAGAGATTAAAGGATCAAATCTCGGAGGAATGTAACAGAAACACAACAACACTTCCTAATCCTGTTTCTATGTACAAATATGCTAGAACAGTCAACGAAGCTTTAAGTCCAATCAGAGATATAATTAATAAGACAGACGATGTACAACTAAAAGGTAATTATTTTTAAAACGATGTGGTTATAATATGAAAATCAATGCTTTTCATTCCTGTCCAAACTTTGTAAGTGCCAAAATCAGACCATTTTTTATAAATTTTTGCAAGTAGTTTTCATAAAAAGACCCTAAAAAAGTAGATCCCACTCCCCGTCTCATTTTTTGAAACAAATCCTGAATAAATTGTTTTTGTTTGACATTTGAATGATTGAGTATGGCGTTGAGATAACTTTCTTTTATATTGACAGTATGTGTTAAATTTGTTTGCTCGGCGAAGTAAATCGGCAGATTTCGCTACCTTATTGTATCAGATTTCCAGAAGTCTTTCTACGTCATAATAAATCGGCAAATCTCGGCAGATTCCTCTACCCTTCAGATTGTTATATATGCCGAAGTGTGCCGAAGAGCCGTTGCCTGAAAGTTGTATACTTTACCCTTTATTGAAAACTCAAAATTATTAAGTTCAAATCGGTGCTACGGGTTCGTTTTGAACATGCAGAATATTGTGCGATTTTGTTCTTTGATGAACGGTATCACTGTGAGATCAAACACGTACAAGCAATTTTGCTGACACCTCGTTCATTTTGATGTACATTTTAGTAAATGAAAACACTTTTTGATATTTAGACAGAAAAGACTACAAGTAACCATTCTACAGAATTATTTAGCAAATTTTATATTTTTTACAGAAACAATGATGTCATTCATTTCAAATTTACCGACTGGAGCAGACGTAGAAGGTGTTCTACTGTCATTCGTAAGGTTACAAAACACGTACAACGTATCTGCACGTGACATGGCTAGTGGTTACATAATTGGAATTAAAGTGCCAACTTTAACAGGTAACATTACAATTTTTTTGTTTAACAAATGGGTAATTGTTTGTATTCTTTCATTATTTCAAATGTTAAGAGTGACAAAGCTATATCTATATTCCAGAGATGTACCGGTATAATCAAAGAGAACTCTTAAAAGAAAGGTTGGCATGCTAATTTATTTGCTGTCTCGTTGATGCATACCCGAAATTTCACCATGCAACTGACATACCGTTTGATAAATTCAACATAAAAAAAGAACAGGAAATAAATGTTCCTGATCCAGTAAGCTGGCGCCATATTGTAATCATTCTTTTGAAATACAATTCTAATGACAATATTCGTTACATTTTCTGATGGGAATAATGGATAATAGTCGGGTTTTTTTCTAAATACTAGTAAAAAAATGTCCTTATTTACAATCAAAATTTAACGTGCAGCAATCAATCTATTTGTGCAAATGAGAGACGAAAGCTACCAAAAAACTCAAATGACGAAATTTCCTAATGAGGAACATCCTTTCAAGTAACATATAATTCTTTTAACTTTAAGTATTTTTCTTCTATTTAACAGTGTTAATAGTTATTTTTTCAGCGTTTGATTGTTTCGACATTGGACTTTTTATGTTTAAAAAAGGATATAACAGATTGGCTATACAATGGTTCTTTACAACATTAACAAAACAACTAGAAATCAAATCTACAAAGCAGAACATAAAGATATTCCGTTCAATAGTTATTGGCTTAATAGACAATGCAAAACGACAAGTAAGTTATAGCATGTTCACTCTTCTGTTTATGAAAAGAAAAACCTAGTTTTAAAAAAAGCTTGTATAAGTTGTAAAAAAGCTTGTATAAGTTGTAAAAAAGCTTGTATAAGTTGATAGTAAATAAATAAAGGAACTAAAAAAGCATTGAAAAATGAAGGGTTCCGTGTGCTTATTTTTGAGATATATAAGTCATTGACAATTTGACAGGAACTGATTATCTCTTTCTAGAATGTTCATACATTTTTATCTTTCAACAACTATGAAAAAAATTTCAAGGATGGTCTAAGATTTTCAAAAATATTTTTTTAAACAACATGTTATAAAATTATGTAAAAAAAGTAAGGGTTAGTGAGACAAATTTTTATTGGCATTTCATGGATAAAACAAGAGAATTCTGAAAATCTGACAAAAGGATAGCCACCTCAGTCTAAGGTCAACTTTGCCTGGGTTAGTAGGAACTTTAGTTCGTAGTGTGAACAATCACAATTAATCGTACGGCCTCCGACAATGAACAAAACACATGTTGTTTAGAGAGTTATTTATGGTAAATTATGACAAAATGATAATGTGAACAATTGCATGTTATCGTACGGCTTCCAACACTGAGCAAAACATATCCGTTTAGAAATTTATTCAAGGCACCCGTATGACAAAATTTGAAACAATTTAAATCGTGATATGTTAAAAAGTTTTCGAAATCACCAACCATTAAATCATATGATTATCTTCTTGTACAATTATTATGAAATAATTTGGTATTCAAAAAATCTCCAAATATTTTGAAATCTTCACGTTAGAAGATTATATAAATAATAACTGTTCTTAGTTAATTTTAAATGGTTACATGTATTGGCACCATTTTTTGGCTGATGTGTACAGTTCAACCGCAGGCACTTGTTTCTATCCATGAGAAAGTCGACTAAGTTCAACCGCTGGCACTCGTTTCTATCTATGAGAAAGTTGACTAAGTTCAACCGCAGGCACTCGTTTCTATCTATGAGAAAGTTGACTAAGTTCAACCGCAGGCACTCGTTTCTATCTATGAGAAAGTTGACTAAGTTCAACCGCAGGCACTCGTTTCTATCTATGAGAAAGTCGACTATTTATATGCAACCGAAGCTTCTATTACGAATGGATAGTTGACATTTCCCATGGGTGGACAAGTGTATGGGTGGAGAACCCACATGATCATCTGTCTTTTTGTTTTTGTTTTTTGTTTTTGTTTTTTGTTTTTTGTTTTTTGTTGTTTTTTTATTTCATTAACAGTTCGTTCAATTACAGGAAATTAAAGCAGAAAAGGAAACAAGAATGAGAATTGCATTTACTACATTTCAGAAAGGTAATATCAAACGACACTTCGGTCCTGGAATGTTTTATCTAAACTTGTTAAATGAATAATAAATTATTTCAATATAATGAAATTAAGGAATGTATCTCCCTCATTCAAAGCTTTGATTCCTTGTCCGTGTTTGGCTTTACTTTAGCTATGCTTTTGTTTGTCAGCTCTACGCTGGTATTGTTATGCTTAATTTTCAAATATATTCTCTGAGCATCACTGATTTGTGACATTTATTCTTAAAATGCGCATGTGGTGCATTAAATTTGTTCTGCTAATTCTATTTAATTCAAAAACTGATTAAAAATCTGAAATAATCTAAGTTTGTGATAAACTGGGGTTAGCATTATATAATATTTGGACATTTTCCCACCCACAATTTGATATATTCAGCATCATAAACAATAAACATTTCAGTTTGTTCTTTTAGAAATAATGCAAAGGTTCTTATATCATAAAAGTATTTGGGTCTGAATGTCATCTATGAGTGGCATATTATGTGGCATATAAATCTATGCCGAGTATCATATTTAAAACTCTGATAGCATTCCGTACATGTATGACACAAAATATCCAGTAATGTTCTTCAATAAGAATTTTTTAAATACCTGTAAATCAAATGAATTTGATAGTATATTAGAAGTAACGGTAAACCGTAAGAATCATTCATATTCTGGTTTTATTGATAATAAAAAAAATATGTTATGGAAACCAATAAAGTTTACATAATCTAAAGAGAGGAGAGAAAATACGCACGACTGATATGCAACCGTTTGATATGCACGCCTCTTTTGATCGTGTATAAATCTATAACTGGATTTAAAATTATCTGATTGTTTCAAATACAGATTTACGGAAAGTCTCGGATCCGACTGTTGACTCCGACTCCGACAGCAAAAATTACAAGGGTCGTCTGAAAAAAGATTTACAAAAAAGATAAACTTATCCTGCATTCTGCTGTAAACATTTTCCTGTTTCACAGATACAAAGACAAATGGAACATCAAGGTTAGGGAGTAATCTTTAGGATAGATATCAGGGGCGTAGCTGCCGTTAGGCACTTTAGGCACGTGCCTACACATAATTTTTTCACAAATATTTTTTTTTATTAAAAAAAATAATAAACAACGTTATATGTACATGAACTCCAGTGAAGTTGTCACCACTCTAATTATCGAATGTCATGTGGACACTAGTCTCTCGTCCTTAGTGAATGGAATATTGGAAAGAATTGAATGTTTTTATGTGTGTACCTTATATAGAAACTATAAACTAGAACTTTGGTTCAGATCATTTCAATTCTATCAACAAAAACTTGAATGAACCTCCACTTAGACACATGCATTTTTAATTAGTTGTTGTTAGTTTTCAACTAGCTTTCCACTTTGTCTTCACCCGACTTGCCAATGTTGGTCGTCCGTTTGGCTGTGCAGGATGTTTAAATACGTAGTCACGTCTGGTCAGAATGGGGAAATTAAATATTATGCCTAGTTGTAGAGAGAATGCCACTCTTTGAGGAGTTCGTAGTTGGTCTACCGAAAGGCAAAGTTTCTGCTCCTATCCAATAATCCCTCATTTTCCAATGCATGGCATTTTCAAATTTCAAGACCTTCGTACTGTACAACACCTATTACAGGACTAAGCTCCCTGTTGTGTTTATTGTAAATAATCATTTTTTTTTGTTGTTGTAAACTTGCATAAATATTTTACACTGAATGTTTAAAAATCAATCTATCAAATAGCTTCCATTAGTTTTGAGTACTTTCAGATCTACGTGTAATGACCACAATTATTCAAATTCTTAAGCAGGTAGGGATTTTACAGTAGAGCGGGATATAAAGAAATACGAATTTCTTGAATTTTGTTACGTTAGTATGAACAGAACAGAACTTTTGCATTAGGCATCGACTATGTGTGTATGTGTTTGTGTGGCTAGGGTTAAGGTTTAAGAGTCAAAAGATTGATGGTTGATGTCTTTCTAGCCAAAAGGATAGTGTTATTATATAGCAATATCAGTGCTTACGTGCACGTGCCTATCTTTTTAATGAAGGATCGTCAATATGTACTATCAATTAAGTTAAACGTATATATCGATCATAACGGAATAGATTTGAAAATACCAAACAGGGTGTACTGCTTAATTAAAGGGATACGCGGATCTATGCTGGGCAGTACATTTTTTTTTTGTGAATATTTGATTTTCCAATTGTACTGCGTTATTTAATTCACCATTCAGATGCTATGATAAATTTTTCTTAATTCTTCAAACTTTTCATCATGTATATTATAATTATCATGATTAAATAACCAGAAAATTTAATATTTTTGTGCATAAATTTTGCAGCCAAAACGCTGAAATCCGATTTCCGTCGGGGGGCGAAGAGCCCCCTGAACCCCCTAGCAGGGCTCTGTCCTGGACCTGCTGGGGGCCTTTAGCGAGACCCCCTGCTGATTTGTGCCTACAGTTGAATGAATACCTAGCTACGCCCCTGGATATCGGTGTGTGTGTTGCTTTTTTTTTGGGGGGGGGGTCTACCAAGTTTTTTGAATAAATATCATTAAAATAACGGAAATGTTTGGCATTTTTGATCCCCCCTTTCTTTTTGAGCACGTAGCATAGTCCGTCCTGAGTCACAATATTGCGTTACGGATGGTTGACATGTTTTACTGCGCAGCGGACAGTTTAAAATGTAAAGCTAAAAATCATTATGTTTTCCAGTCGCTAAAGATGACGGAAAAATTTACTGATGCCAAGTGACTATAACTCACAAATACCTTTGAGCTAAGAAACAGTGAATAAGATTTGTGAATGTTCAAACTAGAATGAAATTCAAAACAGTGTGGCTGTGGCCATTGGTTGACACATTAAATTCATCCATTGACTGGGACAATTTAGGTGAACGTTTTTATGTAACGACCACTGCTCAATAAGTTACAATAAAGACACTTAAACTATGGTGTCATCAAAGGTTCTCAACACCTTGAAGTAATTCGAAAAATTAATCAGAAATAACACGATGTTTTGATTTATATCAATTATATAAATCAAAACATAAAGGTTATTCCTGATTATTTTTTCGAATTATTTTATAATTAAAGGCGTTAAGAAACCTTTGGTAACCCCACAGTTTAAATGTTTATCGTAGGTACGTCGTGAACAGTGGTCGTTACAGACAAACGTTCACGTAAATTGTCCCAGTCAATGGATGAATTTAATGTGTCAATCAATGGCCACAGCCACACTGTTTTGAATTTCATTCTATATAATATATAAATTAAAAATGAAGGAAATAAATTTTATTTGCAATCAATCGGAATTGTTTTCAGAAGAACTTACTCCGATAACTTTTATTATTTTTGGATTGTTTTTGGGTTAATAAAATCGGTTTTATGCCATCTGGTTTTCGCGGATGATGTCCATCAACGGTCGCTTTTAGGCCTTTCGCTTGTGTTTCTCTGGTGTTTGTAAAGATCCAGCTTCATTTTCAAGAGATGGTTCTTTGTCAACTGTGGCGACCGCATTGAGCGCTCCTACTTCTGTTTCTACTCGGACTACTTCTAACTCTTCCGCTGAATCTGACAGATCATGCATCACCGTTTCCTGGATGCAGCATTTTTTGTATGGAAAGCTTTTGCTATGTTGAAAGCAGATTTTTAGGCCACCAAAATGATCCGCAGCAGTATAGGATGATGAGACAAATTGGAGCCATGAATGCACCGCTAAATTTTCCAGAAGAATGTGTGCTGTTGGGAGATAAATCTATCATACTCGGCATCCCGTAATTACGCCATTTACGCAACGTCACAACAAATTACTAAAAAAAAAACAGATCACCAGAAACGCAAGAGTAGAAAATTTATCAGAGTTATTGCAGAATATATAATTCTTGTTGAACATGCCATGGGTGACCTTAAAAATTATAAAGTGACGGGTACAAAAACTTAAGACTGATTGTGGAGACTTGTGCAGGATTTGTTAGAAGACAAACCTTATTTGAAAAATTAGATCTTTGTGTTAAATCTTCTTAAATTGTGTATGCAAATTTTTCTTGAAAAAATAAATTATTTAATACTTTTTTTTTCTATTTTGAGATGACTCCCTTCATTTTACCTGTCAGAGTCGGTGTCAACAGTCGGATCCGAGACTTTCTGTAAATCTCTAATATTAAAACTATTGTTAATTATTATAAACAAATAAACAAGGTTTTTCTCAGTGTTAACGGTGTTAACTGGAATTTCAGTATTTCGTTCCTTAAAATGAAAATCGTAACTTAAAACATAATTATAATCCTCATTTGTTTTATGTATAGATGATGACTCAAAATTTAAACAGAATTTGACTGCAGAATTACACGCAATGGTAAAAAACAAAACAATCCAATTTTATGGACCTGAACTGGACAGAAACTTAAAAGTTAACAAGAATTATGAGTTCTTATGCAGGAAACAGGTAAATAAACAATCATTGAGAAAAAACACGAATTCAAACATTTATTTACGTATATGTCTTTTTAATAATATTAGTGCCAATTCATTTTTTGTTGGATTTCATAATCAACTTTGTCTCTACTAAGAGTGGTATAAATATCTTAAACTATTTTGTTTTGGTAGCTTTTATTGGTATTTTGATCGAAGCATTACACATAACGATTCATACGCATACCATATCTTCTTATGTCTATATTAATAAACAGTTACGTGGTATATATCAAAATCTATAGAGATAATCGTCTAGTTTATTTTATATTTAATGAATGGCTATTATCTATTTTGAATTTATTGACCAATAAATTAATTTTTGACTCTTCACATTGAATAATCCGCGAAGCGGATTATGTAAAATTTGAAGAGTCAAAAAATAATTTTATGGGTCAATAAATTCAAAATAAATTATTGCCATTCATTATAAATAAATTTCTACAAAAATAAGGCTCACAGAACTTTTTATACTATTTATATTAACAATAACAAAGTACATACATGTTGGCTTATGAATACATAACGTCAGAGTGGGCGTGTCGCTATACAAATTGACAACATTGAAAATAAAACTAATACTTTTAACCAATCAGAAGACAATAAATACACCAAATTTATTTATATATGTATGTAATATTTGTCGCTGTGCGTGAAACATACAACACAAAAAAACCAATCAATCATGTAATTTATACATTTCAGATCCTATATTCAGAGGGATACTGTAAATATTTAGAATATCCCTTCATCGGATTTTACTACCGACCAATCAAAATCGAGATTATCAACAAATCACCAAGAATAATAGTTGTTCATGACATAATCAATATAGATGTTATAAGTCACTTTACTGCAAAATCTTTTCAAGTAAGTTAATATAAAAAGGAAGATGTTGCATAATTGCCAATGAGACAACTTTACTCAAGAAAATAAATAACACTGAAATTAACAACTAATTCACCGTATGATACTATCGCCTTCAACAATGATCACAGCGCATACTGCATGTTCAGCTTTTAAAGGCTCCGAAATGACAAATGTAAAACAATTCAAACAAGAAAACTAACGACTTAATTTATGTTCAAAATATCAAACGAAAAAAATTATGTTTTACATTGCAACAAACGTTTAGTTAACCACTGAATTACAGGCTCCTGTCTTGGAACAAGTACTTACAAAAATGTAGTGGGGTTAAGCATGTGGCGGGGTCAAGTTTCAATAATGATTATAAAAAATGAATTAAACAAGTGACTTACTTAAATGAAATACATAATATAGTAAAAAGTTAAATTATCTAAGCTGTGAAAATAAAATATTGATAGCTAGCAAACCACGTGAGGATTATAAAAAAACATATGCTAAAAGTAAAATCACAAAAATACTTAACTCCGGAGAAAATGCAAAAAGGAAGTCCTTAATCAAATGGCAAAATTAAAAGCTCAAACACAGTAAACGAATGGACAACACTTGTCGTATTCCTGACTTGGTACAGGCATTTTTTATGTAGAAAATTGTGGATTGAACCTGCTTTTACAGCTAGCTAAACCCCTCACTTGAATAACAGTCGCATAAAATTCTATTATATTGACACCAAGTCGGAGATAAACAAGCGAACTAAAAGAATTAGAAAGAAAAATATGTGATTGCTCAAGAACGAGGATCTGTATGCAACTATTGAAGTGAGTTTTTTTTCTCATTAGGCGATACACTAGTATAAAAAAATGAGGTGTTATGATTCGACAGTTGGCAGAGCTTAAAAGGAGTGGAGTTAAGTATAATTAAAGGCAAATATATAGAAATATATTATACAAATCTGATTTTTTTATAGCTTTCAAGATCTGAAGTAGTGAATATAAAAAGCAGGACCATTAATGATAGCAATGTCCAATCTGAACACAGGACAAGTTCAACGTAAGTTCATCATATATATACATTTTTGTAAGAAGATGTGGTATGAGTGCCAATGAGACAAGTCTCCATTCAAGTCACTATTTATAAAAGAAACCCATTATATGTCAAGGTACGGACTTCAACACGGAGCCTAGGCTCACACAGAACAGCAAGCTATTAAGGACCCCATGTACACTTTGCACAATCAGCGTAAACGGGGATGTCGGGTACATACCAATTACACATGCAATAATAATAAAAACAAAAACAAAATATACACAAGTCACATACATGTACTACTACTATCTTCAAAAATATAGAGGTGTTAATACAAAATGTTAAGATATCCATTTAAGATTCAAAATAAACCCGATGTCTATTAAGTTAACATCTATGTAACATGTAACATGTAGAAAGATGTGAAAATTGAAAAATTTGGTTGAATAGATAGAAATTTTTTAATGGGTGGTCTGACACTTTTAACTTTGAAACTGAAACATTTCGTTTTTTTTTTTTATTCCTGACAGTAAATTTTCGTTGAATTAAAAGAGTGGCGATAGAAACCAAAAGGTACATTCAAACTCATATGTCGAAAATGTACAGAGAAATATATCAATAGACAAACAATAATACACACAACACAACAAAGGAACTTAAAGACGGAGCAATATCTAAGATGATCCGGTAGGGAAAGCAGATCTGGCTCCACACGTGGCACCCGTCATGTTGCTTATTGGATTTCAAACCTGGTAATAAGTCTAATTCGATAGGTCACATTCGGGAGAGTGTAGGGGATTGTAGTTGCGACATTCGTAACATATGATTATCTGTAAAACGGATATTCCATAACGGTCAACCAACTCTAGATGGAGTCAGTAAAATTTACGAAGGGATGATTGACTTCATCTTCACCCATTGGAACTCTTGGCTTGATAGCTTTCTTGTGAGCAGCAACCCTCTATCAAAGAAATCATGGTAGGAAATACAAGCCCTGAGATACCGTATCAACTGGGAGATATATACTCCGTATTCAAGCGCTGCTGGAATGTTTCTACATACGGAGAAAGGTCACAATTGGGAAGCTTAAATCATCCCTTTGTCGTAAAATTTTGTTTTCAACCGATTCTCATTGTCAATATTTAGATGTAAATCAAAATATGAGGTCCAGACTTAATTGTATCTGTTGTATCCTTTTTCTCAAGTTCGTTGGTATAGATTCTTTCAGTTAATAACATAGTCACCAAATTTTGAATTATTACAACGCAAATCGCGAAGTGGACCTAAAACGATGTATACAGAACTTTTTTATAACAATTTAATTTAACTCGATATATAGAAACAGGATTCCGCGATACTTTACTTGTATAATAAACAACTGAAACAGAGAACATGGAGCCTGTCGCATATGGAGCAGGATCTGCTTACCCTTCTGGAACCCTGAGATCACCTGCAGTTTTTGGTCGGATTGGATTCTTGTTAATCAGTTTTAGTGTTCTATGATGTGTTCTGTGTACTATTGTTTGCTTTTTTCTTTTTTTTTAACGGTGAACAACGTTAGATATTGCTACTACCACGAAAAATAGCGTTAAATAAATATTTGACCGGAAAATTTTTATAGAAATGCTGAAATAAATATTTCAAATTATACATGAAAATAAAGATTGATTCTTAAATTTTCACATTATGATAGAGAAAGAATAAAAATATAATAGTCATAGGCTTAGGAAGACACAGATTATCCGAAAAACGTTTACTTAGCGTTGTCCCATGTAACAAACTCGGGACATAAAACTCGCACAATTCGCGAAATGTTCACGCAACTCTTCGAAATTTTGCATGGACATTCTATGACGTGATATATTTCAGTATTGGTTAACGTGGCTGTCTCCATTTAAAATCTGCATACATATTTTCAAAAGAATATGATGTACGGAAATGTCCCACCGGAAATTTAATTTGGAAACTTCAAACATTTCAGTTCAAAAATAAAATTTTGACAGAAAATTCATTAAATTGTAAGCACGATCGTTTTGTACTAAGTGTAAGCTTCCAAAATTCGAATTGAAAAATAAATTGAGTTACATATTCAATTCAAAACAATAGATTTGCAATGTCTTGCGGAAATGTCCGAGTTAAACTTTCATGCCTTCACAAAACTTTTACGGCCAAAAACACCGAGATTTCATTTTGTGACGTTTATTTTTCGGCTTTTATAACCATACCAATAAAAAGTACTTTTAAAGTTGAAGTTGGTACACCAAATAGCATTAACATTACAGGGTTATCTATAAAAAATACGGATTAATGAAAATGTCTTGCAAGTTTGTCCGTTATCATAATTTGACGTCGCCAGAAGCGTTATGCTAGCTATAGGGACGGCATAAACTGCATTCGCTTGTTCCTTCCTCCACTAAATATAAATGTCCTGCTTTCAACAAAACGAAATGATGCACACATTACAAAAATACACATCTATAAGACGATCAAAAAGTAAGAAAACTTCAGTATCATAACTATAAGCTATTGTATGTTGCTGCTTGAATAAGATCATACTCGGGTTGAATATACAAATGCAGCAATATTCCTCCAAAAACACATAATTACTAGCAGTAAAATTGTATTTTCTATGTTGATTATAAAATCATATTTGATCGGATTCTCACGGCATTTACACTTGTGTGTTGTACTTTGCATTTACCAAAAAAGGAAAGGAGGAAGAATTAGATAGTGTGCGTTTTCAATTTAACGTCATTTTTCTGTTACACTAAATGGTAGCAATATCTGACGTTGCGTGCGTTGTCATTTTATTTTCGACTTATGAGTTTGGGTGTCCATCTGGTGTTCTTCGCCTCTCTCTTTACTATAATTCTTATACAAAAATCAGAGTTTTTTTTTTTGTTATGACTAAGTCTCTTAATAATTTTACCTTTGTATCAGGTTTAAGTATCTAGATGACACAGATTATCCAGCGGTTGGTAGGCTTAATAACTTCCTTGAAAGATTAACTGGGTTGAGAATGAACAACAAACAAGCTGACCACTTTCAGGTAAATATAACAAAAGTAGATTATTCAATGTAATTCGCCTGATTGAGTCCACCTTTTAGACTAGACTAGCTAGGTTTCAGTCAGTCACCTTTCAATGTTGACCACTATGTAAAATAATAACGAGGAGCATTGTTCAGATAAGCGCCCATGTTGACTTTATTAGGAATTTAACAAAATTGTTTAACTATTTGTGCTTTTGTTTCTATTTTCTATTATTGTTGCAAGCTAATTAAGGTGTAATACCACCAAATCATGGTACGTGACATCCGGTTGTATTCTAAAATATGTCGAAAAATCCCTTAAATTTGACAGTTGTAGGTAATTAATTCTACATCTTATTGCAGAAAAACATTTCTGTGTCATAAACATATGTCTTGGGTATTTCAAAGCACCATAATATTGTTTTTATTTGGGGTTCCGGCTGTAGAATATTTTGGAAACTTGAGCATACATGGTTACTATTATTAAAATCTTGTACACAGGTTAAACAAGGGGAGAAATTTGATTGGTTAACTTCCAGTGATGGTTATTTTCTAATATGCAATGAAATGTTAATATGTTTGTTTTTTTTTCTATAATACTAGACTAACCCGAATAATTGAGTCGTTATATTCCGCTGGCCTACGATGGCTACATTAACCTCGCGTTGAAGGAAATCGGACACTGAGAGGGATTGAATTATTCGAGTTAGTACTGGAAGGGCAAAACTTTACTTATGCCAAGTATTTCTTTATTTGAAACAAAGATAAATTCTCCACATTTTTTTGAAATTGCAAATTTAGCGTAGACTTATAGGGGAAAATCAATGGTGGTATTACACCAGAAAATAGGGAACCGCAGTAATAAATAGTTTTATATTGGGTTTTTTTTTTGTTGTTTTTTATTTAGATAGTAAACTACGGAATCGGTGGAGAATATAGACCACACTATGATTGGGTTGAAGAGAAATATGTAAGTCAAATTTAACTTGGACAAATAAAAGGGGATAGCACTGTCTGGTCGGAGGATTTCTTTCGGATGAAGTTCTTTTTGACCTGTTGCTAAACTGGCTTATTTATTTTATGTTGAAAATTTATTTTGAACACATTTATTTCATTCTCAGATTTTGGTAGAATATGCATTGTAATGCTGTTTACTGCATTTTTTTTTCTTCAGTTTAGACCAGGGTATCTATTTCCAAGATTTGCCTCACCAAAATCCCACCTCCCCTCAAGAAAATTAAATGATCGTCCCCTTACGGTTCTCAATGACACTTAATTAATTGTCCCTGATTCGACAAGATTTTACTGCGAATTTGTACATACCGTAACTTCACTACTAAACGAGCGTTCCCCTAATACATTGTTTTTTCAACCATGGGTACTCTTGGCATTTTTTCCAGCATAGCATTCATCTTGCTTTATTGACTAAATAAACTCATCATAAGTACAAGGATTGAAACTTTGTATTTGCGCGTTTTGTCTACAATTGGTTCATCAGTGACGCTCGAATAAAAAAGGTTTAAAAGGCCAAATAAGGCCATAGTTGTTTTTTTATTTGTTTTGCGTCCGCGTGCGGGTAGGTTTTCGGCCAATTTGTGTCAAAAACAAACACAAACTTTTTTTTGTTCGTCAGTAGAAAATCCGTATTTTCCGGGTTTTTCCAGCCGTGTTTTTGTGTATTCTTATACTCAAATCTATTTTGCGCTTTAAATAACAAGTACGCTCCTTATTTAAAGCGTTTAAGCGATCTTGACTTCGATACATGTGACAGCAGAAATGGCCAGTATAAATGTGCCGGCGAGCGAGATCGTTTGTGTTTCACTTTTCAAAGATAAAAAGATCGTTCTGGCTCCATATGCCTTTCCGCTCGCCGGCACAGAAACTTTTTCTCAGATCCTAGAGAGCCTTTACGTAGCCAGCATAAGAGACACGTTAAATACAAGATTCAATGAACCTATCACCATAGGGGATAAAACTCTGATAAAAAAAATCATACTTTTTTAAATGACAAATAGTAGTTTTTGCAAATATTTCTAATAAATTTCTTTAAATGAGGGCCCTCATGGGGTTTTTGATTATGTGATTACTTGGCCGTTTTTTTAATGATTATTTGATTATTAAGCCAAATATTTCATGATTATTTGATTACCTAGGACTGTATTTTTAGTTTATGATTATTTGATTACTAAAGATAAGCAAATATTTAATGATTATGTGATTATATTGGCAAAAAAATGGTGATTATGTGATTACTAGGACCCCCCATGAGGGGCCTCTTAAATGATATATACTGTCTGATAAGATAGGATAAATTAGTATGTACATTTTTAATTCCACAAGATATTAAGATATAAAACATAATTTCATTAGTTTATTTTCTGAAAAAAAAGTATGCAGAACAAAATATTAATATATTGCCAAAAAGTTTACATAAAGTATTCCAATTATAGGAAGATAACTCTGCAAATGGGAGATAATTCATGCTTAAAGCATTATTGATTTGATACAGGGAATTATTGATTATACATAGGTTTTAATACAACATGACACATCTCAGATCAAAACATGTCTCTTCTCAAAGGCTTCAGTATAAATTGGAAATGTTTGAAATACCAAGGCCATTTCTCAGAATATAGTCATATCAAGTTTGTACATTGCTAAATTTCCTGTTTGTCATGTTTGCTCTTTCACTTAGATATGACAGTATTGATCTAAAGTCACTGCTAATCAGTCCAGAACTGAAGCAGACTCTTGTGTTATTTTCTTTGTGTGTGTTTTTTTTCCTTGCTGTCTGGTAGGTTTTCTCAGAATCAGTTGACGCAAAACAAAGAAAAAAACAGACACGGCCTAAGTTACGAAGTTGAAGAACATTGAGGACCAAAAAATACTAAAACTTTTGCCAAATACAGCTATAACGTACATTAGGTGCCATTTGTATGCCCCATTTACGGGCATTATATTTTCTGGTCTGTGCCTCCGTCCGTCCGTCCGTCCGTCTGTCCCGCTTCATGTTAAAGTTTTTGGTCGAGGTACATTAAATTTTGATGAAGTTGAAGTCCAATCAATTTGAAACTTAGTACACATGTTCCTTATGATATGATCTTCCTAATTTTAATGCCAAATTAGAGTTTTTACCCCAATTTCCACCGAACATAGAAAATGATAGTGCGAATGAGGCATCCGTGTACTATGGACCCATTCTTGTTTTATTATTGATATAATATTATTTCAACAGTTTTATGTTTCACAATGTATATTTTAGGTGAGTTCACGAATGTATACAGGAACAACCAGAATACTAACAATATTGTTGTATGTACGTATTAATAGAAACACATGCATATTTAAAATTAAGAATGGAAATGGCGAATGTGTAATAGAGACAACAACCCGACCACAGAACAGAAAACAGCAGAAGGTCACCAATAGGTCTTCAATGCAGCGAGAAACTCCCGCACTCGGAGGTGTCCTTCAGTTGGCCCCTAAACAAAGATATAGTTCATTGATAATAGTCGTCATACTTAACTACAAATTATACACAAGAAACTAACATTGAAAATCAAACAAGACATATTTTTATCTTGATTTTACCATTGTAGTTAAAGATTTAAAACATCTGAATAACTGTATTCTTCTTTTTAATTTGTTTTTGTCATCCCATTTAAATTTTCTCAATTTTTCTTCTTTTCTTTGTCAATTATTCACATATAATTCTGTAAAACACATGCAGACCTTTTTGTATGACGAAATCTGATCTACAGTGTATTTAATATTCAAAATATTATAAAAAATCAAATATTCCACAAAATGAAAAAAAATGCTTCTCTCTTCTCTAGCTGTGTTGAAGATGACAACATTTTTAACGTTATGTGAAAATATTAACCCTGATAGAGATGCTCTCTTTGACTTTGTTGTTGTTGGCATAAAATATAATATTTTACTGCAAAATTATATATATATAATTGATGAAGATGAAGATAATCAGAAATGCTGTTGGAATATTTATTTAAGTCAATATGACTTAGATGTACACAATGTATTTATTTCTCATATATAATATCATATACTATATATATGAACCAAAGTTTTTTTTATATGTTTACAGTCTAACTGTATCGTAATTGTGTATGAACATTCTATGTACAGTTAATTAAAACCTCTTTAAACCGAACCTCTTCGGGACTTAGATTTTGTTCGATTTTGGCCGATGTTCGGTTTTATCAGGTGCACAAGGCACATAGTTTGATATGACGGTGCTTAGTTACAAACATGTTTAGTTCATACAGGTTTTAAGTTTATAAAGGATTCGGTTTAGTCAGGTTTCACTGTATATCTATACTTTTTGGCTAATCAATGTTCTTTTGCAATCTCCCATACAGACAGAGTTGTCGTCCTTTCCTCCTCGATTGATTGGTTCTTTTGCCTTAATACTTGTATTCTATATATGTCCCTTGTGAGACCATAATTAGATATTAAAAATATATCTTGTCTTATTTATCTATTTTACTCAAAATTGATTTAATATTATAAACTCTTTGTAGAATTGAATGGAGAGTTGTCTCATTGGCACTCATACCACATCTTCTTATATCTATGAAGTAATTGTACATCTTGTTTTCTTTCAGCTAAGTGATGTGGAGATTGGTGGATCAACAGTTTTTCCACATCTAAATATCGCGGTGCCTCCTAAAAAAGTAATTATACAGGAACTTGAAGCTTTAATAGATTACTAAGGTGTCAGAAGTCTTTTTCCCCCATAATGTCAGCCAAAGTTGCCACCATTCAGTGTGTGTGGTGTGAATTTTTTTGTTCCTTCATATGAACAAGCAATTACTTTCTAAGATATTAAAGAAAAAGTTTCATTTTTATTAAAAATAGTTACTCCCTCTGATTTTCTTCTAATTTGTAATGGAAAATAATTTATATTTTTCATCTCCCTAATGAAACAAATAATCTGTGCAATACCCCCGTCCGACACACTCCAAATAGACCTATGAAGAAATAAAATGTTATATCATCCGTGCAAATATCATTTATCTTTAAATTATTTGTTTTAGGGTTCTGCTCTTTTTTTCACGAACCTAGATGAGAAAGGACATGGTGACTCATTAACATTACATGCTGGATGTCCAGTTTTCTTTGGTTCGAAGTGGATTGCTAATAAATGGGTCCACACTAAGGACCAGGATATGAACTTCCTACAAACCGTTCCATCAGTGTGGATGTAACGAGTCTCACTTTCAGTTTAGATGTTAATTTATTTAGTAATAAAAGTTATTAATAATTTTCATCAATTATTTGCATGGTTTATGTATATTAATGCGAGTTTATTGATTGCTGAACAAATGAACATGCTCCTGAAATTTCCCTTTATCAGGTATCATAAAAAATCAATATAGGAGAGCATCAAAATAGATAAGACCCAACATATAAAGGGCAACTGGAAGAGAGCGTGCCAAAGGGGTGACAAGGGGCGCTCATTGTCAAAATCCCCACTTTTTACACCCTATTTGCCACATCCCAACTTTTCACTTCTTATATTCAACACTTCCCCCTTTCTGCACCCTTTATACTACATCCACAATTTTATACACAATATATTCCACATCCCCACTCTTTTACCACCTGTATCCCACATCCCCACTCTTTTATCCCACATTTCCCCTTTCCACCATGTATCATGTAGTTCTCATGGCGAGAAGCGTGTCGCCCCCTCATTATCCATTCTAAAGTTATGCGTCTTACTTCCAACAACCTGAATTATAATAGATACGACCATGCTATTTCCACATCCCAAATATCTCTAGTTCAATAGTTCCGATCTATACGAAAGTAAAATGATGTGGTAGAATGGCCAATGAGACAACTGTTCACCAGAGACCAAATGACAGGAAATTATAAAATACAGGTCACCGAAGGTGCAAGTTCTCATTAATAAAATGGATGTTAATATAGTTAACCATAATAGATAGTCTAAAGGACACTGACAACAGTTTCTAATCGACGGAAGCCATGCACATGTGGAGCAGAACCTGCTTACCCTTCGGGAGCACCTGAGATCACCCCCATAATTTGGCGGGGTTCGAATCGTGTTGCTTAGTCTGTAATTTTCTGTTGTGTACTATGTGTTTTATTGTTTGTCTTTTTTATTTTTAGTCATGGTGTTTTCAGTTTATTTTCGATTTATCAGATTGACTGTTCTTCTTGTATCTTTCGCCGCTTTTTTATAACCTGAATGAAAACTTAACTGACTGGGTCTTATGAAGAACAAGTTTGAAACCAGATAAGGAGACCTACATTGTATTGTTCTTATTTTCATAAAATGATTTCATAAGTTATAACTGAATGAATCAGATATTGACATTGTAAACGACAGAAAATTCTCAGTGTTACTTAATCACAGGCACTTGTCTCAGAAAAAAAATCCTATATACCTTAATACAATTGTATATATTTTTTTATTTTTCTTAGACAAGTGCCTGTGTACTTAATGCAGAAAATATAGATTTGTTGGGCAAAAGTATAGAATATGTATTGTTAAATAAGGCATTGACAATGAATGATGTAGAAATGCACGGAACGTAATGGTGTAATCGGCATGACTTTGTTCCATTCAGTTTTCACGAACTACTTCAATATAAAAAATAAGATATGGTATGATTGCCAATGAGACAACTGTCCACAAGAGACCAAAATGACACAGACATTAACAACTATAGGTCACTGTAAGGCCTTCAACAATGAGAAAAGCCCATACAACATAGTCAGCTATCAAAGACTCCGATAAGACAATGTAAAACAATTGAAACGAGAAAACTAACGGCCTTATTTATATAAAAATATATATGGAAAAAAAACATTCTGAAATCTCAAAAGTTAAGAATTACTATGAAACTGATAGCGATTCTCGGAATAGAAACGGCTCTTATAATAATGAACTTGACTACCTTGATTCAAGCATCTTTGAAAATAAACGTTATATTACTAATCTTATAATAATGATCATATCCTTTTTATTGAAAAAGGGAAACCCATACAAATTCTGAGTCAGGCTTGCAATTCAATTAATTTATAATTAATCCTTAAATCTATTTTGTCGATTTATGTTTCATCATTATTTACCATTCATAACTTTTATTTTATTTCAAACTTTCGCATTTTTTCGAATTAACATATTTTTTTTATTCTGAAAGTGACCTGTAGACCTAATGGGTCGGGTGTATTAACATTTTTTTAAAAAGAATAACTGAAATTTTCATGGCATGAAGTACATTTTTTCGTGTCGCAGGACTTCCTTTCTTTAGCAGATGCCATTCAGTCAAGCAGGAGTTAACATTTGAGGGTTGTTGAATGACAACACCCCTCCCCCCCTTTTTCCCGCTTTTTGAATTTAGTATATAAAAAATCGTTTTCCAGACATTGAATTCCAGGAAGTAATGATTGCATCTGTATTGTAATGATAAAACACTTAAGTTGAAAATATTTTAAAAACATTTTTGGAAATTAATATTTATGACGCAATACATTGTAACATTATTAAATGAGTCAAACTGTAATAAAATTATTTCAATGTGAAACTATTTTTTTCACCGGTTTCCCCAGTCACAAAAAAATATTCCTGTTATATTCCTATAAAAAATCAATATACAAAGAAAGACTGGTTTTTATCATGGAAGTATCATATTGATAATTATCAATGAATACTTCAATGTTTCGACTAACACGTTTTCCCTTGTGATCCACCGGAAATACGATATCATTATCGATTGTAAACAATGAAACATCATGTTATTTTCATTTTTGATAATATAGATATTTCATTAGAATATTTTACTTTTAAAACATATATTATGAAAACATCGTAAATCAATTACATCATGTATATAATTAATTGAATTATCTATATAGCTGAAAGCTTTAATAAACGAACGCATACGTTATTTCTATATTTAATACGAGATAATAAATATCATCTTAAAATAGCGAATGACGATTTTAAAGTCCTATTCCGATTGGTCAGATTAAAATAACTATTGTAAAAATATCAATACGCGTCATGGTGATTCCCAGCAGTTTGTATATAAACAAATGCGGGTAGAAGATATTTCATCACCCAACTGAAATTCATGTAAAAAGACGAAGGACCATACCGCTAGACCACCGAGCCAAACCCAAAATGATCAACAACCCACCACGCCACCGTAAGCACCGTCGAGGGTCGTCCAAAGTGATGTGGAATTCCTCGCGCCATCGTTTTTTCGCCAACTCGCCTCACCATTGTGTCTCCCCTAAATGCCGGCCTCAACAAGAAGAGTGGGACATTTTACCGATCCACATCTGTGCATGGGGAAGTGAGCTTCACGGCAGGAAGAAAACAAGATACATTTAAATTTCAGTTTGAACCATTTAATATGTATATAGGAGAAAATTTCAATGTTCATTTTCATGAAAATTTCAATTTTTGGAAATTCTTAGAAGATAATTCATCAGGCGGACTGATACATTCAGATTTCATTCCAAATAAGAAATTCACAGAAATGATGATTTCAAATTCTGCCAAGCGGATCCGAGACGTGCCAAATGCAGGAGGGAATTCTGTTATATCAGAAGTGTTATCTTTCGAGTTCCTCAATAAGGCATGCCAGGCCGAATTACTTAAGGTAAATACTGTAAGAAGTCTAGAAAAATGATAAGTTCTACCAAAACATATATATTCATGATGTATCACATTGATTAAATTTACTTCATAAAAAAATGTTTCTAGTTGCATAATAACATCCCCCTATTTTAATTTTTAAAAAATATACTGAAACCTTTTCCCAATGATCCCAGTCATAATTATATTTTGTATGACATAAAAATAAGTATAATTAATGTAATTTAATACTTGTGTTTTTCATGTGTTGTCGTAATTCATTAAATTATGACCAAATAAGAATACAACAAGTTCACACGCAGCTACAAAAATAATGACGCAATCGAAACTGACATAAATGATTAAAGAATAGAAACAATCCCAGGATCCTTGTCAGTTTAAGATGATAAGATTCGATATTTTAAATTTATTTGCAATATAGTTACCTTCCGAAAGATATTTGGATTCATTTATATTTATTGTCTATGTCTTTAATCTAATTGCTGACCACAGTCTTTTTGGTGGTATTCTTGTTCCTCAATCTTAGTTTATTGGTTTGTGGTTTTAAATTTTTATTTCAGTAAATATTTTCTTTTTTTGTCCCAGTAATATCTCACTGTCGTTTCTTTTTTTACTATTTTTCGTGTTTTTATTTATTTTTTTGTTGATTTTTTACAGACCGAGATGGAAGTTAGTTATTTTCCAGAAGGAGGTTCAATAACTGACTACGTATGTAAAATTTTCGACAAGAAAGTGGGCGTGTCCGTAACCAGGGCAATGAAGTACAGAGGGCAATACACGGAAGAAGACGCCCACCATTTACTGACTAAAAAATTAAAGGGTAAGTAAGACTAGAAAGTTTGTAGAAAAATAAAAACTTTCAATTGACTTACTTGAATTTGCAGCAACCATAAGATTTCCAGTACTTCCGTACGGTTAGTGAGTCGATTTCAGGATATCGAAAAAAGTCTTTTTTGGCATAGAAACGTAGAAAAAGTTTCTTCGTTAATCTTGGCTAGACTTTAACCATTGCTGACAATTACTCTTCTATTTCTTCGAACCCTCATCCACACACGCCAGTATTCACACAATAAGTTCCATTATTCATTATTCGGGAGGGAGGAAGTAGAGATCAGAAGTGAAAAGATAAAGACAAAGCGACCTTGGTACGCGGTTTCATATACACCTGCATCAATAGGAATTAACAATATACAATACTAGCACGGAATTGACATTGAACAAAATATCTTGAATAAAAAAAGATAGTAAAAGATTACACATTGTAAATTATAGGATTAAAAAAAATATATATAAAATAATCCGTTTCACAAGTGAATTATGGTAAGACTGTTATGGATTGCATCAAACGTAAAATGGTTTAACTGATATCTACATGTCATTCATTCTTTAACTGTACTTCTAACAAATCACCGCCTTTAGCAAATGTTTTACTGTCTTTTCAATATTTTATCATTTTATTTCAGGAGTAATTCAGTCAAGTAAAAACTCTATGGAAAAATGGAGCAAACAGATTCTGCACGTCTGGGTACCAAACAAGCACATCGCTAACACTATTACCAAGATATACAACCAACTGTCTGCTAATATCCGCTCTAACACTATCGTCATGGTGACAAGATCATCTTGCTCTTCATACATTTATACGAATGGATGAACATCAGAACAAGCTACAAAAAAGAGTTTACGCAAGCAAAACAAATTGCATTTATCACAAGATAGCTCTCTTTGCCCTGTTTAAGTTGAGTAAGTCACTGAATCCCAGAAGCAACGAAGAGCAAAGCTTGGATGTTACATTCAAGAACCGAGTCATTTCAACCACCGAGTCATTCGCCGAGCAATCCAACCACCGGGACATTCGAGTCATTCCATTAACGAGCAATCCAACCAATGAGTCATTCGATCATCGAGCAATCTTACCACTAAGCCATTCGATCGCCGAGCAATCTAACCGCCAAGTCATTTGATCACCGATCAATTTAACCACCGAGTCGTTCGATCACCGAGTAATCCAATCACCGAGACATTAAAAAACTGAGTCTTCAACCAACGAGCCATTCGACCATCGAGTCATTTAACCACCGAGTAATTCGATCACCGAAAAGATGTTGAATTTGAAAAAAAATGTCATCAAGAAATATTACTTGGTGACATAAACGAGTTCCAAGTCATACCATTGAAATAAACTGCTTGATGTGTATCATTGTAAAAGTTATTTATTGACAATAAAAGATCATTTTGGGAATATATTTGATTGTGAAATAAAATACGTTAGACTCAATATGAAAGAAACTTTACACAGTAAAACAATAAGAACAAACAAACAAACAAACAAAACAGAGATTTGTTCATTTCTACATTTGAGCTCAATCTTAAATACAAGGTTGATCAAAGAATACAACAAGGGTGAGAAAAAGCATGTTTAATACGTAGCGAAAAGTTGTTTGGAAAATTAAATGATCATTAATTAAGTGTTATGGTATCCTTTTCACACTTTGTACATTTCATATATACCGACCTAACCCGAAGTATAGCCAGGCGCGGATCCAGAAGGGATGCATTTTAATGGGGACATGAAGTTGAACGCCCCCCCCTTTTTTGTCCTGGGTTAAGAACCCCCCTTTTTAAAATGGCTGGATCCACCCTTGATAGCTGTTGATAAATATTTGCTTGCGAATGGTTTATCTAAACAAAGAGGTTTTCTGTTATTTATCTGTTTGGCTCTAACAGATTTAAAAAAGGTAGGTCGGCCCCCTCCATAATATAACCAGTATGCCTTCGAAATATCAAATATTGTCAAGAATTTCAATAACGGCCGGGTACCAGTCTATAACAAAGGTGACTAAGATACCTGTTTAGTGCAAGGTAGAGAACAAACCTAGCATATATAAAAGATCTTTTCAACATTGTTTAATATACAGGGAAAACATACCAAAGGGGCATTCAAACAGTTAAGTTTAAAAGAAACTGACAATGCCATGGTTAAAAAAAGGAGAGAGAAAAAAACAACAAACAGACGAACAACAGTACACATAACACAGCATACAAAACTAAAGACTGAGCAACACGAACCCCACCAAAATCTGGGGGTTATCTCAGGTATTCCGGAAGTTAGATTTCACATATAACTAAAAACGCTACAAAGTGTCACCTGAAAGTCCGAAGTAAATGCTCCTCAGAGGGAAAAAAATCATTGCATTTCTAAGCGCATGTCAATAAAACTTTGAGTTATAATTCGTATAATAATATGCCTTATTGTGTGGTAAGGGTGTTTTATTGGATTTTCGATCTCTGTCACTCCTACATTAACAATACGGATGAATACGCCTTTCTGGAAAATAAGGTTAATTTGTTATATTTGCCACTGGACGTTAAGCAAACAATCAGTCATTGAATTGTCAAAATTACCACCAAATATTATTCCCGTACGATGTAAGTAAATGTTTATTATGGACACGTCTTTATATAGATTAGACCGTTGGTTTTCCCGTTTGAATGCCGGGTTTTACACTAGTAATTTTGTGGCCCTTTATAGCTTGCTGTTCGGTGTGAGCCAATTAAGGCTCCGTCTTGATGGCCGTACCTTGACCTATAATGATCTATAATGGTTTACTTTTATAAATTGTGACTTGGATGGAGAGTTGTCTCATTGGCACTCATACCACATCTTCCTATATCTACGTATATCTAGAATACAAGTCTTTTTCATCCCAAATGATATCTTCAAACAAATAAAAATAACTAGATATGTTAGTTAATTTAACATGTTTAATGCAATTTGTATTATGTTTATGGTTTTACGGTACAACCATGTCAGTATAATCCTTTCGGATATGTCTGCCTGGAACTTCGTGAGCCGGTAGTACGTTTATAATATTTCTTAGATGAAGTATCATTAGTATAGAAGTTGATGGTACTAAAATTATACTATACTTCCGTATTATCGAAGGACGTCACCCGCACTTCATCATTATATCAAAAACTAAGTATGATCCCCGTTTTCCCTTGAATCGTATGAGATTTCGCCACTAATCCTTGTATCGACCGTCATACTATGCTACTGTGATTACTGATCTATTTTTAATTTATTTACCTGTAATCTTTCTAATCACAGATATTCTGCATCATATAGCTTTTCTTCTTATCTCGCCTGATTCTCGAGTCTGATTACAGATTACAAAACAAGTTATAAATGATTTGTAAATTTATAAGAAAAATTTGTTCAGCTGGCGTAGTCAAGTGGATACTTCGTCACCCGATTAGCTCAGTCGGCAGAGCATGAGACTTTTCACATCTCAGGTCGTGGGTTCGAGCCCCACTCAGGGCATGCGATTTTGATTGTTTCCATTGACACAGTCCAGCTTTTTGAAAAATTGGATACATTATTGGATAAAACTATGCATTTATGTATATCAGTCCAATCATGAATGTAAAAATGAAAATTGATTGTTCCATTGTTCAATCAATGTGAATCCTCGTGAATTTGTATGAATTTTCATTATTTATTTTTTTATGTTTATTTCATACAATACAACTTCTAAACTGATTTGTATTTGTGCAATCGTTTGTTCATTTTAATGTTGTCAGTACACAGTCAAAGGTATAAGGTCTGAATAGGGTGTTCTCCATGTCTTTATTCTTTATTTTTTCTGGGCCTTTATTCTGCACATTTTGTCCATTTTTCTTTAGGCTGTAAACCCCATCCGTACCCTCAGGTATATTTCATCGTAAATTCTTGAACGGATATATTTAAACTGCGTCTGTTTAGGGACGACATCAAAAGATCGATGTAGGATAAAAAACTTAAATCAAATAGTTTGGGGGTAGGGGGGGGGGGGTAAAATTCTACAAGTTTTGTATATATAAAATCGATTTTTACATATAAACCTATTGGTAAATCAATTTTTTCCAAATTAAGTAAAGAGGGGGGGGGGGGGGGTCAGTGAAAAAACTATGTGAATTAAGTTTTTTATCCTACATTGAACTTTTGATGTCGTCCCTTAATATGTACTATAAATACAATTACCTTGATATGGTTTATGAGTTTTTATGCCCCATTTTTGGGCATCATGTTTTCTGGTTTGTACTTCCGTTCGTTTGCCCGTTCGTCCGTCTGTCCGTGCGTTCGTCTGTCCATGTGTTCGTCCGTCCGTCCGTTCGTCTGTTCGTCCGTCCGTCTGTCCCGCTTCAGGTTAATTTTTTTGGTCGAAGTAGTTTTTGATAAAGTTGAAGTCCAATCAACTTGAAACTTAGTACACATGTTCTTTATGATATGATCTTTCTAATTTTAATGCCAAATAAGAGATTTCCCCCAATTTTCATGGTCCATTGAACATGGAAAAAAATCGATAGTGCGGATGGGGCATCCTTGTACTATGGACACATTCTTGATTATTTTTTTATAAATATAGACGTTATCTCTTTTCCGAATGCTCTCAGCTGTTTAAACAGTTTATTTTTTATAACAATTGTTAAAACAACGAGATAAGGAGCGAATGTGATAAGATAAGAGAGACGGAAGGACCTCTTTATGGGAAGTCGGGTTTGGACCTATATTTTTGCGGTAATTCGGAATTCACTCATATCAGATATATCGGAAATTGATAAATAGTTTTTTTGGGTTATTGAAATTTATTCGATAATTAAAGAAGAACCCTCCCTTTGATAAAGAATTTAAACATGCATTCCATTACAAAATACAAACATTTTTTTAAATAACTTGGTCATATTTGAATTGTATTTCTAGTCTTGATATAAATACCGACTACCCTTGTTGTAATTGCATAAAGTAAAATGAAAGCGACTTTGTTCCTGGTACACACAATTCAGCAATTGTCACAGATAAAAAAAAAATCCAAATCCATTATAATACATATGTGCTTATATATGTAAATTAAAAACAATTTTTACATAAGACTACTGTGCAGGTTTCCGACAGCTAGAGTTTTGTGTCAAGATTTAAATACCAATGGGATACTATTTTTAGAATTTGCGCCATGCAAACATAACTCTGTGTTTCGTTTTTCTTGGTATTATTTACAGATTTGTTTCTGGTCGGGTTTTTTTTTTTGCGATTTTCTTCTATTGACGACCGCAAACCAAAACACGATTTTCGTTTGTAATGTACAATTTTGTACAGTCTTTGTTGAAGCAGATATCTCTACTGGAGTGATGCCAATCTCCATCCACCACAAAGTCGCTGAATGTTCCATCCGGTCTTAGTCTATACACACCTTGGTTTTGGACAACGACGTACACGTATCCTTGATTATCTATTGTTACACCATGGAGCCTATTGTTTTTGGGTGGTTTATATGTAAACAGATTTTTACCGTCGATTCTTGTACAACAAACGACTTCACTGTCACTGTGGTAAATGTTTCCTCTTTTATCTAATACAATGTACAATGGTGTTAGTTTATCATTATTCATTTTGATAGATCGAATGAATCTGCCGTTGAGATCAAGAACTGATATGTTTCCTTCCGTGCCAACAAAGATGTTTTCATTTGAAGCAGCAACACCTCCCCCTTTGTATTCCTTTATCAATACCTCATTCATTAGTTTTCTGTTGTTAAGGTGTACAAATTGAATGCCACCCTGTGAATATGTAACTATTCCTATGTTTTTGTCTGGAATTAAAGTAATATCCGATGCTTGATTTTTGAGACGGATTTGGTAATTACACTTTTCATTATTGTCATAAACCAAGATTTCATTTACCAAATGAAGTACGGAAGCCGTGATGATCAGTTCGTCTTTCTCGTTTACTGTTATTCATCTAACAGTTTTATTTATAGTTATAGATTGATTCTGAACGAAAGACGGTAATCCATGCTGATGTACAATTGGAATTTGTGACTGGCGCTTTTTCCTTTTGACAAATCTAGTGGAAGTGGGAACTTCGTTAGTTTCAATGGTTCCAATAGATGTTATGTTTTTCTTTGAAAAATTTGAATTCAATTTAATTGAAGAATAAGTGGTCTTTTCTGTGATTGTACTAATTCTTTCTTCAAGATCACCGAGAACGGTTTTGTACCCATGAACAGCAAGAAATGCTTGTTTTTCAGATCCATGTTTCTCCACTATATCAAACGTGTCCTTTTTTTCTTTTGTCATCCTTTCAATATCTTCTATTTCATTGATCGTCACATTTGCGTTTGTGACTATTTTGTCTTTTTTCAGTTTCAAGTCCTCAAGAAGTAATTTCTCTAGAAATTCAATGTGACTTATTGCTTCTTCTTTTACTTTCCTTATTTCATCTTTAACCAAACTTGCTTCTTTTTCAATGCTTTTTATTAAAGTGTGTCTGTCCGCTGTAATGATGGGAACTGTCATTAAAACATGTTCTATGAGTTCGACTGAATCTATAAATGACTGAGACCATTTAATGCCTTTAGATGCTATGTCAACTGACATAATTTTCTGACAGGAGCGGTGTAATTCTACTTGACATTCCTTGCAACAGAGACTATCATGGTCAATACAAAAGTACTCAAATGACAAGTTCTCGTGTTTTGAGCAACGTTGGTCCGAGATATTTATATGTGTTGGCTTTATGTTAATATCTAGGAGTTCGTGACTGCGGGAAATTTTCTGAACGCGATGGTGTTCGGAGCATTCTAAACAAAACGCTTCCTCACAAATGACGCACCAATGAGTCGGAGTGTTGTTCCTGTTACGTGCTTTACATGGCTCGCACTGAGAATTTTCCATGATCTGAAATAAGAAATAAAACCACTTTTAGTTGTTTTTCTCAATAACGTGTTTACAAATCCCAGTCTTTGGCTTTAAATTTTTCGAAAAACTAAGGATTTTCTTATCCCAGGCATAGATTACCTTAGCCGTATTTGGCACAACTTTTTGGAATTTTCGATCCTCAATGCTCTTTAACTTTGTACTTGTTTGGCTTAATAAATATTTTGATATGAGCGTCACTGATGCGTCTTATGTAGACGAAACGCGCGTCTGGCGTACTAAATTATAATCCTGGTACCTTTGATAACTATTTGAAATGTATATATGTTTTTCATGGTAGTTTTGATTAACATTGGCAACGGTATGCTTTAAAACCTCATAAAAGATGCCAAGCTCATATAATCCTTTTTTATACGACCGCAAAAAATTTGGTATGACGTTGGCGTCGTCGTCGTCGTCGTCCGAAGACACATTAGTTTTCGCACTAAAACTTTAGTTTAAGTAAATAGAAATCTATGAAATTTTAACACAAGGTTTATGAACACAAAAGGAAGGTTGGAATTGATTTTGGGAGTTTTTGTCCCAACAGTTTAGGAATTAGGGGCCCAAAAATTGAATAATTTGGTTTCTTTGGTATGCCGAATCTAACCGTGTATGTAGATTCTTAATTTTTTGTCCCGTTTTCAAATTGGTCTACATTAAGGCCCAAAGGGTCCAACATTAAACTTTGTTTGATTTTAACAAAAATTGAATTCTTGGGGTTATTTGATATTCTGAATCTAAACAAGTACTTATATTTTTGATAATGGGCACAGTTTTTAAGTTGGTCCAAATCGGGGTCCAAAATTAAACTTTGTTTGATTTCAACAAAAAATTGAATTCTTGGGGTTCTTTGATATGCTGAATTTAAACATGTTTGAAGATTTTTGCTTATAGGCCCAGTTTTCAAGTTGGTCCAAAACGGGGTCCAAAATTAAACTTTGTTTGATTTCAACAAAAAATGAATCCTTGTGGTTCTTTGATATGCTGAATCTCAACATGTATTTAGATTTTTGATTATAGGCCCAGTTTTCAAGTTGGTCCAAACCAGGGTCCAAAATTAAACTTTGTTTGATTTCAACAAAAACTGAATATATGGGGTTTTTTGGTATATGCTGAATCTAACCATGTATTTAGATTTTTTATATTTGGGCCCGTTTATCAAATTGGTCCACATTAAGGTCTAAAGGGTCCAAATTTGAACTTTATTTGATTTCATCAAAAATTGAATTCTTGGGGTTCTTTGATATGCTGAATCTAACCATGTATTTAGATTTTGGATATTGGACCATAATAGGTAAATGTCCAATTTAAAAATTTTAAGTTCTTAAGTTTAAGCTCTTAGACCACATTAATTCTGTGTCAGAAACCTATGTTGTGTCAATTATTTAATCACATTCAAAATTCAGAGCTGTATCAAGCTTGAATGTTGTGTCCATACTTGCCCCAACTTTTCAGGGTTCGACCTCTGCGGTCGTATAAAGCTGCGCCCTGCGGAGCATCTGGTTTCATATCATATTATTGTGTATTCCAGGCGCGTGTTTCGTTTACAAGACTCTATGAAAAGTTACTACTTTAGATCCATTTGGTCAAATTAAATATATTTGTCCTCGATATATATTTCTTTATTTGATGACTGGGCCCTTTAAACATTCCTTCAAGTTGTAAAGTTTCAGAATAGTTGGTAAGAATGTGCATTTTACATAGATGACAATTCTATTTTAGCAGGTTGGCGAAAATACCCTACGTTTTTAAAAAAGTCATCATAAGACTGAATGAGTATGGCTTTATTTAGACTGAACTGGTCATGGCGTGGTTTCGGAGGAAAAGACTAAAACTAAAGATTTACGACAGATAACCGCGCAAAAAAAATTACAATAGATCTATAATCCTATAACTACACTTATATCAATATTTGTATGTAGAACTGCAACACATTTGCTCAAATTTGATGATACTATGGTAAACCGACAAGAGATTTTCAAGATAATTTAAGAGTTGTAGTGGGGTTAAGAGCTTTTATTTAACACGAACGACAGAAAATGAAGTTCTTTTCTGCCTGGTTGTGATTATTTTAAACCAAGTTTTATTCATATCTATGCAAAAAAGGTAATTCAAACGTTAAACGTACCTCAATTATGTTTAAATCAAATATGGCTACCCGGAAGGTTTATAAGTACTGATAACATTCAGATCACCTGATCTAATATTCCAACGATCACAATGTAGCTTACTAAAAAGCTTGTTAAGGGTCACAAAAAGGTGTTTTCCAGTTTATATTATGCACCTGTTGTACAATGTTACAGACTCTGAATTTGAATTTGTGCAGACAATGTTGATGTAATATACACTTTATATGTGAGAGAGCTGGCTACTTTTTCCATTATATTCATCCATTATATTAATCTTCTATTTATCATTCTAAAATGACCTTCTTCTTTAAATCTGGATACACAGCCATGTTCTTATTCCAATAAAACATGGGCTGCACATTTAAAAAATATTCTATTAAGATATTGACAAATATAATGTCTACCCAAGGAGCAAAGAACATGGCATGAAAGAATTCTTTCTTTATTTGGGCTGTTGTGGAGAGTTGTTTCAATGGCAATCAAACCATATATTATTATATTAACTGTAGAGTTTGTTAATCGTGCTGTGTGGATGCAGTAGAATGTGTTTATAACCTTAAACGTGTGCCCCTATTTTGAGGTAAGGAAATTGTGAGAGAGCTGTGTACTTATTATATTTCATTACATTAATTTTCAATTCATAAGTTTTTCTCTTGTGAAGTGTTTTGTCATTGGCAATCATACAACATCTTCTTATTTTATATCTATAGAAAATGCTTTGAAATAGTGCAGAATATATCAATCTGGTGTTAAACAATCCTTCTATGTTTTTGTGAAAATGTCGAATTGAATAATATAACTGGAGAGATTATATCTGGTACTTTAAAACCTTCCGAATAGTCGCCTAGCATTCAAATTGCCATATGGGAATTTGCTTCTGGAGTCAACTTTTCCTTATAAGCTGACCTTTTCCCACCCGTAAACTATTGGACTCTCTGTATTTGTTTGAAACGACTATTACTTGTCAAATTACATTGGTAGAGTATCAATTTTCCATTGCACGATTCTTTTTTTTACGAATATGACCTACCAAATTAGACTATTTACCGGGTTTGTATTAAATAACATGCGAAACACGACGATGGAGCAGGATCTGATTACCCTTCCGGAGCACCTAAGATCATGCAGAGTTTTTGATTGGGTTCATTTTGATTACAGTAGTCTATAGTTTTCTATGTTGTGTTGTGTGTTCTATTATTGGTCTGGGGCTTTTTTTCTTTTTTAGCAACGTCGTTGACAGTTTATTTTTTATGTGTGACTTTAAATGTCAATCTGGAATCGTTCACCTCTCATTCAAATCATGGCAAAATAAAACTACTACATAAATAGTTTCAATAGATTTGAAAATTACAAAAATATTAGGACTATAGACAGCATGGAATTTAATTGAGGTCTGGAGCTGGCATGTTAGTAACTCCTAGTAGTCCTTTGTTAATTTATGTATTATTTTCGTTTTGTTTAGTTTTTTTTAAAACCTATTCTGACATCGGACTGGAACTTTTTTTAAACTGTGTTTTTCTTTGTGTGTTTTTTTTTTTTTTTTTCTACATTGGCAAGAGGTATAAGGAGAGGATTGTGGGCTTGTTTTTTTTCTAAATTGGATACTAAAAGTATAGGGGGAGGGTTTGAGATCTTATGTTTAACCCCGTAACATTTTTGAACATGTCCCAAATCAGGAGCCTCTGGCCTTCGTAGTCTTGCATGATTTTATTTTTAGTTTCTTTCATGTATTTCGGAGTTGATACCGAATTTAATCCTTGTATCTATAATGAGCATATTTATAACAGGAGCCATTTGTACTGCATTTGACATCGAACGAAATATATTGAAAAAAAAAATATAGATTAAAAGATTCCATATTGAATTCTATAGGATTAAAATACACTGATATATTAAATAATCCATTTCACATTATCAGATGCCGATTATGGTAAGACCGTTGCAGATTGCACCAAACGTAAAATGGTATAGATGTACATGTATCTGTATAAAATGTTTAACTGTATTACGTACAAACCACCCCTTTTGTCAAATTCTTCAAGATTTTGATTATTTTAGTTCAGGAGTAATTCAGTCAAGTAAAAACTCTATGGAAAAATGGAGCAAACAGATTCTGCACGTCTGGGTACCAAACAAACACATCGCTAACACTATTACCAAGGTATACAACCAGCTGTCTGCTAATATCCGATCTAACACTATCGTCATGGTAACCAGGTCATCTTGCTCTTCATACATTTAAACGAATGGATGAACATCAGAACGAGCTACAAAGAAGAGTTTAAACAAGCAAGCACAATGAATTGCGTTTATCACAAGCTAGCTCTCTTTGGCCTGTTTAAATTGAGCAAGCCACTGAATCTCAGAAGCAAGGAAGAGCAAAGCTTGGATATTACATTCAAGAACCGGGTCATTCCAACCACCGAGTCATTCGCCGAGCAATCCAACCACCGGGAAATTCGAGTCATTCCATTAACGAGCAATCCAACCAATGAGTCATTCGATCACCGAGCAATCTTACCACTGAGCCATTCGATCGCCGAGCAATCAAACCGCCAAGTCATTTGATCACCGATCAATTTAACCACCGAGTCATTTGATCACCGAGCAATTTAACCACCGAGTCATTCGATCACCGAGTAATCCAATCACAGAGCCATTAAAAAACCGAGTCATTCAACCATTGAGTCATTCAACCACCAAGTGATTCGATCACCGATCCATCTAACCACCAAGATATTCAACCACACAGTCATTCGAAGTTCGAAAAGATGTTGGATTTGAAAAAAAAATGTGAACAAGAAATATTACTTGGTGACATAAACGAATTCCAAGTCATAACATTGAAGAAAATTACTTGATGTGTAGCATTGTAAAAGTTATTTATTGATAATAAAAGATCATTTTGAGAATATAATACACTAGACTCAATCTGAAAGAGACTTTACACAGTAAAACAATAAGAACAAACAAACAAACAAAACAGAGAGTCGTTCATTTCAACATTTTTACTCAATCTTAAATACAAGGATGATCAAAGAATACAACACGGGTGAGAGAAATGATAAAAAAGAAGATGTGGTATGATTGCCAATGAGACAACTATCAACAAGAGACCAAAATGACACAGACATTAACAACTATGGGTCACCGTACGGCCTTCAACAATGAGAAAAGCCCATAACGCATAGTCAACTATAAAAGGCCCCTATATATATGACAATGTAAAACAATTCAAACGCAAAAACTAACAGCCTTATTTATATTAAAAATGAACGAAAAACAAATATGTAACACATATAAAACAAACGACAACCACTGAATTACAGGCTCCTAACTTGGGACAGGCACATACATACATAATGTTGTGGGGTTGTTTAATACTCAGCGAAAAGTTGGTTTTTTTTTTTTAAACTAAATGATCATTAATCATGTGTTAACTGTATCCATTACACATTTTGGATATTTCATATACACCACCCTAACCCTCAGTATAGCGGTTAATACATATTTGCTTGCGAATAGTTTCTCTAAACAAAGAGATTTTCTGTTCTTTATCTGTTTGGCTCTGACAGATTTAAAAAAGGTAGGTCGGTCCCCTCCGTAATATATCCAGTATGCCTTCGGAATGTCAAATATTGTGAAGAATTTCAATAACGGCCGGGTACCAGTCTATAACAAAGGTGACTCAGATACCAGTTTAGTGCAAGGGAGAGAACAAACCTAGCATATCTAAAAGATCTTTTCAACATTGTTTTAATATACTGTAACAGGAAAAACATACCAAAGGGACATTCAAACATTTAAGTTAAAAATAAACTGACAACGCCATGGTTAGAAAAAAAGAGGAAAAACCAAAAGGCAAACAAATCACAGCATACAAAACTAAAAACTAAAGACTGACCACCCGAACCCTACCAAAACTGGGGGTAATCCAAAATGATCACCAAATGTAATTCCCGTACGATGTAAGTAAATGTTTAATATGGACACGTTTTTATATAGATTAGACTATTGGTTTTCTCGTTTGAATGGTTTTACACTAGTAATTGTGGGGCCCTTTATAGCTTCCTAGCTGTTCGGTGTGAGCCAAGGCTCCGTCTTGAAGGCCGTACCTTGATCTATAATGGTTTACTTTTATAAATTGTTACTTGGATGGAGAGTTGTCTCTTTGGCACTCATACCACATCTTCCTACATCTACGTATATCTAGAATACAAGTCCTTTTTTCATCCCAAATGATATTTTAAACAAATAAAACAACTAGATATGTTAGTTAATTTAAAGCAATTTTTATCATGTTTATGGTTTTGTAGTATGAGGTGAAAGTTGTCGGTACAACCATGTTAGTATAATCCTTTCGGATCTGTCTGCTGGAACTTCGTGAGCCGGTACGTTTTTAATATTTCTTGGATGAAGTATCCTTAGTATAGAATTTGATGGTACTAAAAATTATACGATACTAACGTATTATCGAAGGACGTCACCCGCAATTGATCATTATATCAAAAACTAATATGATCCCCGTTTTCCTTAAAATCAAGTTGTGTGAGATCCCGCCAATAATAATTTTATCGACCGTCATAATATGCTACTGTGATTACTGGTCTATTTTAATTCATTAACCTGCAACCTATCTAATCACAGATAAGCTGCGTCACATAACTTTTCTTCTAATCTCGCCTGATTACTAATTACCAAAAAAAATTATAAATGATATCAAGGACTTGTATAGTAAGACTACTATACAAATCCTTGATGATATGCAAATTTATAACAAATATTTGTTCAGCTGGCGTAGTGGATACTTCGTCACCCGATTAGCTCAGTCGGCAGAGCATGAGACTTTTCACATCTCAGGTCGTGGGTTCGAGCCCCACTCAGGGCATGCGATTTTGATTGTTTCCAATGACACAGTCCAGCTTTTTGAGACAATTGGGTACTTTATTCAGTCAGGATTCTACTTTGTCAAAATTATCTCCCCATTACGCCAGTTCATTTTCACAATCGTAAAAATGGAAGCCATTGTAGGGATGACGCGCTGCAAATTTTTCTCTTGAGAACCGATAAATTTATCCACATTGCACCATTACGATCCTTATGTGTCAGTTGTATTTTAAAAGACAAATGTATCAACTAGCTAATGAGCATCAGTAAATGATCGTGTCTTCATTGATTCAACTTAAAACTATTGTCTGATCGGTTGTCAGAAATTCATAAATATTTAAAAAAAAAATCTAATTAAATATTTCGTGGAAGGGCAGACTAGATTTTTTTAGTGGTTGAAGATTTTATACCCAAGTTATTACACACAAAAATTTATAATTTTTCGAAGATATGCATTTTCATCATCCAACTTGAAAGACTGTCGTCAAGTACTTTTGGTAAAAAAAACTAGCTATCCGAACACACCTACTCTGTTTTTGTGATTCATTATATAGGTATTTCACTTGACCCATACATTTCATCTTTTAGTACTGTGATTTTTTTTATGTTATAAAGTCAACCTGTAGCTTTGATATATAAAAATGATAGAATCTGAAGCGAGACGATGTATGAAATATTCTTGCTTTGTACGATATCAATACAAAATATACAACTCAAACACACCCTAACATAAAAAGGTTCACTCGATTTTCTCATTTCGATACAATTGTTACCCATTTTTTGGAATTTTTTCTTGAGTCACCTAATGGAAGGGCAGACACGAAAATTACTGAACTAATAGATTGATATGTTTTCCGTTCGTTGTTAATTTTTTTTTTAAATCGGAGGTTAAGCATTTTCTACATCCAACTTGAAAGATACCCATGTCGTCGACTTGATATCTAATTGTTCTGCTTAACTATGTACTAGATCAGTTGAAAACTTATGCAAATGGTGTTTTTAAAATAAAACACTTCGTAATTGAGAAGAAAATTGTCATTTTATTTGCTTCTATTAACTTTTAAAATTGTTGTCACTATAGTAAACATGACAGTGAGCATTTGTCGCCTTCTCTAACAAAGAGCTTCGATTCTTTTGTTCTATTTCAACCTGGTTTCCGACTGTATTAGAATGAAAACAATACATTTATGTAAACATCAGTCCAATCATAGCAGATCATAGAAGTAAAATGAAATTTGAAACTTCGATGTTTCAATCAATGTGAGTTGGCATATATTTGAAATATATATTTGTAACAAACGACAATCAATGTCACAAAAATCAGTCACTTGAGAGCAAAACAATACAATTTTCACTTTTATCTATTATTTTTCTAAAATCAAGATGTCATGATTCTGTAAAGCTTGTTAGATTAGACGTAGTGTTGTCAATTTGTAGTTTTAACTTATGAATGTACGAAATTCTTTTAAACGATTCGAATTCACAAACAAAGACATTTTTGTTACTTCCTTCCGGAAGAGGGAACTATAATTAAAAATGTTGCAGTATTAAAGGTTTAACTTTCAAGAACTTCCATATAGAATTTACGATTTTTTCTGGGATTTTAAATTTAATACTTGTGAATGTTTTTTTCGGTTTTTTTTACGTTCAATATAAAAGAGGGACGAAAGATACCAAAGGGACAGTCAAACTCGTAAATCTAAAACAAACTGACAACGCCATGGCTAAAAATGAAAAAGACAAACAGAAAAACAATAGTACACATGACACAACATAGAAAACTAAAGAATAAACAACACGAACCCCACCAAAAACTAGGGGTGATCTCAGGTGCTCCGGAAGGGTAAGCAGATCCTGCAAATCCGGTAAATAGTCTAATTCGGTAGGTCACATTCATGAAAGGGAAGGGGATTGTAGTTACGACGTAAGAAACATATCCGATATCATTTGTGAAACGGTTATTCCATAACGGTCAACCAACTCGTGATGGCGTCCGTAAAATTTACGAAGGGATGATTTCAACTTCACCATTTGGAACTCTTGGTTTAATAGCTTTCTTGTGAGCAGTAACCCTCTATCAAGAAAATCATGATAGGAAATGCAAGCACGGGAATATCGTATCAATTGGGAGATATATATCCCGTATGCAGGTGCTGCTGGAATGTTGCTACTTAGAAATGGAAATTTCACAATTGGAAAGCTGAAATTATCTCTTGTGTCGTAAAGTTTTGTTTTCAACCGACCCTCATTGTCAATTTCTAGATGTAAGTCAAGATATGAAGCCGACTTAACTGTATCTGTATAATTTAGATTTGTATCATTTTTATATTTGCAGAAAATACATTCATATGTATTAGGTCAGTATAGGGGTTCTCCATTTCTCTTTTTTTTTGGTGCCCTTACTCTTCACTTTGTTTCCATTTTTCTCTATCCTGTTAATCCAATCTGGACCCTCATGTATATCATTGCATGGTGTTTCATCATACATTCCTGAACGGATATATATATTTAAACTGTGTCTTGGTATATTATAAAAAGACTAACCTTGATCTGGTTTGTTTTGAATTTCAATATATATATTTGTATATATACACATTTTTTCTTTTCTGAATATTCTCAGTTGTTATTTTAGCGAGTGTTAAAACTAGACGATAAATTTCAAAACGGAACCAGAGGTGATGAGAGGCACGGAAGAACCTGCTTTTCATGACCTTAGGATAGGACTTATGTTTTTGCGGTAATCCGGCATTTAGTCTTAATTATCAGGACTCTAACTTGTATAAAAGACTAGTTTTTCGGGGTCAAAGAAAGAGTCCTTTATTGTTCCGATAATTCGAGAAGAACCCTCTACTTGATAAAGAATTTAGATATGTATTCCATTACAAAATACTAACTTTTGTAATGCAACTTGGTCATATTTGAAATGTTGTTATATTGTTAATTTACCGTCTACCGAAAATTGTATAAAGTAAAATGCAAGAGGCTTCGTTCGTAAAACACAATTTAGAAATTGTCACAGATGAAAAACACAAAATTTCGAAAAAACATTTTAATAAATATGTAAAATAAAGACAAGTTTTACATAAGACTACAGTACTAGAGTTTTGTGTCAAGATTTAAATGCCAATGGGATAATAGTTTCGAAATTTTCGCCATGCAATTTAACATATCTCTGTTTTTCTTGGTATGGTTTACATATTTGTTTGCAGTTTTGTAACCGTACTATTGTCGATTATAAACCAAAACACCATTGATGTATGAGACGTACAACTTTGTACAGTCTCTGTTGAAACATACATCCTTAAAAGGCCGATTGAAAATTTCCTTAAGTATTTCGTCACTAAATGTTCCATCCGGTCTTAGTCTACACACACCTTGATTTTTGACAACCACGTACACATATCCTTGACTATCTATCGCTACTCCATTTGGCCTTTTGTTGTCTGATGGTTTATATGTGAACAGATTTTCACCGTCTATTCTTGTACAACACACTTCTTTACAGTCACTGTAATAAATGTTGCCAGTTCTATCCAATACAATGTACCTTGGTACTAATTTTTTATTGTTTATTTTAATAGATCGGATGTATCTGCCTTCTAAATCATGAACTGATATGTTCCCTTTCGTGCCAATAAAGATATTTTCAGTAGAAGCAGCAACACCTCCATCTTCGCATCCCTTTATCGATACTTTATTCATCAGTTTATTATTGTCAAAGTCTACAAATTGAATGGCACCCAGTGAAGATGTAAGTATTCCTGTGTTTTTGCCTGGAATTAAAGCAATTTGTGTTGGTTGATTCATGACACCGATTCTGTCATTTAACGTTTCAGTATTGTCATAAACTACTATAGCACAACCCTTAACCAAATCGACATTTGTGATGATCAGCTCGTCTTTTTCATTTACTGTCATTCCTCCAACATTTAGCCATGTTGTTAATTCAATAGATTGATTCTGAACGAAAGACGGTACTTCTTGTCTATGTACAATTGGAACTTGCGACTGGAGCTTTTTCCTTTTGACAAATTCGGTTGCAGTGGGTAATTCCTTTGTTTCAATGGTTCCAATAGACGTTATGTTTTTCTTCAGTAAATTTGGATTCAATTTAATTGAAGAATAAGTTGTCTTCTCTGTGATTGTACTAATTCTTTCTTCAAGTTCGTCCAGAATAGTTTTGTGGGCATGAACAGCAAGAAAAGCTTGTTTTTCAGATCCGTGTTTCTCCACAATATCAAACGCGTCCTTTTTTTCTTTCGTCATTCTTTTAATATCTTCTAATTCATGGATCAGTCCCTTTGCGTTTGTGACTTTTTTGTCTTTTTTCAGTTTCAGATCCTCCAGCAGTGAGTTTTCTAGAGATTCAATGTGAATTATTGCTTCTTCTTTTACTTTCTTTATTTGATCCTTAATCACAGTTGTGTCCTTTTCAATGCTATCGATTAAAGTCTGTCTGTCCTCTGTAATGATGGGTATTGTCATTAAAACATGTTCTATGAGTTCGACTGCGTCTATAAATGACTGAGATCTTTTGATGCCTTTTGATGCTATGTCAACTGACATAATTTTCTGACAGGAACGGTGTGATTCTACTTGACACTCCTTGCAACACAGACTATCATGGTCGACACAGAAATACTCAAATGACAAGTTTTCGTGTTCTGAACAGCGTTCATCCGAGATATTGATATGTGTAGGCTTTATGTTAATATCTAGGAGTTCGTGTCTGCGGGATATTTTCTGAACGCGATGGTGTTCTGTGCATTGTAAACATAACGCCTCTTCACAAATGACACACCAGTGGGTCGGCGTTTTGTTCTTGTCGAGTGCTTTACATGGCTCACATTGAGAGTCTTCCATTATCTCAAATAAAAGGCACCATTTAGTGTCATTTCTTACAGCAAAAAACAATTGGTGACTGTGCGTCACAAACAATTCACACCGCCACCCCCCAGCCCCTCCACCCCCTCCCCACATACATGTTATTTAACTGTGTATAAGGCAGGATTTCTCATCAGTGGATCCGGTTAATTTGAATTAATATTGTAGTATAAATCAAAAGGAACTAAATGCTGGTCTAACCTTGCTTATTGAATAATGATCTAAATATTTCATTTACGTTTTTTTATATCGTAAACATTTAAGAATAGACCAAAGGCTAACAAGCAGTTGCTTTGTCCAAATCTGTAAACATTTTTATGGTTTTTATTATTTCCAAAAGGAACTGAATTCTTTGTATATGTACATTGCAATTTCAATCTGTACCAAAGTTTCCAGAGGTGGTCATAATTAAGAAGGTACTTAAATATTATTCGGAACATACACAAAATCAAAATAGTACGTATTTCAAACCATATATAGTTCATAAGCATAGCTGCAACTCAGTCAATAAATGAAATGTTTGTTATCTAATGATAGATATATTACGGATTACAAATGTGTCGAGGTTTCTGATTGGATAACAACACCGAGATGTCAGTATATATTCAGGAAACTGCCGGGGTATATACGACGTTTTTATCCCCAATTGGAACCTCAAAAACGTCATCATAACACCGGTTACTATGTGACGTAGTCATAAGCTATCAGACTGTCAGAGGTTCACAGAGGGAAAATAATGACGTGCTTCAGTCAATAATACATTTTTGATACAAAATCACGCAATTAACACTTTTAATACTTTAATTTGATGTTAAAAGTGTTATTATGAATTATTACATACACGATAAAATTATGTTCACAGCAAATTAGAAAATCCTTCACATATGCCGAACATATCAGGGTTTTTCAATATATATGTGTTGTCAACAAATACCTGCACTGGAAAATAACAAATGTTAAGTCAGGGGTAATCCGTAATATATGTGTAATTCAGGTCTCAGAAAGGGTATATACTGTGACATTCCCGGCTTAGGGCTTATATCCCCTTCGCCTTCGGCTCAGGGGATATAAACTCTAAGCCGGGAATGTCACAGTATATACCCTGTCTGAGACCTGAATAACATATAACAGCCTTATCAATAGTTCCTTTTAAATAATTAAAAAGGATATGAAATCTTAATCGAAGGACATATTTACCCTTCTACTAAGACCAGCAGTACCTATGGTTTTTATAAAAAGAAGATGTGCTTAGATGACCAATGAGACAAATTTCTATAAGAAGAAACCAAATGACACAATAACTAACAACTATAGGTCGTCGTCGTACAGCTTTCAAAAAATAGCAAAGCCCATACCGCATAGTCAGATATAGAAGGCCCCGAAATGACAAATGAAAACAATACAAACGAGAAAACTAATTATAACGGCCTAATTTACATACAAAATAAAGAACGAATAACAAATATGTTATACAGCAATATAAACGACAATCACTGAATTACAGGCTCCTGCTATTTTACAGGCACATACAGAATACGACGGGGTAAAACTACTTTGTGGCAGACAACCCTCCCCAACATAGGACAGTGTTGTAACAGTAAAACACATAAACAAACTAATAAAATTCTGCTAGTAAAAGACTCAACTTGTGAGAATAATTGTAGTAAAATATTCAAAAAGTAATATAACAAAAATACGATATCTCCAAGGAAAATTCAAAATGGGAAGTATTTTTAAGTGGCAAAACGAAAAGTTCAACCACGTCAAACAAAAGGTAAACGACTGTCATGTTCGTGACATCGAACATGCATTTTGTTGAGTAGACAATAGTGGATTAAACCTCGTTGTATAGCTTGCTAAACCATCACTTGAATTGCACTTCCCGCTTGATGACATTCTAAAAAAAATATCGCTGAAGTTATCACTACGTGACAGAAATACAGCACAAACACAAACAAATAATGTGAAAGTCGACACAACATGCAAACTGCAGAACAAAAACATGAACAACGAACATATTCCATCAACGACAAAACACCATAGGATATAAAAAAAAGAAGAGTAACGTAACTAACGTGCAATCTTGGACTGTATACAATTATTTGTACAATACTCGTCCAAAGAAATTTCATGTTAAAGGTAACTCGTAGTAGTACGGTTTGCATATTAAAACAATGTTAAACAATAAAAGTTAATGACTGTATAGTTTTGACATGAAATGATAGCAACCTTTAAAACAATAGAGACAACAGTAATGTACCGCTGTTTAATAGTTATAATACGATTAAGTCAAAACAAATCCGAGTTACAAACTAAAACCGAGGGAAACAAATTGCCTATAAGAGGAAAATAACAGAATAACAGAATTACTTGACTACAACAGAAGCAAACGCCCATATAATAGTAACGGACAGAAGATAACAACTACCAAAAAATACTGACTTTGTACAAGACATATTTTGTAGAAATGGCGGATTGAACCTGTTTTTATGACTAGCCTAACATTGCTTTTTATGATATTGTTGAAAATACCGCTAAAAAGAGGGACGAAAGATACCAGAGGGACAGTCAAAACGCCATGGCTAAAAGTGAAAAAGACAAACAGATCTTCCTATATCTATAAACAATAGTACACATGACACAACATAGAAAACTTAAGAATAAACAACACAAACCCCAACAAAAACTAAGGATGATCTCAGGGTAAGCAGATTCTGCTCGACATGTGGCACCCGTCGTGTTGCTTATGTGACAATAACAACACTACGTGACAAGAAAAACAATATAAGCTCAAACAGTAGTTTAGAATGTTTTTTTTTTAAATGTCCTGTACCAAGTCAGGAATATGGCCATTGTTATATTATAGTTCGTTTCTGTGTGTGTTACATTTTAACGTTGTGTTTTCTCTTATATTTGAGTGTGAATTCCTATTACTATAAGACGTGGCATGGTACTTTTCTATCCCGAATTCATGTATTTGGTTTTGATGTTAGGTTTGTTATTCTCATCGGATTTTGTCTAATGCTAAGTCCGTTTCTGTTTGTGTTACATTTTAATGTTGTGTCGTTGTTCTCCTCTTATATTTAATGCGTTTCCCTCAGTTTTAGTTTGTTACCCCGATTTTGATTTTTGTCCATCGATTTCCGAGTTTTGAACAGCAGTATACTACTGTTGCCTTTATTTAAGTGAACAACCGACGAGAAAAAAATCTCATCTACAAGGGTGGTTTTACCTCGAGGAGTCTCTAGTTCATGCCGTTCCTTTTTTAAATATCCGATTAATCGAAAAAGAAAATTTCTAAAATTGATGTTTTGATTTTCACATTGCTGAATTAAATGATTAGTTTTGCAGTTCTATATTTTCGAATATAGACTGACACTTGAATTCAATAAAACTGCATACAAGAATATTTTATGACCTTTTGTCTTTCACCTTAAAATCGTCTTATGATGACATTTTTAACCAATACTGGCATTGGCTTCCCTGAATAATAAAAAAAAGGATGAAGTAGTTTAAACACGAATAATTGTAAAATCAGGTTTGATATTGTTTGTATGTATCATGTGTCTGATAGTCATTATACACATTTTATTAAAAACAAGTTGTTGATATGAAACGGGTTATGTTCTTCTCATATATGTTATGATGGTGTGATCCTAAACCCCTAACGGGAGGGATTGTGCCTGATATTCATATGATTAAGACATAATCTTTCAATCAGTTCAATTGAATATGAAGCTGGCATGTCAGTTAACTGCTAGTAGTCTGTTGTTATTTATGTATAATTGTCATTTGAGACTCGGACTTCTCTTGAACTGAATTTTAATGTGCTTATTATTATGCGTTTACTTTTCTTAATTGGCTAGAGCTATAGGGGGAGGGTTGAGATCTCATCAACATGTTTAACCCCGCCGCATTTTTGCGCCTGTCCAAAGTCAGGAGCCACTGGCCCTTGTTAGTCTTGTATTATTTTTAATTTTAGTTTCTTGTGTATAATCTCGAATTTAGTATGGCGTTCATTATCACTGAACTAGTATAAATATTCAAGTTGTGTAAGGGGCCAGCTGAAGTACACCTCCGAATGCGGAAATTTATCGCTGCATTGAAGACCTATTGGTGACCTTCTGCTGTTGTCTGTTCTATGGTCGGGTTGTTGTCTCTTTGACACATTCCCCATTTCAATTCTCAATTTTATTAGTGTCGTAAGTTTTTAAAATATAAAAATCACAAAAAATGAATAAGTACAAAATTCTCATACCAAATACAACTAATGGTAGCAAGAATAGAACAACAATTAACGATAATGGAGAAATGCAAGTCCTATGGTAAACTAAAAGCATAATTACAACGATAACATATTAATCTGGTATGCATGAATCCAAATCCTTCGCTGTACTAGAGAAAAGTACAAAACCAAATTTATTACGTTCTAGGTCATAAGGTTACAATCCATTCGATTTCAACATAAGTGTTGAATGACCTTTGTGAGAGTTCCAATTTATTTTCTATGCTCATAAGATGACATTTCTATGATTGTGTTTATCATTTTGTAGTTATCATACATTAGTGCAACATATGTTTTCTCAAATTCGATAATCATACATGGAAAGATTAAAGCCAAGCACATTTTGGTCAGTGGAAATGTATAAATACATAAAGACAATTATTGAGATTGTGTAGGATAAAATGCATCTTTTGTATGTATAGAAAATGAACATTTACGATACCGTTCAATTAATGTTGTGATTGTTTACAACCAATTCCAACATAAACATACCTCAATTTATTCTTACTTTAACAATGGCTACCCGGAAGGTTTATACGTATCTAACAACAATATGATCACCTGATCGAATATTTCAAATCCCAAATAGTAGCTTTCCAAAAACCTTTGTTTGCCCAATAATATATCTGTAAACAATTTAATGTATGTACGATGATATGAAAAACCTCAAAGGCAATTAATATTTGGAAGCAGAATTGAAATAAGATTCAACAAATATGAGTTTAAAACTAATAAAAAATGCAAAATAATTAGTTTTGAGGTATGATGTATAAGATTACCTAGCATATCAAGCAGATTGTTGAAATATGTTCCCTATTCCGTTGAATATCAAAAACGCAATACATTCAGTCACATGACAGAATATTTTATACAAATACTTATGCTTACCAACATCAACCGTGATCAACCTCAAAACATAATATTGTTTCAGAGTTTATCATATTTTTATTTAGAACCTGCTAATATTTTGTTGATCGTATGATTCCATTCGTGATTTCAATGTGAAGCCTTTGCAATATCAAGAAGAAACCCCGAACTGTAATTTCATATACCAAATAGTTCAGCTTAAAGTAGCTAAGAAACAGACCTTACTACGAAATATTTGCTATGAAAAATATGTCAAGATCAAATGAACCCTCTCCAACATTTAGAAAATTCAGTAGAGTTTTGACATAATTATTGATGTTTAAAAACCTCGGACAAGTGACCAAACAAAACCGACGACTGAAGACATAATTGTTTTTTTTCTCAAAAACTAGGTTTAAAATTTGGTTATAAATAAATCCATTATAAATACCCGGATTGAAATTTTAATATCCGTTTCAATTACCGACTCCACCAGGAAGGTGTAAAAAGAAATCCTACATTCGAGGCAAACACGCAACAACACTCTAGTCCATTCTTTCATGGTATAAACATATAAAATAGACTATTACACTGCCCTTTTATAAGAATTTAAAACATATATATCGAAGTATTAACGAAACATTGTGTTCCCAAGTTTTCTGTTCAAAAGGCGAAGGAATTTCCATATAATATAAAAAAGAAGATGTGGTATGATTGCCAATGAGGCAACTATCCACAAAAGACCAAAATGACACAGACATTAACATAGGTCACCGTACGGCCTTCAACAATGAGCAAAGCCCATACCGCATAGTCAGCTATAAAAGGCCCAGATAAGACAAGTCTTCATAGGTTGTCAAATCAAATCATGGTTTTCATTCTGTTCACTTAAAAAAAAAAGATCAGAACATAAATAAATTATAAACAGGCCTGTTAGAAAAGACAATTAACAGTTCAAAAACACAAGATATAAAACTAAAGTCTGAGCAACACGAGCCAACAGAAAACCCACAGTAATCTCGTGTGCACCGTAAAGGTAATCAGATCCACATGTGGCTACCGTCAAGTTGCTCATGTAAGTACAAACCCCGTATGTAAGTCTTATTCGGTAGGTCACAATCAGGAAAGGGACAGGATTGTAGTTACGACCGAATTTTTGTACTATTTCTGATAATAAACTAAAACTCTATTTCCACATGAAATGTACAATTGTGTACAGTCTTTGTTAAAACAGATAAATTTAAGAGTTTCCCAGCCTTCACCATTCACTTCTTTGTCGACAAATTTCCCATCCGGTCCTATTCTCCACACGTATTGACTGTCTACAATAATATAGACATAGCCGTAGCTATCTATCGCTATTCCGTGCAATATATTGTTTTCTGGTGGTTTATATACAAAACGATATTCACCGTCATTTCTCATGCAATAAACTGCTTCGTTGTCACTGTAATATATGTGACCAGTTCTATCTAATGCAATATACTTCGGTTTTACTGAACTGCTTATTGTTTTGATATAACGAATGACTTTTCCCTGAAGATCAAGTACTTCTATGCTTCCTTGCTTTCCAATGAATACGTATTCATTTGAAGCAGCAACTCCTCCAAGCTGACGTCCGCTTACAGACACGTAATTTAACAGTGTCTTATTTTGAAAATCAATGAACTGAATTCTATCTCTTGATTCAAATGTTAGCACTCCTTTATTTTCACTCATCGGAATTGTAGCTATTTGACATGGTTGGTTTAGTGTATTTATTTCATTTTTGAATTTTCCATTCTCGTCAATATTCTAACTTTCATTTTTTTTAATATATCAATCCAAGTGATGATAAGCTCATTAGTATCATTTACAGTCATTCCTTTTACCATAGTGCCTCTTTGCACATCTTGCTTTTTACGAAAAGATCCATCAGAACAGTTTGGCAAGAATGAACAGCAAACTCCATATCAAACATGTCTTTTTTTTCTTCGTCATCCTTTCAATATGTTGAATTTCTTTGTGAACCCCCTTTGCATTTGTTAATATTTTTTCTTTCTTTTGTTTCAGGTTTTCGATCATTGATTTTTCTACAGATTTAATGAGACTAATTGCTTTTTCTTTCAGTTTCATAATTTCATCTTTAACTACACTTGCTTCCGTTTTAATGCTTTCAATAAAGGTATGTCTGTCGTTTGAAATTAAGGGTATTGCCGTTAAAATACGTTCTTTTAGTTCCATTGCATCTATAAATGACTGAGAACTTTTAATACCTTTAGACACTATGTCGACTGACATAACTTTCTGACAGGAACGGTGTGATACTACTTGACATTCTTTGCAGCAAAGACTATCCTGTTCGATACAAAAGTACTCAAGCGGTAAGTTTCCATGTTTTGAGCAGCGTTAGTCTGAGATATTCATATGTTTAGGTCGCCTTCCAATGACTAGGACTTCGTGACTGCGGGAAATTTTCTGAACGCGATGGTGTTCTGTGCAGTCGAGGCATAATGCTTCTTCACAATTGATACAATAATGAATCGGTGTGCTGTTCTTGGCAAGTGCTTTGCGTGGCTCACAGTTTTGCATTATCTGAATCAAAAATGAACAGATACTAGTAGTTTGATCCCTTAGTTTTAAAAAGCAGTGTATGTTGTTGAGGGTTCAAAGAACCAGTTTTACTCCTATACATGACGACTTGACTCTCATAAGACAAAAAGAGAAGATAGTACCATTGAGGAGTCTCAAGATCAATTTGCCGTATCAGAATCTAATGCATTCTGGGTAATATATTTAATAGCGTACACCAAAACGTTGTGATTGGTTTACAATGTTCTATAAACAATGGAAATCCATCCAATGGCGTAACGTCATTTTCATTTTGGTGTACGAACAATGAGATTACCCATAGTCCTTTAAATTCTGAAAAGGCGAATTGAGCTTACCTTTTCAAACAATCATCAGTCAAGGAAAAATTAAAAAGAAGCATTGTTTTTCTTCAAACAATATTTAGTTCATAGTCTTTATTACCGATTTGTCGAGGCGTAAATCGAAACAGAGAGCTGGTTGTACTGGTAAAAGCGTCAACAAAGTATTAGTTTGTGATCATGTCAGTATTTCTTTGGTTAGTTTCTGATTCTTAGATCTGATTCAAGTGATCAATATAAATGATTATTCTCTAAATTCATATTTTTTAAACTTAGGGAATAAATTACTCGTGGTTTATTGGTGTTATCAATTACCCAGTTGCATTTGTACTACATAGAACTTTGTATTTTCATGAATATTCGTTGGCTGTACAGTTTAAGTCAAATTTTGAAATATTACATATTTTAGTATTGCCATCTTTATTTAACTTTTGCATTTTTGAAAAAAATACATGAAAGTGAAATAGGTCCTATTCGTGCAGATTTTATTTCGTTAATACCGAACGTAGTAAGTTTGAATTACGGACTGTTTTATAATGATGTCCAAAGTATGGGTTCAAGCCATTCACTGAACTTCGTGACTATTTCTTGTGATCTTGCCGTTTTCAAGAAAAAGATAATATATTAGCTTTGCACCGATTTTATTCTTTTAATCTCCATTCCGTGCTCTTACACCCTATTTCCACGTGCTTATTACAGAATTTGAAAACTATTCGTTGATAAAAAAAAAAATAATAATACCTCTGTCGTATGACCCCAACCCCCACCCACCCAAAACCAAGTTGTAAAAGATCAATGAGTATAAGTTCTTTTTTTTAAACCAACGTTCAGTACGGAGCCGAGCGGCTCCGTGAACGTAAGAAATGAGTGGAATATTAGTAGTTACAGTGGTGACACAGAAAAACAACTTACTGTGGATATTTTCCTAATGTCGTTACTACAATCTCGTCCTCTCTTCCCGAATGTCACCTACCAAAATTAACTTATTACAGGGTTGTACTTACATGAGCAACACGACGAGAGTGCAGGATTTGCTTACCCTTCCGGGGCATCTGAGATCATCCATGTTTTTCGTACTGTTTTTTTTTTTCTTATTTAGCCATTGCTACAATTTGTATTCGACAACCGCGAAAGTCATCTTTGATCTAACGGTATCGTACGTTAATCAAAAATAACAATAGTAGAGGTTTGTCTAATATAAAGTTATAATTTTTCAAGGGAAATGTCAGATTAAATGGAAGATGTGGTATGAGTGCTAATGAGAAAACTCTCCATCCAAGTCACAATTTATAAAAGTAAACCATTATAGGACAAACCCATTTCAAAATGCAAAATTTGTGAAGATTTAAGTATTTTTGCATGAATAAATTATGCTACTTTCTGGTAAGTGCCCATTATATTATCTAATACAGCGCATATTTGAGTCACAATAGTGATCATATTTCCAATAAATAGGAAAAGGTTAATACATTTTAACCATTTCTAAAAATATTCAGGTGCCAGAAAATGGCCGACTCCTGTAGCATGTTATCGTACTTCGTCGTTTCTTCGTCCGTTTTGGATATTATTCAGTGCCATAATATATATGTACTGTTACACTGATCCTCCTTTTAATGGGGTTTATAAACTAAAATTATTCACAACTCGTCTTCTTTTAACCAATAGTTTTTAAGTTTTGATATGGTATTTATCAAACATGACTGCTTATTTATGAATTATAATAACATATACAAGTAGAGTGACATGTCTCTATTTCCACAAACTACTACATGTATCTTGTGAGAAGCACATTAAAAAGTATACTCAGTGTGCTTATCTTATACAAAGGCCAAAGCAGGTAATGTATGTGTTGTCTCATTTTAATAACATGTTAATGTGATATATTTGCAATTAGATATTTGCCACTGGACGACAAGCAACTATCAATACTAATAATTACCTATTGCAGCTTTTGTGTTGATGTCAAAAATTGCAGGTCCTTTTGTTCCGTAATGTGTTTTATTTGTTAAAATGTTGTAAAGCATATTACAGTTCAAGCAATGAATTGTGAGATAGCTCCCAAATCCTTGCAGTTTTTCTTTCTCTACGTTGAGTAGATTCAGCTGGGCAGTGCAGTTTTGACAGCTATTCAGTGCTTTTGCCAGACTGAAAAGCTCCAAAATTCTTTTTCCATCTTTCCATGTTATACCGTCGGTACTTTCTTCTGTGTCTATAACCATTTCTTCATTTTCGTCAGGCAAAGTTGTTATTTAATTTATTTTTGTTCATCTCCAGTATTTCTTTTGATCTCCAAGCTGTTCGGCGGATTTCTCCGTCTTTAAGAAACGGCATGGCCGCTTTTTCAGCAGGTACTTTTTTGAATTTCGCGCAACCGGTTTATGACGTCAGTGTATATTCCGCGAAAATTATGACTTCATTTAAAGCGACGTCGCTCAGCGAAAAGTTTCTTGAAAAAGTAAGGAGCTTGTAATTCAGTGGTTATCGTTTGTTTATGTGTTACTTATTGTTTTTTCGTACATTTGTTTTATATAAATAATGCCGTTAGTTTTCTCGTTTGAATTGTTTTACATTGACATTTCGGGGCCTTTTATAGCTGACCAGGCTTTGCGGTATGGTCTTTGTTCATGGTTGAAGGCCGTACGGTGACCTATAGAGGTTAATTTCGGTGTCATTTTGGTCTCTTGTGGAGAGTTGTCTCATTGACAATGATACCACATCTTCTTTTTTTTTTTATATTTGACCTATAATGGATTTTCTTTTACAAATTGTGTACTAGATGGAAAAGTGGCTCATAGACTCTCATACCCAATCTTCTTATATCTATATGATTTTGTAAAAGGCTTCCTAAACACAGAAACGTAACGATATATTAGTGTATTCCTTTCGGTGGAGGAACTTATTGAAAATTTTACAGTTATTGGTTTATCTTCATATAAAATTTATTATATTTTTTAAGTAAGTAATGGTGACTCAATTAGCATTCACTAGTCTACCTTGAGTCCTTTACAAACAGTACAAATATTACAAAGCTTACAATTTTGAACATATTACATAGATGCAATATTCATGCTAACTATACATTGTCTGTAGAACAAACAAAAAAAATCATATATATATATACATAAAATACAAAAGCATTATTATATATGAGTGAGTTGTTATTTAAGAATTGAATGCTTCTTTTTGTAAATTTATTGGGGTGTAAAAGCGTTGACCGAAGTACATTTTGTATGAAGCGCGAAAGTTACAAAAAGAAGCATTCAATACTTATAATTACATTTTTTAGCTATGATTATGAAAACACGAATTTTATATATTTTATTATTTAATTCACCTGTGCACTTTATTGTTGGAGCACGTGTTATCATGAATGAAAAGTTGTATTGAGCATTGCAACTGCTTACGGAATAACACGTGATGTGCAGTTATCCAATCAGAATAAAATATTATAATGAAACATACATCTAATGTAATTATATAGCATTCACAGTCAAGAAATCTATACATTTTCTTTTAAAAGCGCCCGGATTTTCACAACATTTTATTTCAATGGTAGTCTATTCAAAAGTATATGCGAAAGATTTCGTCATTAAATTTATGTTCGGTCGCACAGCAGCTAAAATGTTATTCATACTATGTAAGTTAACAATTGGACAACGGAGTTCCTTTAATGAACAAGAATAAGTTTATGATATGAAGTTCTATATACGACATTTGACTATTTTAGCTCTTTAAAATAATATACACTTGGTGCATCAAGTATAATCCTTGCAGTTTTTTTCTGCATTATAAGATTTTTATTTATATCCATCTTCATAACAATACCTGATAATGAGCAACAAAAATCTAATATGGACAGAATATAAGCATTATAAAACAGCTTTCTATCGCTTATATCCAAACATTTCTAAATTCTGGATAGCAGTGCGATACGAGAACTAACGTTTTTACATACATAGTCAATTTGAAATGTATTTATTGGGAAAACAAATTACACTTAATCTGGCATTTTCATGCAGTATAATAAAACATGATAGTTGTTTAAAAATAATAAGTGTATTCACGTTTATTAATTTATTGCGTCCGAAGCGCTTTTCTGGATTTACCTTCATCAGGAACGCTCAAAGCCAAACATTTGAAATCCGAAGATGTATAAGTACCGAAAATCGTTGAAGAGCTTTATGTCAAAAATACCTAAAATAAATAGCCAAATTCATCTAAAGCCAACTTTGCCTGAGGGAGTTGAAACCTTAGTTTCATAATAATTTCAAAATTTATAAACAGACAATTTAGTAAAGTTTGTTAAATCATGTCAGTACCGAAGCACTGACTACTGAGCTGATGATACCATCGGGGACTGATAGTCCACCAGCAGAGGTATCGACCCAGTGATGTAAAAAATGGAAAACAACACGTTTATTAATTTATTGCGTCCGAAGCGCTTTTCTGGATTTACCTTCATCAGGTAAATAATGGCATTCGTACGTCTTTTTTCTCCTTAGTATTATTTACAGATTTGTTTTTCAGTTTTGTTCTATTGTCGATTATAAACCAAAACACCGTTATCTTTAGAAATGTACAATTTTGTACAGTCCTTGTTGAAGCAGATATTCCTTAAGGATCGATTTGAATGTTCTTCCACCACCACTAAGTCAATGAATGTTCCATCCGGTCTTAATCTATGCACTCCCTGATTTTGGACAACTACGTACACGTACCCTTCACAATCTAATGCTATTCCATACAGTCTATCGTTTTCTGATGGTTTATAAGTAAAACGATTTCCGCCCTCGATCTTCGTACAACAAACAACTTCACTGTCACTGTGATAGATGTTTCCACTTTTATCTAATGCAATGTACCTTGGTGTTGATTCATTATTATTCATTTTGATAGATCGAATATATCTTCCATTGTGATCCAGAACTTTTATGTTTCCTTTTGTGCCGACAAAGATGTTTTCATTTGAAACAGCAACACCTCTTTCTTTGCATCCCTCAATCGAAATTTCGTTTAATACTTTGTTAGTGTCAAAATCTACAAATTGAATGATATCTGTTCTTGACGATGTTATTATTCCTCTGTTTTGACCCGGAACTGAACCAATTTGACATGGTCCACGACTGATTTTCATTTCGTAATTGAACTTTTCATTATTGTCACACACCTGTATTGAATGCCTACCAAATAAATTATCAGTCGTCGAAATAATAAGTTCGTTGTTAAGATTTACTGTTATTCCTTCAACACTATCATATACATCCAAGGACATGGTAACACCTTGCTTCTTAATGAAGACCGGTAAAATTTGTTGTCGTACAATTGGAATTTGAGACTGTCGCTTCTTTCTCTGAATAAATTTTTTCGCAGTGGGTACTTCAATTGTGTCAATTGTTCCGATAGACATGATAGACATGTTGTTTTTCTTTGGTAAATTTGTATTTAATTTAATTGACAAATTAGTTGACTGCTCTGTAATTGTACTTATTCTTTGTTCAAGGTCGGCCAGAACAGTTTTGTACACATGAACAGCAAGAAAGGCTTGTTTTTCAGATCCATGTGTATCCACTATATCAAACGTATCTTTTTTTTCTTTCGCGATTCTTCCAATATCTTGTAATTCAGTGATCGTCACCTTTGCATTGTTTAATATTTTTTCTTTTTTCTGCTTTAAGTCCTCGAGCAGTGTTTTTTCTAGAGATTCAATGTGACTTATTGCCTTTTCTTTCACTTTCCTAATTTCATCTTTAACCAAATTTGCTTCTTTTTCAATACTTTCAATCAAGGTGTGTCTGTCCTCTTTAATGGTAGGTATTGTCATTAAAACATGTTCTATGAGTTCGACAGCATCTATAAATGACTGAGAACTTTGTATGCCTTTAGATGCTATGTCAACTGACATAATTTTCTGACAAGAACGATGTGATTCTACTTGGCATTCCTTGCAACAAAGACTATCATGGTCAATACAAAAGTACTCAAATGGCAAATTCTCGTGTTCTGAGCAACGTTGATCCGATATATTTATATGTGTAGGCTTTATGTTAATATCTAAAAGTTCGTGACTGCGGGAAATTTTCTGAACGCGATGGTGTTCTGTGCATTCTAAACATAACACTTCTTCACAAATGACACACCAATGAGTCGGAGTGTTGTTCTTGTCACGCGCTTTACATGGCTCGCAATGAAAATTTTCCATGATCTGAAATAAAAAAAAACACTTTTAGTTGTATTTCTCTATAACGTGTTTACAAATCCCTGTCTTTGAAATGTATACATTTGTATATGTTTTTTCCAGGTAGTTTTGATTAACATTGGCAACTGTATGCTTTTAAAAACCCCATAATAGATGCCAGGCTCATATAATCTTTTTTTTTATATTATATTATTGTGTATGCCAGGCGCGTGTTTCGTTTACAAGACTCTATGAAAAGTTACTACTTTAATACCACTTGGTCAAAGTTGCATTCATTCAAATCATATGATTTAAATATATTTGTTCTCGATATACATTTCATTAAAATGCGCAATTAGATGACTGGGCCCTTTAAACATTCCTGCAAGTTGTATACTTTCAGAATAGTTGGTCAGAATGTGCATTTTACATTGATGACAATTCTATTTAGGTTGGTGAAAATACCCTACGTTTTTAAGCAAGTCACCATAAGACTGAATGAGTATGGCTTAATTTAGACTGAACTGATGATGGCGTGGACTTAAATTAAAGATTTACGACAGGTAACCGCGCAAAAATAATAACAACAGTTTTATCATCCTATAATTACACTTATATCAATATTTGTATATAGTAATGCAACACATTTGTGCAAATCTGATGATACACTGAATAATAAACCCACTGTCCTTTAGAAATTTTAGAATTATTGGCGTCTTTATCAAAAGGTCATTAGAACTGAAGGCAAAAGTCTTATTGTAACATATATATTGAATAGTGTAATGTTGTAAGTTCATCGCTTATTTTTTGTTCTTTGTTTTAATTAATTTTCGTATACTGTTTTGTTGTTATTTTGTAATATTGTTTATTTAAACTTGTTTTGCCACAAACATTGTAAATGGCTAATGACTATTAATAAAAGTTATTAAATGATCAAATGATTATCACTTTTCGTACAGAAAAAAATTTAAGTTATACTACATGGTAAACCGACAAGGGATTTTCAAGACAATTAAAGAATAGTATCAATATCTATGAAAAAAGGGTAATTTAAACGTTTAACATACCTCAATTTATGTTTTAATCAAATATGGCTACCCGGAAGGTTTATAAGTACTGATAACATTCAGATCACCTGATCGAATATTCCAACGATCACAATGTAGCTTACTAAACAGCTTGTAAAGGGTCACAAAAAGGTGTTTTCCAGTTTAAATTGTGCACCTGTTGTACAATGTTACAGACTCTGAATTTGAATTTGTGCAGACAATGTTGATGTTATATACACTTTATATGTGAGAGAGCTGGTTACTTTTTCCATTATAGTATTCTTCTATTTATCATTCTTAACTGACGTTCTTCTTTAAATCTAGATACACAGCCATTTACTTATTCCAATAAAATATTGGCTGCACATCTAAAAAATATTCTGTTAAGATATTGACAAATATAATGTCTACCCAATGAGCATAGAACATGGCATGACAAAAATATTTCTTAATTTGGGCTCTTGTGGAGAGTTGTCTCAATCATTTGTGTCAATGGCAATCATACCATATATTATTATATTTACTGTAGAGTTTGTTAATCGTGCTGTGTGGATGCAATAGAATGTGTCTATTACCTTAAATGTGTGCCCTTATATTTTGAGGTATGGCAATTGTGTGAGAACTGTGTACTTATTTCATTATATTAATTTTCAATTCATCATGTTTTTTCTCTTGTGGAGTGTTTCGTCATTGGCAATCATACAACATCTTCTTAGTTTCATATCTATGCTTTAAAAAATTATACAAATTATGATATGCTTTAAAACAGAGCAGAATATATTAGTTAGGTGTTTTGTGTAAATGTCGAATTGAATAATACAATTGGACAGATGTATTAAACAGTCGGTTAGCAGTCAAAATGTCGTATGATTATTGCTCCTGGAGTCAACTTTCCCTTATAATTAGTTGACCTTTTCCTCCCGTAAAATATTGGACTGAAACGACTATTAATTGTCAAACTACATTGGTAGGGTGGCATTTATCTATTGCATGTGGGTCTCATTGGAGTCTAAGCGTGACGCGGGATTGCCGATTTCTTGTAAGCGTGACACGTGAAAGTCAAATTATTGTGTCGTGAAAACGGGAAATGAGGTCTATAGTAGGGTACCCAGAATCGAAAAAGACGTCTAGTTAAATAGTTTAAGTTAACGGATAACACACGGCTATATTTATATGCAAACTATTGGAAAATCATTATATTTTTCAATCATGAATGTCGGTGTAAGCTACCGTTGTCACGTTTTCAAAATTTTAGGGTTTCTTAGGGTACCCAAAGATACCTCATGTTACAGGCCATCTTCAACACGAAAAATAAAATTATTGCTTTCTGTGTTATTTGTTCAAATGATACTCATCATTTAGCTTGAAAATTTATCATATAACAAAAGCTGAAAAGATTTTTCCGACGTAGTCGGTATAGTTTCGGTTTGTGCCCTTTGATTTTAAGGACGCTTAACTATGGCAACAGAACATAGGCGGATCCAGGGGGGGCTGGGGGGCCCGGGCCCCCCTTTCGTGGTAAAAATTTGGTTGATTATATAGGGAATCACTGAAGCATGACTGGAGAGGGCCCCCCTTAGGTCAGTCAGAGGCACCCCCTTAGGAAAAGTTCTGGATCCGCCACTGCAGAATACGCATGCTCGAAAATCCTTTCTGTTATTGGACAAAATGCTGTCATGGTGGGTGATTTGGTTATGTTTGAAAAAACGTCTCGTTAATTATATCGTGATGGAAAGCAAGTGAAAAACTGTAAATAATTGAACTAGATCTTACAAAGATTTATATTTTTATTAAAATAATTGTTTCTCCAATAGCTCTTTGCATCCGTGACAGCTGTTTATTCGGGACAATTATATAATTTTTAATGTAAACTTTGTTGTACGAACGTACATGACTTTTAGAACGCACCTACGCATGTGAGATTTCTGCAGGGTTTTGGTGAATGTAAACAGAAAGATACGAGGATCGATAATACTGAACACAAACAGAGAAAACGTTATTTAAATGGTATCTTTGTGCTTCTGAAGGTTACTGAAATGATAGTTTTAAACATATACTCAAATTTAAATACGTCGGATATCTTTTTAAAGATAGTTCTTGTTTTAATTTAAATATAAGTATTTCATAATTTTAGTAAAACTATTTTTTTTACTCTGATTATATCAATAAGACATGGTTCATATGTGTGCCAAATATCTTTCGTGTAATAATAATCGGTGAGAAGAAAATAGCAATTAAAAACACAAATTTAGTGATAATTTTGCCTTGATTCAAACACGCCTTTTCGTGTGCCGTTAATCGTTTTGTAGCTTACACTATTAGGTCATTAACTAGGACAATTGTCACTAACTGCATTTCTCAGTTTTGCTTGTTATATGGTCAATTTGTTTGTTTTGTATAGTCCAGTTTTTTTAAGATCGTTGTTTTGTAACTTGGTTATTATTTTATTGGTTTTTATAACTTTAATTGTTTTTTTTAATTGATAGTTTTGTTATAATTGTAATATACAAAACAAATCCTTCGGTCACGTTTCAGACCCGGAATATGGCACACATTCACAGTCATGTTAAACTATGCTAATCAAACCCTAAGCGAAGTAGGAATGAAATACAATGAGATAAGTGTGTTGTAACTTATATGTCATGGTTCTTCCACTGAATTGCTTATTAATATGCGAGGAATTAACACAAAAGCTTTATCGAGGCTATGAGAGGACGGAATGATCATGTATATTTTAATATTTTGCACGCCTGCTTCAGACCTAGACTATTTTCGTATTGATGATTAAAAAATGTTATACCATCATTCTTGCTATAAATCTTACACTAGCAGACACAACTGCAGTCATTTTAAAGCTGAATCAAGTTCGTGTTCGTCTGGAAAGTGTTTCAAGTCATATATAGAAGGTCGTCAAATTCCTGACCGGATAAAGTTTCTTTGGGTCAATGAGAACCAGCAGGTGTTATTCAGATTTCTTGGTGAATTGATTGTTCGGCATCATGGTATATCAACAGTTACTGAGATACATGAAGAAGTCATATTCTATTTAGCACTTCCAAGGACCCTAAATCAGCTCAGAAGGAGTATTCACGTTTTAAGAATTATTTTGTACGCCCGATGAAGTAGATACTCGCATGATTTTACATGCTATTCATGTAGACAAAGAGTTCGGTGTGAAAGGAATCAAGGATACAGATGTTCTGATCTTATGGGTTCATCAGTACAAGTGAGAGGTTTAGCGCTATGAAACCAGATTCAATCCACCATTTTCTACATTTGACAAATGCCTGTACCATGTCAGGAATATGACAGTTGTTTTTTCCATTCGTTTTTTATGTGTTTTCTCATTTGATTTTGCCATGTGATTAGGGACTGCCCGAATGAATTTTCCTCGGAGTTCAGTATTTTGTGATTTTACTTCCCCTCCATGCAGCATACGCATGAGCTATGGTTTCAAACAGGCACTATAATTTGCACACAAGATTTGCGCCACTATTTACCTGTCCATGACACATGTAAAAGTATCGAGTTGGCCACCTGTAACATTGTACCAGCCGCACATGATGTTACATAATAAGATACAATGTAATCGGTCCTGTTTAAGATCGATAGGCGCACTGTTTTTTAATCTTGAATGACAACCCAGATAATTTCACCGATTTGTCAAATCTTTCTTATTGTGACATCGATGAATCGATAGATGCAGCTCAAGATCTTGTTGTTAGGTTGAATGATCTCAAGTCAAAACTAAAAGTAGATCATTGTGCTTAAACAAATTGAGCGTAAAATTGGCAACAATTTAAAATTTCTCCCTTGTCAAATTTCCTCCTTGTGAATCTACTTTTAAACAATATGAAAAAAGAGCTTCACTCCAGACGTAAAGATGTCTTCAGAAATAGCCAAACTACCCTAACATTCTCCTCTTCAGTTCGAAAGAGAAAAGAAAAAAAACTTCGCTATCTCGAAGGTCAGATGTCATCCGAATATCTGCAAGATTTAGTTTGTACTTGTAGGGGAAATCTGTGTTTTCTAAGGGTTGCATTTGCTTCGACAAAATCTATTTTGTACAGATGTATGCCAAAGTCAGGCAAATGACATATGTCAAAATGTAAATACTCGTCGGGTTGCAATTAGAAACATTGATGACGACAAAGATGAACATATAATCAATTTTGATATCGTTGGAAATATAGTAATAATCTTTCTAGTGGGGATTCCGAACGATATGTAAAAAATATTAAAAAAAAACATGCCATATGTTCTCTGACCTTGGCATGGTTGGTGGGCTTAAACTACAGGAGACCATAGAACGTAGTAGGTAATGCTAGCCTCAATCATAATTTTCTATTTGCATTTGATCTTTTTTTTTTTTTGTATTTTAGCCATACTGTTGTCTGCTTGTTTTCATTTTATAAGTTTTTAATGTTCCTTTGGCTTCTCACGCCTTTTTTGTTTGCATTTGTTTGTAAACACATCGGTGCTGTACGTAACCCATTCCCTTATTACATTTTTTGGAATACTTATAAACATTATAGGCAATTGTTGCTCATTTAATCATCTGTATATGTAGGAAGGGGTGTTTTACCTGTTCTAATAGACGTTTTGTTTTCATAACTCCCCCCCCCCCCCCGTTTTTCTCTGTTTGCAGTATACACAGAGCTTTAAATTCAACCAAGTTCGACGTAATAATTTCGGAACAAATCATTTATATATACTATGTCGCACCTAATAACAAAAATTTGATATTTACCTAGAAAATGACGAACACCTTACTATCAAAAGACGTGATAAACACATTTTGTTTTCGACAAATGATTAAACTTAAGATATAAAAAAACATCTTTAAATATTACTTGTAACGAATTGAATACAAAAAAAAAACAAATTTAGAAATTGAAATAGGTCAAGGTCACTGTTTTTTAACAGCTGTTTGAAAATTTCAAATTTGCACCCTCTATGCAAAAAAAGTCAATCTAAAGTCATTTTTGGCGGAAAAAATATAGAATAAGTTCTAAATGTAGATACAAAAGATATTTTTCTATAAATTAGTTGTTTTATTTTGCTCCAAACGCATAGATCTAGGAGAATCAAGCTATCTAAACGTGACTGTACATTTTTCTTGAATTTTTGCTTTGACCTTTGACCCTGATTTGAAAGAAAAAAAACGTGACCACGGTAGACAACGACGACAACGCTATTTCGATTAGACTTATTTTTCTCTTTCCAATGATATTAAATATAGCCGTGTGTTATTCCGTGAAGGCAAATCGATAAAATTGATTGGGCACCCTACTACCAGCGGGCCCCAGGAAATGACAAAAAAAATGAGAATTGCTTACGTACATAGTGTAAGCGGGATACGGGAATCTGACAAAACAGTAAGCGAAATCTGGGATCGGCACCCCCCCCCCCCCCCCCAATGAAACCCACTTGCACGAATCCGTTTTTACGAATGTGACCCACCAAATTAGACTATTTACCGGGTTTGTATTAAATAACATGAGCAACACGACGATGGAGCATGATCTGCTCACCTTTCGGAGCACCTGAGATCATCCTGAGTTTTTAGTTGGGTTCGTTTTGCTTAGTCTTAAGTTTTCTATATTGTTTCGTGTGTACTATTGTCTGGGTTTTTTTCTTTCTATGAAGCAATGTCGTTGTCAGTTTATTTTCTATGTATGAGTTTGAATGGCAATCTGGTATCGTTCGCCCCTCATCCAAAATATCATGGCAAAATAAAAACAAAGTTTAAACATATTTTCTAACATATTTTATTTAAAGCAATTAATTATATAAGGTAATTACTACATAATTTAAATAGATTTTAAAATTACAAAAATATTAGAGCTATAGACAGAATGAAAGAGGGGGTTGCATTTTCAATTGGAGGAACTGTGCTTATTATTGATATGATGAAGACATAATCTTTCAATCAGTTTAATTGAGGTCTTGAGCTTAGTAACTCCGAGTAGTCCTTTGTTAATTTGTGTATCATTTTTATTTTGTTTAGTTTCTTTTGTCACCTATTCTGACATCGGACTCGGACTTCTTTAAACTGTGTTTTACTTTGCATATTGTTGTGGGTTTGTTTTTCCTACATTGGCTAGATGTATAAGGGGAGGGCTGTGGGTTTGTTTTTCTACATAGGCTAGATGTAATGGGAGAGGGTTGAGATATAAAAAAAAACATGTTTAATCCCGCTGCATTTTTGCACCTATCCCAAACTAGAAGCCTCTGTTAGTCTTGTATGATTTTAATTTTAGTTTCTTTTATACATTTCGCAGTTGATACAAAACTAAGTCCTTGTATCTATGATAAGTTTATTAAAACCACTGGGTCGATGCCACTTTTGGTTAATTTTAATTCCACGAGGGTATCACCAGCCCAGTAGTCAGCATTTCTGTGATGTCATGAATTATCATTAACGGATATGGTCATATCTATAAACTAACTGTTTACTTTTGAATTTTTGAAATACTAAGGCTTTTCTACCTCAGGAATAGATTACCTTAGGTGTATTTGGCAAAACTTTTAGGAATTTTGGTCCTCAATGCTCTTCAACTTTATTTGGCCTTTTTAACTGCTTTGGATTCGAGCGTCACTGATGAGTCTTTTGTAGACGAAACGCGCGTCTGACATCAATACAAGATATAATCCTGGTATCTATGATGAGTTTATTGAGTATGACGTCCATAATCACTGAACTAGTATACATTTTTGTTTAGGGGCTTGCTGAAGCACGCCTTCGGACTCGGGATTTTATCGCTGTATTGAAGACCCATTTCAGAGGCCTTCGGCTGTTATCTGCTTTTTGTTCGGGTTGTTGCCTCTTTGACACTTCCCCATTTTCTAAAATTATCAGGTAGATAATTTCATAAAACAATTGGAAATACTCAATTCATCTTACTGTTACATATCTAGGACCAACTATGTGTTAAAATGTTGTAGATGCAAAGGTTCGTATTCACAAAGGGTAAGGTTTGTGGTTCAAACGCGGCCACATCTGTCAATACCTTATTATTAGCCTTAAAACAATGATATTGAATTGAAAAGACAAAAGGAATTTATATATTTGATCTGTGTGTGCATACATGTTGTGTGGATCATTGACGATTAACATCACTTATATATAATTAGATTATGTTTGTGAAACTATTCATTTCCTTTTATTCTTGTAATTTAACTAGTTCAAGTATGTGGACACTCTTGAACTACCAAATTGAAAACCGCCTTCAAATTTCCCACTAAGATCAGTTGAAACGATTATAAACTAAGATGCTTTTACCGCATGCGATGTACAATTTAGTGCAGTCTTTGTTGAAGCCAATATCCTGGGTCCGCGTTATTTGTTCATCAACAACTATGTCAGTAAATGTTCCGTCCGGTCTCAATCTACAAACTCCTTTATTATGAGCAAAAACGTACACAAATCCTTCCATGTCTATTGCTACCCCATGCAGTCTTTTGTTGTCTTGTGGTTTGTATGTAAACAGATTTTTGCCGTCGACTGTCAAACAACAAACTAGCTCCTTGTCACTGTAATAGATATTTCTATCAAATACGATGTACCACGGTGTTAGTTCTCCGTTAGATATTTCAATAGAACGAATATAACTGCCTTTGTGATCAAGAAGCGATATGTTTCCTTTCGTTCCAACAAACACGTTTAGTTTGGATGCAGCAATCCCTCCTAGTCCACTCTTTTTTAAGTATACTTTATTCAAAAGTTTCTTTTGGTCAAAGTCTATAAATTGTATAAAATCTTGTAAATACGATGTAACTACACCTATGTTTTTATCTGGAATAAGAGCAATTTGCCCTGGTCGGAATTCAATATTAAGTTGGTATTTGAAATTAACCATATTGTCATGGACCATTATTCTTGAATCAGACAAGAATGAATAGACAGCTGTAACGAGTTCGTCTTTCTCGTTTATTATTATCCCCTTGATAACATGTCGCATATTCCCTATATCTATATCTTGCTTATGAATGAACGATGATAATCCATGATGTTTTCCAAGAGGAATTTGGGGCTGGTGCTTTTTTGTATGAACACATGTAATGACAGATGGTTCTTCTATTGTTTCAAGTGTTCCAATAGACGTAATGGTTTCTTGAATCATGTTTTGATTCAGTTTAATTGTAGGTTGGGTTGTTTGCTCTGTCATGGTAATAAGTCTCTTTTCGAAAAAATCCAGAAGACTTTTGCAACTATGAACAGCAATAAATGCTTGTTTTTCTGATCCATGTTTCTCAACTTTATCAAAAGTATCCTTTTGTTCCTTTGTTATCATTTCAATATTTTGTATTTCACTAAGCATTTCTTTAGAGTTTGTTACTATTTTATCTTTTTGTAGTGTCAGATCCTCTAGCAATGACTTCCCCGAAGATTCTATGTGACGAATCGTTAATTCTTCTCTCAATCTCATTATTTCAATTTTTACTCCAATGGCTTGTTTTTCTATCCTGTCAATTAAGGTGTGTCTGTCGTTTGAAATGATGGATGTAGTAGTTAAAACATGATTAATGAGTTCAATAGTCTCGACGAATGACTCAGACTGTTTAACGCCTTTAGATGCTATGTCAACTGACATAACTTTTTGACAGAAGCAATGTGTTTCTACTTTACATTCTTTGCAATATAGAGTATCATGGTCGATACAAAAATATTCAAAAGGCGATTTGTTGTGTTTTGAACAGCCTTGGTGAGGGATAGTAGGATGATCTGGATTGTCGTTAATATCAACGAGTTCGTGTTTTTGAGTCAAGGGTAGGGTGCGATGGTTTTCTGTACATTCTAAGCATAATGCACTTTTACACGTGACACACCAATGAGCCGATATGCTGTTCTTACCTAGTGTTTTACACGATTCACATGGAGTGTCTTCCATTGTCTGAAACATATGTATTACAGGTATTCGGTAAATTATATATATTACTTGAGTCAATATCGTTTATACCTTTTTAGAAAAAATGTTAGTCGTCGCCCAGACCTCCAGCATTTTTTGGAGAGAAAATTGGTGTAACCTTAATAGAAAAGATACTCATGGGAACATCGGATGTATGTAAAATAAAAACGTCCCTAAGCGTAACAGTTGTGTTGTCAAGCAAGAAATCAAGCATCTTGATGATAATGACAGTTTCAGAGATTTTTGTTGTTTGAATCTCAGTATGATTTATTTCTTCCTAAAAGGATATGTGTCGTCGTAGGCCATTCCTTTTACGAAACCATTTGTCTTTTTAGTTGGGAGATTCTAATGATGAGGATTTAGAAAACAGAATAGAATTTTTTCACGGTTACACTTAACTCCTTCCTCGGAAACGACGTGACCCAAAAAGGACACTTCTTCTTCAAAGAGGGCACATTTCTTTGGTTTAAGTTTTAGGTTTGCTGACTGGAATCGATGGAAAACAGTTGTCAAGTTTTGTAAAGCTTCATCAAAAGATTTCCCAAAGATAATAAAATCATTAAGATACACAAGGCATCTTAAATTCATCCAGTTTTATCCTGAAATGTAGAATTTCTTTTTGACAGTAGCAAAATGTTTATTTTGTGTAGGAATATCTTGTCAAACTGAGCAAACTCACATTAGGTGTATAAGACATAGGATTTAAATGTTCTGGATTACTTAGTGATTGACCTTTGTGTCGTAGTTTGCACTAAGTGGTACAGTTATCAACGTTACCTAATTCTGTAATTACATATCTTTGAAATTTAAAAACATGTTGTATCATTCACCAAAAGTTTATTCGGAACACAGAGAATTTTGTAAAACTATGAACAAATATCGTGTTCTACTTGCTGTTGGTCTAATAGGTTCCGTTGTAAGGTATGTTATGTTGAGTCTTTTAAATTTTTGTTCTAACATAGGGTAATTATGCAACACATTTATTTAAATTTGAGTCAAAAAAATAAGCATTTTTCAGACTCTTCGGGAAAAGTATGTATAATAAATCATATACCCACTAGCGTTCGTCAAACAATAATGCAGATACAATTATATTCTATTCAGAAGGAATGACAATTCTATATAGCATTCAATATTTTACATTTAATTTTGTAATTACATACTACCAAAATGTCAATATAACGATAAACACACCTCAATTTATTTCTTCTTTAAATATGGCTACCAGTCTTGAATGCGTATCTTATAACATTCTTAACACTTAAATCAATATCTAGAACATTAAATACAACTTTTGAAAAGTTAAATTGTCCTGACTAGACATATTTGTTTATGATAAGATAAATGTCATATGAAATTTGAGAATATGGTCCAAGGACACTGTTATCGTCCTTTGGTTTTCGTTCATAGTCCCTAGTGTGAACAGTGTATAACTTGCATTTTTTCATACACTTTTCCATTTCATTTCTTGATGAATTTAAGAACAAATGCACTATGAAAACTAACCTTCTACGTCTTTTGGTTTCTGGCAATCATACCACATCTTATTTTTGTATGGATATGCGGTATTGGATACGTTTATTATTATTCCACAAAACCTCTCTCTGAACTACGTATACCAATTGAAAACCTACCTGCAGGGCAGTGTGAATCAAATGTAGTTACTTAAAAACCAATGGATGTGTGTAGATCTTACTTTGCTGAACATTATTGCTGTTTACAGTTTATCTCTATCTATAATAGTATTCAAGATAACAACCAACCAGATGCTTCGCAGGGCGCAGCTTTATACGACCGCAGAGGTTGAACCCTGAACGGTTGGGGCAAGTATGGACACAACATTCAAGCTTGATTCAGCTCTAAATTTGGATTGTGATTAAATAGTTGACACAGCATAGGTTTCTGACACAGAATGAATGTGGTGGTCTAATGAACTTAAAAATTTGTTTTTGCCTTTGAGCAATTCACTATGCTGTTGAATATTAATCCTCTCACAAAAATGTTTGAAGAAATTTTGTATTTATTTCTGAAATCTGAAATGAGAAAAATTGAACCCCCCCCCCCCCCAACTATTTTTCACATCCCCCTTTCCCTTATTCCAAAACTAATCTCAATTCAAATTTCTAATGGAGTTTGCAACAATAACTACTCATTTAAATACATCATAAAATATTAAAAGTGTTTGTAATCACTTAATGGTAAAGATTGTTTTAATTTATTAGTTGGTAGTAAAATTGAATATAAAATTGAGAATGGAAATGGGGAATGTGTCAAAGAGACAACAACCCGACCAAATAAAAAACAACAGCAGAGGGTCACCAACAGGTCTTCAATGTAGCGAGAAATTCCCGCACCCGGAGTCGTCCTTCAGCTGGCCCCTAAACAAATACAAGAGTGCACACGCTGAAATGTCTCGCCTTCTATACTAATCATTGATATTATGTTGATAGTCTTAGGTATAAATCTAAGCTTTATTACAACTGTCACATAAACTTTACATTAACCAAGATAACTAAACAAAGACCAATGAACCTTGAAAAAGAGGTCCAGGTCAGATGAACCATGCCAGGCAGACAGGTACAGCTAACAATGCTTCTATACAACATATATAGTTGACACATTACTTATAGTTTAAGAAAAATAGACCAAAACACAAAAACTTAACACTGTGCAATGAACCGTGAAAATGAGGTCACGGTTAAATAAAACCTGCTCTACTGACATAAAGATCATAAAATATTTCCATACACCAAATATAGTTGACCTATGGCATATAGCATTAGATAAAAAGACCAAAACTCAAAAACTTAACTTTGACCACTGAACCATGAAAATGAGGTCAAGGTCACATGACATCTGCCCGCTAGACATGTACACTTAACAATCATTCCATACAACAAATATAGTAGACCTATTGCATATGGTATGAGAAAAACAGACCAAAACACAAAAATTTAACTATAACCACTGAACCATGAAAATGAGGTCAAGGTCAGATGACACCTGCCAGTTGGACATGTACACCTTACAGTCCTTCCATACACCGAATATACTAGCCCTATTGCTTATAGTATCTGAGATATGGACTTGACCACCAAAACTTAACCTTGTTCACTGATCCATGAAATGAGGTCGAGGTCAAGTGAAAACTGTCTGACGGGCATGAGGACCTTGCAAGGTATGCACACATCAAATATAGTTATCCTATTACTTATAATAAGAGAGAATTCAACATTACAAAAAATTTGAACTTTTTTTTCAAGTGGTCACTGAACCATGAAAATGAGGTCAAGGACATTGGACATGTGACTGACGGAAACTTCGTAACATGAAGCATCTATATACAAAGTATGAAGCATCCAGGTCTTCCACCTTCTAAAATATAAAGCTTTTAAGAAGTGAGCTAACGCCGCCGCCGTAGCCGCCGCCGTTGCCGCCGCCGTAGCCGCCGCCGGATCACTATCCCTATGTCGAGCTTTCTGCAACAAAAGTTGCAGGCTCGACAATATACTAGTCCAGTGATAATGAACGCCATACTAATTTCCAAATTGTACACAAGAAACTAAAATTAAAATAATACAAGACCAACAAAGGCCAGAGGCTCCTGACTTGGGACAGGCGCAAAAATGCGGCGGGGTTAAACATGTTTGTGAGATCTCAATCCTCCCCCTATACCTCTAACCAATGTAGAAAAGTAAACGCATAACAATACGCACATTAAAATTCAGTTCAAGAGAAGTCCGAGACTGATGTCAGAAGATGTAACCAAAGAAAATAAACAAAATGACAATGACAATATACATTGTATATTGTATGTAGCAATTTTTAAGTTGTTTTAACTACTATTCTGGACAACGAAAGATAACTCCAATTGTCAAAGAATATTTCATATTTAGCATTGGTTTAAGGTGATTCAACAACCATTCTGGACAAAGAAAGATAACTCCAATTAATTGTCTTGAAACTACAATAATCATGGCTAAAAATAAACAAAAACATTTTATATTGGCAAATTTCCAATGAAATTTATTGAACTAAAGTCATTGGCAAATTCCCAATATACATAATTTTAAAGCAGTTTAGGTGAGATAAACAAAAAGGCTTCATCAGCAACATTTTGTATTGACAAATTTCCAATGAAGTTCCTTAAACTAAGTTATTGGCAAATTTCCAATGGAATTTATTAATAAAAAGGTTTTGGCTTTTTTCCAATATACAATGTACTTTAAAAGCAGTTTAGGTGATATATTCAAATGAGTTTCAATTTCCAACGATACGATATTCCCGTGCTTGCATTTCCTATCATGATTATCTTGATAGAGGGTTGCTGCTCACAAGGAAGCTGTTAAAGCAAGAGTTACAAATGGTGAAGTTGAAATCATCCCTTCGTAAATTTTACGGACGCCATCACGAGTTGGTTGACAGTTATGGAATAACCGTTTCACAAATGATATCAGATATGTTCCTTACGTCTTAACTACAATCCCCTCCCTTTCATGAATATGACCTATCGAATTAGACTATTTACCGGATTTGTTATCACATAAGCAACACGACGGGTGCCAAATGTGGAGTAGGATCTGCTTACCCATCCAGAGCAGCTCAGATCACCTCTAGTTTTTGGTGGGGTTTGTGTTGTTTATTCTTTAGCTTTCTATGTTGTGTCATGTGTACTATTGTTTGTCTGTTTGTCTTTTTCATTTTTAGCCATGGCTTTGTCAGTTTGTTTTAGATTTATGAGTTTGACTTTCCCTTTGGTATCTTTCGTCCCTCTTTTACACTGATTTTAAATTATGTTTTGTACACAAGTAATTGTCCATTAACCTGGAAACCATTTCCCCCCTTTTTTGCACCTTATTCCTTAACGGTTTGAGCCATAACTCCCAAAGACACTTCTTACCATCCCTTTGTGGTATTCCAAAATCCAAAATCTAAATACATGGTTAGATTCAGCAGATCAAAGAACCCCAAGAATTCAATTTTTGATGAAATCAAATAAAGTTCAATTTTGGACCCTTTAGACCTCACTGTGGACCAATTTGATAACCAGGCCCAAATATTATAAATCTAAATACATGGTTAGATTCAGCATATCGAAGAACCCCAAATATTCAATTTTTGTTGAAATCAAACAAAGCTTAAAATTGGACCCCGATTTGGACCAACTTGAAAACTGGGCCCATAATCCAAAATCTAAGTACATGTTTAAATTCAGCATATCAATTATTGTTAAAATAAAACTAAGTTTACTTTTGGACCCTTTGGACCTTAATGTAGACCAATTTGAAAACGGGACCAAAAATTAAGAATCTAAATACACGGTTAGATTCGGCATATCAAAGAACCCCAATAGTTCAATTTTTGATGAAATCAAACAAAGTTTAATTTTGGACCCTTTTGGACCCTAATTTCTACACTGTTGGGACCAAAACTCCCAAAATCAATCCCAACCTTCTTTTTGTTGTCATAAACCTTATATTACAATTTCATAGATTTCTGTTTACTTATACTTAAGTTATTGTGCGAAAACCAAGAAAAATGCTTATTTGGACCCTTTTTGGCCCCTAATTCCAAAACTGTTGGTACCAAAACTCCCAAAATCAATCCCAACCTTCCTTTTGTGGTCATAAAACTTGTGTTAAAATTTCATAGATTTCTATTAACTTATACTAAAGTTAGTTATTGTGCAAAAACCAAGAAAAATACTTATTTGGGACCTTTTTTTTGGCCCCTTATTCCTAAACTGTTGGGACCAAAACTCCCAAACTCAATCCCAACCTTCCTTTCATGGTCATAAACCTTGTGTTCAAATTTCATAGATTTCTATTTACTTATACTTAAGTTAGAGTGTGAAAACCAAATGTCTTCAGAAGAAGACGACGATGACGACGCCAACATCATACCAATAAACGACCAACAAATTTTCAATTTTTGCGGTCATATAAAAATGGCAAAATTTCCTTATAAATTACAAATTCAGGGGCAGCAAACACAATATACCACTCCTTTAGCCCCCCACAAAAAAAAAAAAAATTATCTTCAATTTTTGACCCCCCATTTTAAAGAAAAAAACCCCTTTTTACATCCAAAATAAAAATTTTACCAACATTTTTGTGTGATTTTTAACTTCAAAATTAAGAAGAAAAAAAAACACACTTTGTATTTATACCCCCCATAAAAAAATAAAAAAATTTTTTTGTAAAGAGCACACCAAAACCTTAATCCTGGGGTTTTTTATAAAACTCATTTTTTCCCCTAAGGGGAGTAGTATAGTACTTGAACGACTCCAGCGCCCCCCTCCAAAAAAAAAAATTTGACCCCCAAAAAATTACCCTCATTTCAAGTAAAAGAGCCCTAAATTTTCATAAAAAAAAAAAGCAAAAAAACACCCCAAAAACACCAAATTTTCTTACTCCCCAAAAAAAAAAAACCGGGATAACAGGCAGAGAAAATATTCTGTGGGATTTAAGAGAAAAAAAAAAAAAATCAATTTTTACTTTTAAAAATGAAACAACCTACAGTTCCTGATTTATATCCAGAATTACCTATAGAAGATGGACAAAACTATAGATTACAAAAAATTTCAGAAATAGAAAATTCTTTAAAAAATGAAAGAGACAAAAGAAATTCTTTATATAAAAAATATAAAAGAGGAGTAAACTTTACAGATGGAATAGATACAACTTTAATTTCAGCATCAGTTATTTCTGCAGGTATAGGTGTTGCTATTCCTATTTTATTACCTTTACAAATAACAGCAGTCGCATGCGGAAGTATTGGTGGTGTAATAAAATTAATAAGAAGAAAGCTTACTTTAAAAGCTAAAAAACATTACGAAATAAAAACTTTAGCAGAATGTAAATTAAATAGTATTAAAGATTTAATTTCTAGGTCTTTAACTGACAACAAAATAAGTGAAGAAGAATTTAAACTTATTTTAGAAGAGCAAGAAAAATTTAATGAAATGAAAAAAAATTCCCAAAAAGGAAAAATGGAAAATTTCCTAAAAGGAAAAAGTTTAACTACTTTAGGAGAAGATGAAAGAAAAAAACTTATAGAAGAAACAGAAAATAGAGTAAGAAACGAAATAAAAAAAAAATGGAAAATCTATAATTTTTATAAACAAAATAACTTTAGTTGAAAATAAAAGTCCACCAAACTATGAATCAATTTTTTATTAAATAAATGGAAACAGAAAAAACTAAAAAAAAAATTCAATATATTTTAGAACAAGAAGAAACAGATGAAAGTTCTTCAGATGAAAATGAAGAAATACAAAATCACAAAGTGAAAATAAATGGACTTACAAAAAAACAAAAAGATAAACTTATAGAAAATCTACAAAAAATGGTAGATAATGAGTTTGACTATTTTTATATAAAAATATTTATATTAAAAATATTATTAACAGGTACTTTTTATTGGACATTAACAGATATATTTAATTAATTTTTTTTTATTTAATTTTATTTTATTTTATTTAATAAAATGGCAGAAGGGGGTTATGAGTTTGATAATCCTGTTTTTAAAATAGATGATTATGATGATGATGATTATGATGATGAAGAAAAAACACCATTAATAGATAATGATGATGAAGAGTTTCAAAATTATATAAATAAAGAATTTGAAAATTCAAGAGCTTTATCAGAAAATGATGCTAAAATTCGTAAAAAAGAAACTACAAAAAAAATGATTAAACAATTTTATAAAAAAAATGGTGAAACAACACGTAATGAAGTAGGTTTTTTTGTTAGGGAAGATCATAATGAAAGACAAATCTTATATGTAAAAGATGAAAAAGGTAATAATATTGCATTAACGTATTTTAAAAAAGGAGTATTAAAGTTTTATAAATTTAGTACTCTTCAAAAAGAATACGGTGTTAATTTTGTCAGAGATGTTTTAGGTGTAGATGATTATAAAATATCTGATTATTTAAAAGAAGGTAGATCAATGTTTCAAGATTTTCAAAAAAAGATAAAAGCACCAATTCGTGAACTCGATAATATAGAAATTCCATTACAAGAAATATCTACACAAGAAGAAGGACAAGAATTATTAGAAACAGCAAGTAATGCAGAAACATATGTGAAAGAAATAGAAACTTCATTTATTGAACATGGAACATCTTTAGTAGATAATGAAACACAAACAAAAATTACAAAAAGAGAGATGGATGGTGTAATCAGTGCAATGACAACAGTAAAAGAAGAGCTTGAAAATAATTTAGCAAAACTGAATGAAACAAATAAAGACTTAGCAAAAGAAAATGCCAAATTAGAACAAGCTAAAGAAGACAATGATGAATTTCAAATAGATAGAATAAGTAGTCGAATAAGAGAGTTAGAATCTGAGAGAAGTACAAGAATAGAAACAATTAATATTAATAGAGAAAAACTACGTAGTCAATTAGTTAGATTTAAACAAACAATACATAAAATGTTAAACGAAGACAAAACATTAGGTGAAAGAATAAGAACATTATTCAGAGAACAAGGAATAACAATAGTTAGTGTTTTAACTGCTTTTGGAATGATTATTGGTGTTATTGTTGAAACATTTACTGGTGGAACTACTTCTCCTTCTCCTGCTCCTTCTCCTTCTCCTCCATCAAAAGGTGGTGTACAAGACTGGATAAAAAAACAATTAAAAAATCTTGGAAAACTATTATCTTTTCTTGCAGGAAAATTTGCAGCTGCATTACCAGGTATTATAGGTTCTATTTTATCTTGGTTATTAACTGCAACAAAAGACGTAGTAAATTGGTTTGCAAACAACTTATGGGCATTGCTTATTTTAGTTGTTAGTTTATTGTTTACTGCTGCTAGAGATTATTTGAAAAAATAAAGTGCTGTAAATCCTATTACAATACTTACAAATATTATTGCTTGTTTATTATCTTCATGATCTTCATGTTCAATTTTTTTTATTGGATCTATTTTTGGTTCTTTAGGCTTTTCAGGTTTTATAGGTTCTTGTGGTTTTACAGGTTCTTTTGGTTTAAAATCAACATGATCAAAATTTTTATTATTTAAATCATCATTTAACCCAAGTGTTTGATTTTCTGTTGCAATTATAATTTTATTATTATAACCAACAATAGTTCCAATTTGTAAAACCATATTACTGGGAGACATATATAAACCAAGTCCATAAGCATAATCAACTTTACTTCTTGCGTATTTTAAAACATTTTGATAATTTGATATCTGAGTGGGTAAATCAATAGGACTATTAATAACATCTTGTACATTTGTTAAGAATTGTTTTTGTGCATCAAATCCTGTTCCTACTTTTAAAATTTCTGTTTTTGTTTGAGATTGTGCACCCAACAAAGCCCATACGTAAATTTTAATACTTTCATTAATACGTTCAATACCTGCTCGTGTAAAACCTTCTGATTTATCTAAAATAAATGTTGTCCAAGCCATACTTATATCTTTTTCATGTTTAAGTGTATCACAAATATGAAAGAAAGGACCATCTTTTCTATGATTTTGTCTATATTCATCACTTGGTTTATAAAATTCTTCAAAACTTCCTAATCCTTGAGATGAAGATTCTAGTTTTTGTCTCCAATCTGTATTTGGAGAAATATTAAATTCATCACATAATTTTTGATATGCAGCTTTGTCATAGGGATTCTTGTAATAACAGAAAGAAGAATCTGTTGGTAAAGGTGATTTAAGTTCTTTTAAAATTCTGGCAATGCAATAATATAAATGAAACATATAAAAAGACTTTGTAAGATTTGCGTCAAGCGAAGTATTTTGTATATGATCATTATAAGAAACACCACATCCTGTACTTGCACACCAAACTGCAAAATTTAACTGACATTGCCACCAATCAAATGAAGAATGAATCCATGTATTCCATGGTTCGTTAGTGTGTATTGATGGGTTTTGATAGTTTTGAAATAAATCAGGAAAAGCTGTTTTAAAGTTCTCTTTTTGATTTACAAATATTGTTTGATTTACAAGATTTGTTTTTAATTGATGATCTTTTTCAGAATATTTAATACCTGGATTATATGAAACATTAGGATTATATTTAAATTCTTTTGTTATCATTTTTTTATATTAAAAATGTTTCATACTATTTCAAATATTGATAATACAATAAACTTAGAACAATACATAAATAACAGAAATGGAAATAAACGTATTGGTTTGAAATTTATAAGATACAGTATAGGTTGGTATAATGTTTATCATGGGTTTATAACAAAAACCGGAGAGGAACAGCAAAGGATTATGAATGGTTATTATAGTTTTCAACAAATAGTGGATGAATTTCAAAAAGAAAATATTGTATTATCCGTAAATGAAGCAAATGGTATCGCTTCATTAAACACTACTACTGAGTTAAAGATAAGTAAGGGTTTGGGAAATATGTTAGGGTTTAATAATAAACGTAAATTCGAACCTGATGAATTACATTATGGAAACAAATTTGTGGATTTTGCTATCCATAAATCATTATATATCCATTTGGAACAAGTTAGCACTTCTCATAATTATCTTGATGGTAAGCCAAGTACATTATTGGCTGTTATTCCAGTCGAGAATAAAGAGTTTGGTGAAGTTATAACAGCGAGATTTGAGCATCCGGAATATAAGTGTTTAGTAAATGATGTTATAACAGAATTGAAATTAGAAATAAGAGATGAAAATAATAACAAGATAATTAATCATTTACCAATTAATTGTGTTTTAGAAGTTATATAATTTATTTAATAAAATGAGCATACTTGGTGTCAAAAAAAAAAACGTAGAAAAAGAAATATTAAATATGAAGAGTGAGCTTCAAACAATGGATACTAAGGATAAAAATTTACATCGGAGTGTCGCTGCCCTAAGCATCAGAGTTTTAAATGTTGAAAATATAGTTGGTAATATTAAAAATAAACCAGACAGAAAAATAATAAGTATATATGCTGGAATTGATGGTCCAATACATGGAAATAAAAAGTTTAATTTTGGTGTTGGTGGTGGTTATTATGTAATGAACTTTCCAGGACAAATATTGGGTATTAGTTTAGTAAGTTTAAGAACAAGCACAGATATTATAGCCATTAAGATGATTGTTAATGATAAGTCAACTAGTTACAAAATGAGTTTGGATAATGGTGTCACACACGGTTTTAATAACTTTCATACACCTTTTGAAGTTAAGGCTGGAGATTTAATAAGTTTTATTAGTATGACTAATAATTATACATGTATCAATACTCTAGTATCAGTGGTAATTGAATTATTTTTATAACAAATTTAATCCTTAAAAATGTCGGCATACGGAAACAAATTAAATCCTTACAGAAAAATAAGAGAACCTCGTGGTGTGAAAGGTATTCGTCAAAGTGTATCAATAACAAATAATCCTTCAACTATTGATCAAAATCAACAGCTATTAGTGAGATTCCCCAATCTAAGCAATAATGATGTTATTGTTCCTGGAACAACCAGATTGGCATTTGAAATAGAACTCACATCTACAGACGACAATGCAACTATATATCAAAACATAGGAAGAGCAATAGTTAAAAAAACAACAATTCGTATAAGTGGAAATGAAATTATGTCAATTGATGATAGTGATATTTATCATTGTTATGTTGATTTATGGAAATCTACATCTGAACGTTTAAATATGGCATACCAAGGTATTGGTGAAACAAACATGTTAAAACACAGAGTTGGTGCGGATGATAAAGCATCAGACACAGGCGATGAAGCAATTGCAACTGCATATGGTGCAAGATTTTGTATCCCACTTGATTTTGAACTATTAGAAACTCATATGCCTTTTTATCAAGCAGGTCTTGGTGATAGACTTGAATATGAACTTACATTTAATAATTATAGCAATGTTATTAAATCAACAGATACATCTGCAAGTTATACAATCAAAAACATTTGTTTAGAATTTGATATGGTTACTGATACAGAATTAGCAAGACAGATAAGACAACAAGTTAATGGTAAGATGGTTATTTTGTACGATAGAATACTAAGACATAGAAAAATAACCAAAAACAAATCTGATACATTGTGGAATATAAATTTAAATGTTCCAGCTAGAAGTATGAAAGGAATTCTAATGTTGTTCGAAGATCCTGAAAGAACAAGTACCGAAACTTATTATAATCCTAACATAACAAAAGTAGAAATGACAATAGAAGGTGTTCCAAATCAACTATACAGTCAAGGAATGAAAGCATATCAACAATGGGATGAAATAAATAAATTCTTTGCTTTAAATTCAAAAAGAAATAAAACAACAGAAGAAGTTTTAAAGGATTTAAATTTATCCTATACAACATTAGAAAAATATCTTACAACTAATTATGCATTATGGTTAGATTTACGTTCAACAGATGACAATTCGTTACACGGTTCAGGTAGAAGAATTGAAAATGCTTCTGAAGGTATTACTATCCAAATAACTAAAACAGCAGGAGCAAATAAATTAATAAATGTTTATCTGTTTGTTATACAAGATGCACAAATTAATTTTGAAGATGGAAGATTTAAAGAAGTTAATTACTAGCGGTTCCCCTTAAAAAATGGAAGAAATACACTCCGATTCCCTTTATGAATTACCAAAATATCCCCATTGTGCTATTATATGTGGACAAACAGGATGTGGAAAAACAGAGTTTGTTCTTGATTTATTAGAAGGAGAATATAGTGGAGTTTTCAAATATATAATTATTCTTTGTCCAACCATCCAATGGAACAAAGCATACAAAAATCGTGAATGGATTGATGATGTTAGAAAACCAAAAACAAAAAATCTAATAATTGTTAATCCTATTGTTGAAGTGAGAGAAGCGAACGGTTCCCTTTATAAAGAAGAGAAGCTACAAGAACTACTAAGAATGTTCTTTAAAAAATATGCTGGTCATCCAACATTATATATCATTGATGACTGCAGTGCAACAAAAGAACTAACAAAGAAAAAAGATATGCTGTCCGAGCTTGCATTTTCAGGAAGACATGCGGAACAATCAGTGTGGGTCATTTCACAGAGATACAACTCTGTTTTAAAAGATTTAAGAGAACAAACAAAATGGTTATGCATGTTCTACACAAAAGATAGAGATAGTTTTGATAATTGTCTAAGAGAAAATGATGTTATTCCTACTTTGGAAGAAAGACAAAGAATAAAGGAAGAACTTAAAAAAAAGAAACATCGTAAATTAATATTAAAGACTGATCAACCTACTGATTATTGGTTACTTAATTGATTTTTTTAGCAATTCTCAAGTAATGCTTAAGTAATGCTGAAGTAATGCTGAAGTAATGCTTAAGTAATTCTTAAGTAATGCTTAAGTAATTTAACCAAAATAAGTAATTCTTAAGTAATTTAACCAAAAATAAGCAATAAAAAAAGCAATGCTGTTGGAAATACTAACAATTACAACAAACACTGCAGTCTTATCATTGGTTGGATATGTTGTATTTAATTTTTTTAAAGTTAAAAATAAATTATATCCGTTTTTTGAAACGTATAAAATGAATGCTGAAGAATTATTAAGCGAGCAAATTGTGGAAAACATAAATATTGATGATGAAGCGAGCGAAGTGAACGGTTCCCTTCAAGAAAAAAAACGCGAAAGATTATCAGCTGTTGTTGCTGGTGGGAGTAGTAAACAATATCTGGGTAAAGAATTACAACTGTCAGATATTGATAAAATGACAACAGAACAAATAAACAAACTATACTGTAAATATGAAGCAAGATTGGGAGCTAGTATGACCAAGACATTAGGAAACTCTTTTATAAATTTATATGTCATGGGTGTATCAAAGTTTTTCAAAGTTGTTAATCCACCAATTTTGATACAAGACTTAGAGGAAGATCCTTTTATCAATAATGCTTTAACTAATACATGTTGTGAACTGTACTATAGATATGGAATGTATCTTGCTCCTTTTACTGCAATATTAACAACAGCAAGACATATCGAACCACTCGCTTCGCTCGATTTCCAAAAAAAAGATGAAAAAAATGACATAAAAAATGATGAATGAAAATCCTGAACAAATAGAAGTATTTAAAAAACCCAAACCAAAAGACCCAAAAAGAGTAGCTGCTGGTAAGAAAGGTGCAGAAGTAAGAATAAGAAATGCAGAATTGAGAAAAAAAGAAGTGGAAAAATTAAAAAAAGAAAATTCAAAAATCAAACAAATAACAAAAGATTCTGATACAGAAACAGATTATGGATCAAACGAACATATTCCTTCGGTTGAGAAACACTCCAGTTCCCTAGTTGATTATAAATTTGTACTTTTTTCTATAAGTATTGTTGGATTGGGATTGTTTTTTTACAACCAAAGTAAGAAACCAGAAAGAATGATTAAAGAAATAACAAAACCAGAAAAACAAAATAAAGAAATTGATCCTTTTGAATTTAATTAAATTTAGTACATTAAAATGACAACTCAAAAAGACGGAAAACAAATAGCAAATATGTTATATCATGCTGGAGTGGAAACATTGTTAACAGTTGGATATGCAGAAATAGGTAAAAAGGTATTAAGGAGGCAAGCACCAAAAGTGGATTTTAATATGAATGATGTTGTAATGTTATCCATTGATATATTACTTGCAATGGCAACAAAAGATATGTTGATTAAGCAAGGTATTATACCTGCTGATATTATGAAGTAATTTTTGTTTTTATAAAATGGCAAGTGCTTTAACAATGATGCTTGGTGGGGCAATAACAAATGCTTTTGCATTTTCAGGGAGTAATTATTTATTTTCACATATGGGTAGTAATGCAAATGAAGAGAAAATAAGACATGATAAAGCTATAGAAAAATTAGAAAAAGCACAAGCAGAATGGAATAAAAAAAGAATACAAAAATTAGATTTTATAAATGAACAATTACAAAAGGAACATCATGCGGTTCAAACTTTTGATGATGTTGACCAGGCAATGAAACTATACTATCGTGTCACGAATAAAAAATTAACTTCATTATCACCTAAACCTACATTAAGTGATTTTTATATTCCATCAGAAGACCAGAAAAATAGAGAGATTGCATTTGTTGTTGGTGGTATGACATTAACTGGTTTTATTGTTTGGGTAATAAAATAAAAAATAAATACAATTTACGTTTGTATGAAAAATTGGAAAAATAAGAAAAAATTGATAAAAAATAGAGTCCCTAATTTCTGTACTTTTTCTGTTTTTAGGGGTATAGAGAAATAATAAAATAAAATAAAAAATTCTTAAAAAGAAATTTCAGGACATGGTTTTTCAAAAACATATTCATAAACTTTATCTGGTCTAATAAAAGCATCCCAACCAGGAGGAAACTTAGATAACTTTTTACCCTCAAACTTTTCCATTATTTCCATTTGTTTTGAAGTTAAAGGGCATTCCCAATCATCTCTTAAACAACATATTTGATAATCTGATAACATTATTCTTCCTAATATAACTTTAGCATCAGGGTCATCTGTTTCTGTATAAGCTTCGATCATTTTTATTCTTTATTTTTTTAAGTAAAATTTTAATTATATATTTTTTAATATCCATAAGGAAAACTTCTAATTAAATTTTCATTTTCACAATATACCATTCTTTTATCAAACATATAATCATAAGCTTTAACTTGGTCAACTGTTTTAAGTTGATGATCTTTTCCTATTTTTATATTATTGTATTTAACAGTTTCATATTTTTCATTTTCATCAGTAACTATTTTTATTTTTTTATCTAATGTAATCTTGTTTTCTACTTCAGCATTTAATCTAAAACCTTTACAACAGCTAACTAGTTTTTCTGTATCTAGTTTCATAGAATAATCTTTTGGACCAGCAGATATAAATTGTTTTATATGATTAGCGTTATGTTTTGAAACAATTTCATCTGTTAAATCTCCTAATTTATTTCCCATCATACTTTCTATCTTTTTACAAGCTTCAGAACCATCATCATTATAAATACAAGAATCTGTATCCATGTATAAAACTCTTTCTTGTAGAATATCCAATAGTTCGTATAATTTTAATCTAGCATGTGCTGTTGTAAACAAAGCTATATAAACATTTACACTTGGATTAGGTTTAGAGTATTCTTCTTTATTTTTATATTCTGTTAAAACAATATCTTCATCTAATATCATAGTACTTATATCTTTATATTTTTCATTAAATACTATTTTAGTTATATGTTCTAAAGTAAAACAATATTCTTTTTGTGTAAAATTATCTCTCATACCAAAATGTCCCCATAAATTATTTAAACATATTTTAGCTATAAATCTTAATCCTGAATTGTACTTAACTTTGTCAATATCTAAATCATAAGCAGTATTATCTATAATGTATTGTATTTTTGTTTTACATTCTTTATCGTTTTTACAATCATTTTTACAATATTTAGGATCACATTTACATCCTGAAGCTTCTTGTTTATATTTCATAAACGTATCTACATAAAGTTTAAATATATCTGTAGATGTTTTTTCAAAATGTTCTAGTTCATATATTTTTTGTAATTTATAACCTTTTTCTATTGCTTTATCTATTTCTATTGTAGACCATGTACCTACTATAACTCTTTCCTCATCAGAATGTATACATTTTTCATTTTTAATATTTTTACATTCTTTACATCTTTTTATTTCATGTATTTTATCATGTTTATTTAAAGTAGGATCGCTTGGCGCATCTATGTGTTTACATTTAAAAGATATTTTATTCATACATGTTCTACATAATCCAAAAAGTAATTTATGTGTATTATCACTAGTTGATTGTTTATAAGGTAAAACAGGGTGATACAATCCTTTAGGTGGTAATATTTTACATTTCATTATTCCGAAATAATTCCTATGGGGATTTTTTATATAATCATCTACAGAAATATCTGTATATGTAATAGGATGTCCTATAGGATATTTACAATATTTATTTACTGATGGATACAGAGAACAAAAATCTACATATCTACCTTTTAAATCAGAAAGATTATTGTATAATTGAATAGTTTCTGTTCTTCCTCCATAAAATGCATCTCTTTTATCAATAGGTTTTAAATGTGGATCAACTTCAGGATATTTTTGTTGATCAAACTCACATTCCCATATTGTATGAATTTTTACATTTGGTTTTAGATAATCTTCAATAGTTTTAAGTCTTTCTTTAGTTTCATTATATAACTCTTTCATAGTTTTTTTATTTCTATCTTTTTTGCATATTTCTTCAGGACTATAACATTTTGGACATCCATGCCAATAACATCCAAAAAATTCATAAACATTACGCATTTTATTTTCTCTATTATAATAATAACCATCGACTTTATAACATTTCTTATTAATGAATAATTTCTTTTCACCTCCCCTTTTAGCATGTTGAATCATTATATTATATTTTAAAGAAATATACTCTAACCATTGTATTGATTTTTGTGAATGTACTTCTTTAATTGTCATCTTTTTGTGAATTCCAATTGTTTCATTTGTCAACATTATTGTTTTAAATATTTTTGTACAACATTGAGCAATTGTAATATATTGAAATGGATCGATACAATTATTGGTTATATTTAAAAATAATTTTCTATATAAGGTACAACCTTTGGCAAGAATTAAAACATCCAATAGACAATAATAAAATATTTCTTTATTGAATTTAAATTCTTTTTCTTTAACTTTATTATACCATTCATCAAATAATTCTTTATTTTTAATTGTCATAGTATTATAACCAAAATATTCTTTATCAGGATAAATTCCCTTATATTTTTGATTCTCTGTTGTATTAAAATAATGTGGAAAATAACCTTTGTTACCCACAAATCCAAATGTTTTTGGGAAAGCAGCTAATCCACATAATGTAAAATTTATAGAATCTATGAATCTTAAATTTATTCCTTTAATAACTATAAATGTTAATTTTAATCCTGAAGAAATAATACTATGTTCAATTTTATTTTTTATTATCCATCCTAAAATCGGTTGCATATCATAACCTTTTCCATAATGTGAAATAAAAGTGTAGTCTTTAAATTTGTCTCTTATGAAATATTTACAAAAGTTGTCTATTACAGAATTTCCTATAGGGGTTTCATATTCCCTAAAGGGAATTTTTTCTACATCACTAAAACAATCATCTATGTCTAATTCTAACAAGTTTAAATCATCAATATTGAAATCACATTTAAATACTTTTGCATAGTTATTTTTAAAACAATAAATATTTTCTAAATCGTAAGCTATACAAAAATTCATTATATGTATTCCTGTTTCTTGATTTGCTTCAAAATCAAAATATATATATTTATTATTTTTTACTTGTTTTGGTACTGATGGTTTCATATAACATAAGTGTTCTTCATTACTTTCCGTGTATTTTTCATAACATATTAAACATATTTTTTCACCACATTTGTGATTTTTGCCTGTATATGTTTTGTTACATTTATCACAAATATGTTGTTTTCTGATAGTTGTTACTGTGTTATCTTTGCATGTATGTTGTTCAGTATAACCAATTAAACATACTTTACAAAACCTACGTTTAGCTAAAAATCCTGTTATATTTGTTATAGTGTCAAAGTGTTCATCATGATAATATAAATATATTTGTTCATTATATTCTTCATTACCATTATATAAAATATATTCTGTACTATTTGATGTAAAAACAATTATCCTAATATTAAGATAATTTTCAAAAGCTTTTAAATCATCTAAATTATTACCTTCTTCTTTTATTTCTACTCCTGATTGTTCATGTAAATCTTCAGCAACTCTTTTTTGTAATGGTCTACCTTCATTGATATGTTTTAATTGAGAATCTGTAAAATCTTTTAATAACTTATTTGAAGCTAAAGAAGTTACAATTGCCCTTGATAAACATATTGTATCATCATTTTTTATTTGGATAATACTTCTTTTATTTGTGACATCTAATATTTTTAAAGCTTTACCTTTTCCTCTTTTATTGGGTATAATAGTAACTTCAAAAATAACTTCTTCTAAATTTAATTCTTCAGCACTATTTAATAATCTTTCCATTTGATCCATGAATAACTTTTTAACTGTATTATATGTTCTTATAGGCCAGCTTTTATGTTTAGTAATTATGATTTCATGAATAGGTACTATTTTAATTCTTCCATTAGGGTAATCTTTTATGGAATAGTCTACCATGTGTTCAAAAGCATTTGTAAATGTTTCTTGTTTTTCATCCTTTAGACTAATTTTATAATTAAATACATAAATACTTGCTTTATGTTTATATTCTTTTGTCAAAACAAGTTTATATGAATCTCCTCGCTTGGATAAAATTTTATCCTTTTTTGCCTCCATTTTTTAAGAAAACATTTTAGTTACTTAAAAATGTCTAAAACAAATCTAACAAATAAATTAGCAGATGAACTACATCATAGAGTTGTAAAATCTTTTCCTAAAAGACGTGTTTATGTTAATTCAATAGATCAAACATGGGCAGTTGATTTGATAGATATACAACAATATTCAAAACAAAATAAACACTATAAATATTTATTAGCAGTTATAGATATTTTTAGTAAATATGGTTGGTTGATTCCATTGAAAAATAAAACAGGAGTAGCAGTGAGTGAAGCATTTAAAACATTATTTAAAGAAAGAAAACCAATATATATTTGGTCAGATAAAGGATCCGAATTTTATAATCGACAAGTAAAAGAATTGTTAAAAGATAATAACATAAAGTTATATTCAACTGAGAATGAAGAAAAATCCAGTGTAGTGGAACGATGGATAGGAACAATGAAACAACATATGTATAAATACTTTACTGCTAATGAAACTTTTAAATATTATGATATATTAGATAAATTAGTTAAAAATTATAATAATACAGTACATTCTTCAATTAAAATGACACCTGTTCAAGCAAGTAAATTAAAAAATGAATTAACAGTGTATAAAAATTTATATCCAGAAAAGGAAGAGAAAATTGAAAAACCTAAATTTAAAGCAGGTACTAGAGTAAGAATAACAAAAAAAAAGGGTAAATTTGAAAAGGGTTATACTACTCGTTGGACTAAAGAAATATTTGTAATTGAAAAAGTTTTAAATACAATTCCTTTTACTTATAAAATAATTGATTTAAAAGGCGAAGAAATAACAGGTGCTTTCTATGAACAAGAATTACAAATGACTAAGTTTTAAATCTTTATTATAACACTCATTTGTAAAAGTATTTGCAAAATTACACATTATCATTCATGTACATATAACAGTCACTCAGGTATGTAGAAATACAAAATCCATTATCAGTTAATTGTTGGTTGTTAATTAGGTTTCTAGTCAACACGGATTCATCAATAGTTCATACATCATGAATCACCTTTTGTTCGGCGGACATGCATGTCCGCTAAGAGATCTAGTAACAGTCTGATCAATATTTCATCAATAGTTCATACATCATGAATCACCTTTTGTTCGGCGGACATGCATGTCCGTTGATCAATAACTGTCTTATTGCGATTGAGGCATTTCGTTGGTTGCCGTAGGTAGTGGTTGTTTCCAGTATTCAGCATATGTTGGAATGGAAAGCATTTCTGTAATATCCTTTAATTTACCAGTGGTGAAATAGGAAACTGGCAATCCAACCAAACCGAACAAGGGATAATCTTTAAGAACCATAGAGAGATTCCTTAGCCTTCTTGCATGTCTATCTGAATAACCTGCATTTGTTTTTAACCAAACAGGCCATGATTCTTGAATTGTTTTTTTGTTGTATTCATTCTCGTGCCAAGCTTTGACTTGTTCCAAAAAGGTACCGAACTTGATATAAAACAAAAGCATTTGTGCCTCACACCTCTTTATTTGTCTTGTTGCACGTTTCAATACCTCCAGGAATTGTTCTTGTGTTATTTCCCCTGATATATTCCACATGTCCTCAACGATAAACTGTTTATTTATCCCACACTGATCCACACATCTAAAACGAAGATAATCATGGAGTTCCTTGGGGTCAAATGTTTTTTTCTTTTTTGCATGTGTGAATAATGAATCCAATTTCGACTTTGGCCGTTTTGGCAAAGAAGGTTTAGGTGCATCAGGTCCGCTTTCCATAATTTGTTTTACAACTAATGTCATTTGTTCATAATAGTTCGAATGTTCAGTAATAATAACAGACTGTTCCGTTGACCACATCCCTGGAATACACTGATTTGAAGGTAAAATTAAACTTTCTTGCGACATTAATAAAAAACACGTCTTCTCTCCTAATAAACGTTCTGTTATATGTTAACATCACCCAGGCAACCTTCAATATTACAACTATAAATTATTAATTCTGTAAATCGATTGCGTTTCAGTTAAAAGCGTAATCACTGTTGTAGTCGTATTGATCCGTTTTATTACTAGACTATATTGATAAAATTAATTAAAAATCAAGGTTGGGGCGCACTGGGGAAATTATTTTTTCTCTTAAATCCCACAGAATTCTTTCTCTGTCAGTTCTCCCGGTTTTTTTATTTATTTTTTTTGGAATTTTTTTGTTGTTTTTTTGGGTGTTTTTAATAACGTTTTTTTTCATAAAAAAGTAAAAAATAAAATTTTTTGGGAGTAAGAAAATTTGGTGTTTTTTGGGTGTTTTTTGCTTTTTTTATGAAAATTTAGGGCTCTTTTACTTGAAATGAGGGTAATTTTTTGGGGGTCAAATTTTTTTTTTTTGGAGGGGGGCGCTGGAGTCGTTCAAGTACTATACTACTCCCCTTAGGGGAAAAAATGAGTTTTATAAAAAACCCCAGGATTAAGGTTTTGGTGTGCTCTTTACAAAAAAATTTTTTTATTTTTTTATGGGGGGTATAAATACAAAGTGTGTTTTTTTTTCTTCTTAATTTTGAAGTTAAAAATCACACAAAAATGTTGGTAAAATTTTTATTTTGGATGTAAAAAGGGGTTTTTTTCTTTAAAATGGGGGGTCAAAAATTGAAGATAATTTTTTTTTTTTTTGTGGGGGGCTAAAGGAGTGGTATATTGTGTCAGCAACTCAACAACCGGTTATCTGATTCATCTGAAAATTTCAGGGCAGATAGATCTTGACTTAATAAACAATTTAACAACTGTCAAATTTGCTCTAAATGCTTTGGTTTCAGAGGTATAAGCCAAAATCTAAATTTAACCCTTATGTTCTATTTTTAGCCATGGTGGCCATCTTGGTTGGTTGGCTGGGTCACCACACTTATTTTTTTAACTAGATACCTCAATGATGATTGTGGCCAAGGATGGTTCAATTTGGCCCAGTAGTTTCAGAGATTTTTGTAAAAGATTACAAAAATTTACGAAAAATTGTTGAAAATTGACTATAAAGGGCAATAACTCCTTAAGGGGTCAATTGACCATTTGTACTTATTTGTAGATCTTACTTTACTGAACATTTTTGCTGTTTACAGTTTATCTCTATCTATAATAATATTCAAGATAATAAACAAAAATGGCAAAATTTCCTTAAAATTACCAAATTAGGGGCAGCAACCCAACAAAGGGTTCTCCGATTCATCTGAAAATTTCAGAGCAGATAGATCTTGACCTGATAAACAATTTTACCCCCATGGTGGCCATCTTGGTTGGTTGGCTGGGTCACCAGACACATTTGTTAAACTAAATACCCCAATGATGATTGTGGCCAAGTTTGGTTTAATTTTGCCCAGTAGTTTCAGAGGAGAAGATTTTTGTAAAAGTTAACGATGGACAACGCCAGATTCCAGATGCAAAGTGATGATCAAAACTCACTTGGCCCTTCAGGCCAGGTGAGCTAACAAAAGGGGGGACAATACAATATAAGGGAGATAATTTATTTAGGGGATGATGAAATCCTACATAGCTCCATCTGATTATACTTCATAATGAGGCCTACGTGTATCAGTGGCCCATATTTGGTCTAACTAATAGAAATGAGGAGGGCAGGTAAAAAAGTGTCTTTTTATCATTTATGTTGGAACTGAAACCATTCACTCAATTAATTCAAAGGTAATAATGCACTATTTAAACTGATATTTCAATGATTATACTGGTGGTCATCTAGTGTGCATACACCCTCTTTCCATTACAAAATTAAATATCATGTTTCTCACAATATATATTTAATATTTTAGCATGAAATTGTCGAATATTTATGTTTTTCATTGTTAATTGTTTGCTTTTTTGTGGTTACCAAACTAAAACTGTTAAAACTCTGCCAAATAAATATACTGCAGATTTATTTTTTGTTCATTTAATACCATATTTCATGGAGTTTGTGGTTACAGGTGAATCATTAAATTTATTGTTCAATGAATGAAACATTTTCTTTATGTTTGTATGCAGACTTTGGCAAAACCACACAATTAAATATCAAAGAAAATGCATGAATCCACAGAAGACAACAATAATTTAAAGTTTCAAAATGTGCAACTTTTTTAAGGAACTTATAAAAAATATAACAAAAATTACATGTATATTTTTTTATTATCAAACTATGCTTTCAAAGATCACATTTAATCATATTATATTCACTCAACATAAATCACTTATTTTCTCTCATTAACATTAAATTTATGCATAAATAATGAAATGTGATAAAAATGTTAAATCATGCAAAAAATGTGAAAAATTTGTAAAATGTGTAAATGATGTGAAAATAAAGAGTATAAAAATGTTCTTCTATTCTACAAATATTCTCTCAACAATACATTTTAGAGTCAGTCTTTATTTAAAGCATACTGACTAGCAATATTATATTAACAAACATTCAATATTCAAAAACAAGAATATACAATTTAAGTTTGTGACCATTTTCATAGGTGGTAAAACTAGAGGTATATAGCTTGAAAATTTGATACTTGTAAAATAATGTCCTCATCTTTCAAAAAAAAAATGCCATTAAAATATAAAATGGTTAGAAACCACGCAAATAGATGTACTATAAAAATAAAGGTGTACAAATTCTCATATGAGATAATTGCAAATATCTTTTTAGGTGATAAGAATATTTGTTTCACAAAACTGTAAGTACTATACCAGCAAATGCCTAAGGGGGTACCAAACACATTGACTATAATTAATTTTGCTCATTTAATTTCAAAACAGTGACAAAAATATAAAAATTTCAAAAAACATGAACCACACACTTTATCTGCAAAATTCATTGTATATATAGCAGTTTGATGAACACTAATTTTGATCATTGAGGATCATTTAAAATTGCCTCCTTAAGCTGATTAATAGAGAGTTATCTCCCTTCAGTGTTATAAACACCTTGACTATAGTGATTTGACATCACAATTAAATAGTGATTGTTGCTTGACATCAGAAGGTTATTTAGAGAAGATCTAAGGTCACTAGGAGACAATATTCAGCTTACAAATACCAAAAGTGTAAATACATTTATTCAGTTTGTAGAAAAAATTGAATTAAAAATAGAATAATTGAGCTATAAAGCTACATTATAACAATACATAATTTTACAAAACTTGTTTCAATAAATAGCTTAACTATCAATATACAAAACTGATAAATACTAGCAATCACTATAAATTGTCTTTTCAGTTTTCCTAAGAATAACATTGATAGTTATAATGTTAAATTGATTTTTTAAAGATAATTAAAATCGAATAAATAGACACTGAAATATAGTTCCATCTTGGCAAAAAAAACATATCACACAATATTCTTAATGATAAACAAATGTATCCGAATTCTTTGATGAGTACATTAATTTCTATGTATAATTCCATTTTAAAGCATACAAATGAATTCCTTCCATAACTTTAACAAGACAGTTACCGGGGTTTCACAATATGAAATAATCATTTCTATTTACATACAACCTTTGTTATGAAGTGGTTTTATCACAGAGGCTAGAAAAAATAAAATTCTCAAGTTTCTCAAACGTTCCATTTTTAATTTAGCAGAACAGCATTATTTTTTATTTATTCCTAGCCATTCTTCACATAAAAAACGAAAAATAAAAGGTTTCTGCCTGTTTGTATAAATTAACCCAAGAAAGTGTTTAAGCATTTTCTTGATGTTACAAAAAAATGAAACTTCATTACACAAAACATAACTCATAACTACCATCTCTTAAGGTGGTACCCAACACTTTCGCTAAAATTAATTTGGCTCGTTTAATTTTCATAAATTTTGACAAAGTATTTACTTTGACCCTTTGATAAAAATATAAAATTTTTTGAATTAACCGTTTTGTCAGAAAAATTACACTGGTTATATAGCAATTTGACAAACACCAATTTTGATCATTGAGAAGCTTAATATTCCTTTTACAACACAACATAATTAAAACGTTTAGCTGACTTTACAGAGTTATCTCCCTGTAGTGTTAGGTACCACCTTAAGGAGAAAATGCAGAAAATACTTGAGAATGTAACTTAGAAATTAATTTGATCTAGCCTTATAATGCGATACAAATTATTGATTAATTATGACTACCATATACACTAAACAATGCCCAATTGCCATTTTATGGCTCTGAGACTCTTTGTACAATTAATTAATTCTAAATTTAAATTACATTTTATTTTGTTCTATACATGACTTTTACTTGAGATTAACTGGTTATGGAGGATACAAACTAGGGTAACTTTGAATCAGTAGCTTAAATAATACAGGGATCACAAGGGAGCTCCTTAAAATTTGAATTTAGCACCATTCTTTGATTTCCAGCATCATCTTCAATTTCGCAGTATAAAAATGAGATAATTTGAGATAAGTTTGGCAAAAAAAATTTAATCAGTATAATTTTCATTGATTTTGAAAAACCAAAAATAAGATTTAATTTCAACTTTCTATTATATATTTATATCTAAGCATTCATAAGCTTCACCCTTGACTACATTTCTATGGTAATCCCTGTAATAATTTGCTTTGATTCTTTCTAATGAATATTGATTTTAAAATACTTGGTTATGTATCCATCATACAAAATGGTCAATTTTAATTTCTAGAGTGGGGTGCGCATATACGCCGGGGACACAATTTCGCCGTTTTATAATTTTGAGTTATAAATACTTCAAAAGATGGCTGAAATGGAAGAAATATGCCAGTAACTAAGATTTTTATGACAAATATGATTTTAATTTAAACTACGACAAAATTGAGGCACTTACCGTAAAAGACCGAAAAACAGATTACGATTTTCGGCCAATTTTCTGAATGAATAACACGTTTTCAAAGAAGTATTTCTTAGAAAATCTTTGACTGATTGCCCTAAATTTCAGTTCTGTACACCTTTAAAATGTTTGCTATTGCCATCTATAATAAAATTGATTTGAAAAATATTGTTTAAAGCTGCAGTTATTTGGGTTTAAATAGATGTTTAAAAACGGCGAATATGTGTCCCCCATTGACAAAACATCAGGCAATTTCAAACACCCTTTAATCTAACTTTTCAGATGATTATTTTCAAACAAACACGTTTTCAAGCTTAAGAATATTTTGCATTTGAAGTTATCTTCATATAGAAATATCAGTATTCTTCAAAAACATATAGATCTGAACATAAACTGTGGAAAACATGGAAAGTGGCGAAATGAGCACCCCACTCTATCAGATTTATTTTTATAATACTTTACTGTTCTATAAATATAATTGCCTATGTAATCACAAATGCACCAATGAAATATGAAATGAAAACATTGATAAAATTTTAACGGTGAAATTGAAATGATTTGAAAAGTATTAGTAATTCTAAAATTAATCCATCATATAACTTCTATTTGACGAAATTTCTTCCGTAAGTTTGATACAGGATCTTTGAACAACACCGGGTCCATCCGTACTTTTGATCGAATGAGAGGCATATATCCAAATAACTGGACAAAATGTGCTAAGCAAGCTTGTCTCTGTGAAAAATGTTGTTGATCCAATGAAAAAGAGGTTCTTGTCCGTCCACTACTTCCCAGCATGCTCTCTTTGTATATTTTTCTATGAGTCACTTTGATTGGTGGTTGTTTGGTCACATGACTGACTAGAAAATTCATAAGTATATCCTCACAGTTCTGTGATTGGTCCACAATTTGAGTGAATACAGTACTTAGAGAGTTTGTATATAGATAATTATAATACCTGAAATAAAAGATAGTTAAAAAATAATAAACCATGTGTAGTAGATACAAAATAATTACTGAGTTTAATTTTTATTAAAGCAGTGCTCTATTTGAGTGAATGTTGTAAATGACAATTACACAATACATATATGACTTGTATTTATTAATTGCATATTGCAGTCAGTTGTTCTTTTCTGAATATATACAAAGTAAGTAATTTTTTCTAGTCTTCTTTGATGCATACAATAAGTTCAAGGATTGACTCTTGTGATACTTTTATATTTCATCTTCTAAATAATTCATCACACTGCAATTCAAGATACAAGAATCAAAGTAATCTTGACAAAGATACAACACTAAGATAGTTATTGTTTTGTGTCTGTCATAATGTTTTTTTTAATAAATAGTTTCAAATTAAGACACAAGTTCACTCATTTAAATTGTTTCACATTTTTCATGTGTGGGTTAAAGATGTTCGGGAATTGAAGGCCACCAGGTGACCTATTATGTTTATATTTACTTCTTTTTAACACAAGTGAATAGCTGTCTCATTGGCAATCCTATTGAAACTCCCTATTTGTATATTAAGGTGGTACCCAACACCTTGACTAAAATTAATTTGGCTCGTTTAATTTTCATTAAATTTTGACAAAGAACTTACTTTGACCCTTTAACAAAAATATAAAAATTTCAAAAAATTTGAACCAACCATTTAATCAGAAAAATTACATTGGTTATATATCAGTTTGACAAACACTAATTTTGATCATTGAGAAGCTTAATATTCCCTTAACAACACAACGTAATTAAAACGTTTTGCTGATTTTTAAAGAGTTATCTCCCTGTAGTGTTAGTTACCATCTAAATAGAAGATAATTTGGTACGCTGTAGACTTTATTTGTCTATATTAAACCCACCAGTGGCCCTCACTTCAAACAGTTTGAAGGCCAAATAAATATAATAATAACATACCTATGATAAACTGCAGCACCTGTTAAAATCATTGAATATTCATTGCTATATGTAGACATGTAGCTCCAGCGCTTTTTTGTGGTATCATAGAAATGTTCTCTGGCAGGATAACCTACAATTCTATCTGGAAACTCTCTCCATACACCAAAGGCAAAGTCAATCTAAAGAAACAAAATTACAGAAATTTAGTATTCAAATCCTAATGATACAATCAGTTTTTAAGCAGAATTGTAGTTTCTCTGTAGCTGGATATTAATTTGAAAGCTTTTTTATTGTGTTCTTATATCAATTTATTCAGGCTTTTACAGCCAACTCATTTAAGGTGTTTATTTTACCACTTGAAACATTCAATACCTTTGAATATAATTGATCATAAGTTTTGATTTAATGTTTTAATTGAGAAAAGTATTCAAGAATTGAAAAATATGAATTACTTCCCTTTAGTCACTTTTTTGGCTTTTGTGCAAAAATTCAGAATTTTTGAAAATTTGCCTGTTGAATGGATCCAACAAACAGAAAGTTAAATAGAATCTTAAGAAATAATCTAGAGAAATATTGTCTAAAAACATGAATTATTAGGTGATGTGTAAAGCAAATTTAATAAATGAGTAATGATCCCAAAAACTGAGATTTTGTTTTGTTTTACCCCTGAGAAGTTGTTACTTTTAAACAATAATAAAATGTCTATAACAAGCTAACTAGCCACACATTTCCTCTCTATTGCCTAAACTGAATCTTAAGTTACTTTTCTAATTAATCTCAACTGAATGTTGAGTTACCTCCCCTAACTTACCTCATCTGTGGTGATTAAGGCATCTTCATCTAAACTAAACACTGCATCTGTCTGTACGTCTGGGAAAGCTTGGAATCTGTCACTAATTGACTGAAAAATAAACACATCAAAATTATTATTATATCATGAAACCAATTTTAATCCAATATCTCCTTCAGAAAATGTCGGTACCAAGCCATGAATACTCGCTCTGTTAGTTGATATAGTCCAGTGTTTGATTTTGTCAGTTTTTTTAAACTTCCACCTCTTTATATTTACCTGGCAGTAAGGTATGATTATTAATATTGTTTCATTCAATGACAGCTTTTACTAAATATGGTAATATAAACAATAACAAATCTTGACGAAAGAAATCAAAACAATAAATCTTATTCAACAATGTGATTTCTAGGCGGCACCTACCACTGTGATTTCTAGGAGGCGCCTACCACTGTGATTTCTAGGAGGCGCCTACCACTGTGATTTCTAGGAGGCGCCTACCATTTTGTATTTTTATCCAATATTGTTGTAAGATTTATGGCTTTTGTTATTGATGTTCCAAAATGTCTATATATAGATATATTTGACTTCCAATGTTTTTATTTTAGTTAAGTATACCTGTTGAGGGTGATTATTGAAACAAGTGTATTTAAGTCACTCATACAATTATACTACTTTTCAAGTCAGGAATATGACTGTTGTTTTTATTAGTTTGATGAGCTTTTGATTTTGTCATTTGATAAAGGATTTTCAGTTTGGAATTTTCCTTGTTGTTTGGTATTTTTGTTATAATACTTTTTATACCAATACCTATTTACCTGTTGACAATAATTTACCTTTATATTTCTAGTTTTGACTAGTACTGGTACACCTAAGTTTCCTGGCCATTTTTGTGCAGGGGGTGGGGCTATATCACAGTGCCATACAACTATCATCTGAAAAACAAACATTCAACATGTTGAATAATATTAATAATGATAGACGGGGAATATTTTATATCAGACATGTCTACTCGTTTATTTAAATGCTGTGTCTGTCCAAAGTCAGGAGCCAGTAGTAAGTGATTGTCTTTGGTTCACTTCTGTCATATTTGTTTTTCGTAGATTGTTTTGTTATAAATAAGGCTGTTAGTTTTCTCAATTGAATTGTTTCATATTTTTCATGTCAGGACCTTTAATAGCCAACTGTATGATATGTGTTTTTCTCATTGCTTACATTCACTTCATTTGAACTTTGGTGGATAATCGTCTCATAGGCAATCATACCACATATCTTTATTTCTATAATAATAACAGACAGAATATAATTAGCTCATTTGACAACAGATAATTGGTTTCTAAGAAACAATGTACATTTTCTTATCAATTATTTATATTAACTGTGAAGAAGTTACTAGAAATTCGATTTCAGTTCTTTTTCAAGGCTAAACATATTTCTTGTTATTTATAAATATTGGACAAAAGTTCAGTAAAAAATCATAACATTGAAGCTTACATCCACTTCATCTGTAGATGGATGGTTGTCTCATTGGCAATCATACAAAATCTCCGTATTTTTTTCTGACTTCAATATCAAGAGTGCACACGCTGAAATGTCTCACCTTCTATACTAATCATTGATATTATGTTGATAGTCCTAAGTATAAAGCTAAGCTTTATTACCACTGTCACATAAACTTAACATTAACTAAGAAAACTAAACAAAGACCAATGAACCTTGAAAATGAGGTCAAGGTCAGATGAAAGATGCCAGGCAGACATGTACAGCTAACAATGCTTCTATACAACATATATAGTTGACCCATTACTTATAGTTTAAGAAAAATAGACCAAAACACAAAAACTTAACACTGTGCAATTAACCGTGAAAATGAGGTCAAGGTCAAATAAAACCTGTGCGACTGACATAAAGATCATAAAATATTTCCATACACCAATTATAGTTGACCTATGGCATATAGTAATAGATAAAAAGACCAAAACTCAAAAACTTAACTTTGACCACTCAACCATAAAAATGAGGTCAGGGTCTCATGACATCTGCCCGCTAGACATGTACACCTTACAATCATTCCATACAACAGTAGACCTATTACATATAGTATGAGAAAAACAGACCAAAACACAAAAATTTAACTATAACCACTGAACCATGAAAACGAGGTCAAGGTCAGATGACACCTGCCAGTTGGACATGTACACCTTACAGTCCTTCCATACACTGAATATACTAGCCCTATTGCTTATAGTATCTGAGATATGGACTTGACCACCAAAACTTAACCTTGTTCACTGATCCATGAAATGAGGTCGAGGTCAAGTGAAAACTGTCTGACAGACATGAGGACCTTGCAAGGTACGCACATATCAAATATAGTTATCCTATTACATTTTGTACTTATAATAAGAGGGAAATCAACATTAGAAGTGGTCACTGAACCATGAAAATGAGGTCAAGGACATTGGACATGTGACTGACGGAAACTTCATAACATGAAGCATCTATATACAAAGTATGAAGCATCCAGGTCTTCCACCTTCTAAAATATAAAGCTTTTAAGAAGTGAGCTAACGCTGCCGCCGCCGCCGGATCACTATCCCTATGTCAAGCTTTCTGCAACAAAAGTTGCAGGCTCGACAAAAAATCTATAGATAAGTTACCTTCTGGCTTCATTCAACATCAAAAACTGGTCATCAAGAGAAAGCAATAGTGTAGACAGTGGTGTTAAACACCAACAATAAATCAATCAATACAATGTCCTGACTTTGGAAATTCACACAAGTACAGATGTCTTTTATAAAAGGAAATAGTTTTATGAAAATAATGAGATAAGGTATAATTGCCAATGAGACAACTATCCACCAAAGTACAAATGAGGTGGATGTAAAAAATTTATTTATAGGTAAACCATATGGCCTTCGACAATAAGAAAAATCTAGTTTATATTTTATCATTGTCCTGTTTAAGTTAAAATTGAGAATGGAAATGAGGAATGTGTCAAAGAGAAAACAACCTGACCAAGGAGCAGTAAGCAGCCAATGCCCACCAGTGGTTTTTCAACACACAATGAGGAAATCATGCAACAGAATAAAATATGTACTAGTTAATAAACTTTACCTTATGTACATATGAAGATTTAGCGACAGTTCTGATGAGACGTGAACTAGTAAATAAACTATACCTTATGTACATATGAAGATTTAGCTACAGTTCTGATGAGACGAAACAATGGAGCAGAAGACAGCATGACAGGTGAGGTTGCATAGATAATGGCGGTAAACTGGTGCCCTGGACTGGTCCCATTGTCAGAGTAATAGAACGGGAACTGTGATTTAGAGGTGGAATATTCTTGTAGTACAGACAGAGCACCTGGAAAACTGTTCCACACGGCTAGAGATCTTGCCAAATGTCTGTTCACACGATCTTTTACAACCTGAAAGTAGATAAAAGTTACTTTGAAATTTATCTCAACAATTTGGAATTGCAGCATTTTAAAATCATTTGTCTACATCTAAAAAAAGGTTTTCAAAATGATAAAGTTCTTTGTTAATTATTTCAAAGTAAACAATCTGTTGTAAGGAAAGTGATATTTCACAGATTTCTTACAAATTAGCTCACTAATTAATAATTACATTAGATGTATGTTTCATTAATATACTTTATTCTGATTGGCTAACGGCACATCATGTGTTATTCCTTAAGCAGTTGTATCACTCATTAAAACTTCTCATTCATGATGACACGAGGTCCCACAATAAAGTGAACAGGTAAATGAAATAAAAACTTGATAAAAGGCGTGTTTTCATGATCCTATAGGTAAAAATGTAATTATAAGTATTGAATGCTTTTTTTTGTAACTTTATAGGGTTGTAAAAGCGTTGACCGTGCACACATTTTAAGTATGAAGCGCTTCCGCGCTTCATACAAAATGTACTTCGGTCAACGCTTTTACACCCCAATAAATTTACAAAAAAGAGCATTCAATTCTTAAATGAAAACTACTATCTCACAGAACAAACTATGTAGAAATTTGCATATTTTTGCTTAAAAAGACAAAAACTCACCTAGTTGTTATTTTGAGTAGATCACTTATTTATCGTAGTTTATTTTACTATAATTTACATTTCATGACATAAAGAAGACATGAGACAATTTTTTTCACATTAAGCTACAATTTGACAAAAATATTTCAGTTATGTCCCCTTGACCACTACTATCTTAATTTCTAGTTCTACAAATTTTGAATACTTGTAGAACTAAAACGTACAGGTGAATTCAAAACTTCTAATATTTTACAAAGTCTTTTACTTTTATTTTGATGTGCAGTAAAAACCTCTTCAGAATAGAATCTCTCCTTTAGTCTCTTGTGAGGGAGATGAAAATCTTCCTCTTTTAAAAGTTCTCCTCAATCATATGAGCTCTTTAATAGAATTTTCAGGGATTGATTTTCACTGAATTTGCAAATTATTTCCTTTTTGCATCTCACCTAGAACATTGTTTTAACTAATTCAATTTATACAAAGATAGCTCATTTTATCGTTTTATACCTAACTATATAATAAATATTAAAAATCTTGAATTAAAATTGTTGTCAAGTCCCCTAAGTTGATCCCACTTTGTAGCTAGATTGTTCTTGGTGTTTTAATATCCACTTTTGGGCTATCTCATGGGGGTTAGTTTTTATGGGTGGAGGAATCTTGAGTACCAGGTGAAAACCACCAACCTTTGATAGGAAAACTGGCAATCCTTAAGTCAATTAAGATTGGAATCAAGTGCATTTGCACCAGCTAAAAAAAAAAACTCGCAAAAAGTTGACAAGATATGCATACATTATGATCATACAAAACAAAATGCTATCAGGTGTGAACCAGTCTCGTCTTAATTCAATACTAATATGATTTATACATGTAATATCTGCATTATAGTGTGTAAGTCATTTGTCAGACACGACAATCATCTGTAACCAATTCTTTTTTTACGATCCATAAATTCACACAATTTGTTTGAAGTTCAGTTCAGAAAACATACTTATGTACATAAATATTTTATATTCTGACAGCAATTGTGCAGTTTGAAGTTTAGTTCAGAACATACTGATGTACATTAATATTTAAAATTCAGCACATTGTGCAAATGCCTGTGTTAATATTTTCCGATATCTATTGGTATATCTTGAAAAGGTGTGACTTCTCTCGGGAAGAAACTTAACATCAACATAAACTGTACATTTAGTACATTGTACCATGCAGTGCACTAAGGAGTATGCAACGATATATGATACATGCAAAAAGTTCAAGCCTACTTAATTTTTTTTTGATAACTTAATTAGGCCACGGTTTTTTTATTTGTTGGTTTACGGATCCGCCGACCCGATTTTGCCGATTTTCAGAATAAAAATAAAATTGACTTTTCATGCTTTTTTATTCCCGCCGACCCTTTTAAATGCATTATCCCTGAAAAATAATTAATTTTTTCTTTATTATGAAATGAAATGCATTAATCATTAACAAAGTTGACTGTAACCCTTTCTGTTGTGAAAGATAATTTACGTTTCTAAAAATAGACAAATCAATTATAACTGACCTTGAAATGTCTTTTGCGCAAATAATTTTGTGGAACGAAACCTGTGTTTAAAACCACTTACAAAATAAGTTCGTTTCCCTTATTTGTCATCAGTCCGTAAGATGCATCATCTCAGAGAAATAGACTTGTCCAAATGTGGACAGGTGGAATACATCAATTAAAGTACTGAATATTAACAAATCATTTGAAATTTTCATGTTTCATAGATAACAAAAAATATCGATCATTGGGATAAAAACCGGATTGCATGACAACTGATTAACCCGATATTGTCGTTTTTCCAGTGGACGAGTCTATTACGTTTTTCGACACGTGTGTTGAAACTTATTTTTGTACGACGTTTTTATATTTTTTTTTCTTTATCAGTTTTTGTGCTTGAAGATCATTATTCACCAAGTTTTCTGGAATTGATTGAGAGCTACGCGAATCTGTTTTTCTTGTTTGTGAAATGACGATTTAATTTCGTCTTTGTCCGTGCAACCCCCCTTTTTTACAGGAAATTATTAAACGATGTCATGCGATGTTCATGATCACTGATCAATAATATTTCAACGAACTTAATGTTAAGAAATGATGACAAAACAGCATATAAGACCAACATTTTGTTCGTAAGGTGAAATATATATTTTATTTTGCGTATTTTTTCTGTTTTGAAAGATATTTTTTTTCCGACCGACCGACCCGACTTTTTTATGCGAAAAATCCGTAAACCAACAAATTAAAAAACCGTGGCCTTATTTAGGATATAAAAGTATGTTAAAAATCCTATTCAGTGTTTACATATATATAAATTGTATACCCTTAATACAGGTGCACTATCATTTCTAATGACTGAATATGTATAGGGTATGACATTTTGTATTTTGAAATTTTTATCTAATTTTCATATATTCTCTAACTAGACAATGCCAGATGAGATATAAATCATAAAGAATGCATTATAAAACTCAATTCTAAGGCAGATAACTCCAATAATATGCATATATATAATCTATTGTAAAATCCTTTCCATCTAGTTTCATTTAAAGAGCAGTCATGGAAATTATTACTCCCTTTCATCTACATCTATATTGCAAATGATTGACACAAATTATTGTGATCTTTCATGAACTTTATCACAAATTTCTATTTTGCTTATATAAACCAATTCTCATTTAAATTGTTTTACTTATGTCATTTCAGGGCCTTTTACAGAGCTGACTATAATGCAGTACTGCAGTTTGCTCATTGCTGGAGGTTGTACAGTGACCTAAAGTTGTTAACTTCTACACCATTTGGTCTAGAGTTGTACCTGTCATTGGCAATCATACTACATCTTCTTATTTCTATATATATATCTATATACAAGTTCTTACTTTAGCATTAACACACTTTTCTTATATCTTGTACCTTACTATTTTTACTGAGAATACTTTAAGGTTAAATCAGTAGCATGTGGGAATTTATAAAATTGTTGCTCTTTGCTGAACATGGACTTGTGGGTTCTGAATAATGTATTAAAATCATTTCTGAGAATAAATTCTGATTATAGTCTTTCAATGATTTCCCACGAGAAATTATAAGTCAAGTATTAGTGTTCAAAATTTTACAGATTGGAAAAGCAATTCTTCTAATTTATATTTGAGAAACGTCTTAGACCTTCATCAGAGATTTGTTGCTTTTTATGACTTTTTTTGAACCATGAATTCATATGTTCAACGAATTAAACAAATTTTCTATAGGCTTTGTACATAAAAATCGGCAAACCACGAATTCAGGTATCCACGAAAATGTAAATTTTCTTCAATCCACGAAAATAAATGAATCCACAGTAGACTATTTTCATATTACCGACTTTTGACTCGGGTTTATATTATTTTTCAACAGGTTACTACATCCTGGTACTCGTGCAGTCAATTAAGAGCAGTCATAATAAGTAAAATGAAACATTTAATCGGTGTAATTTGAGGGGAAACTTAACTATTTATCAATGACTCTACCAGCACAAAACATAAGAGGCGTTGGTTCAGCAGCTCTTTATTTATTTATCAATGAGTTAAAAATGCAGTGTAAAGAAAATATGAAGCAGTATATTTTCCCCAAGAATTGAACAGATTAAAAGCTTGACTTGACTTCTTTACGGTTCTCTAACTTGACTTGGAACAAGGATGTCATAAGTTAGGGACAACATCAAAAGATCGATGTAGGATAAAAAACTTAAATCAAATAGTTTGGGGGTGGGGGGGTCAACATTGCTGCAAGTTTTGTTAATCTAAAATCGATTTTATATATATCCCTATTGGTCAATAAATTTTTCCCAAATTAAGTTAAGAGGGGGGGGGGTTAGTGAAAAAACTATGTGAATTTAGTTTTTTATCCTTCATTGAACTTTTGATGTCGTCCCTAATACTATAAACCTGTCGAAAAAATATAAACTTCGGAGTCAACAGTCAGTAATATGAAAATAGTCAATTGGTGGATTATAATATATTCATGAATTAAATTGAAAGGTGAAATTAAAATTGGATCTCTTAGGATCTCTTACTCATGATTCTATTCCATTATTTTGGACGTTAGGAAGCCAAGTGAGAGATTGGGATTTCATTAGATTGTAGATTGAATGACAGCTAGAATTTGTTCCCTGCATTGATTGGCAGACCTGTCTGTTTGGAATATAGATTTTAAATTGTTTTAACAATAAATATACAAAAGCTGATAGATTTGTTAACAATTTATCAAGGTCTATAAAAAGAAAAAGAAAGTAAACAGAAGTTTTATGTATCTGCCATATGATTTAATTAGCATTGAATTATCCAATTGGTCATAATTTTTGGTCATATAGTTTTTCAACTTTGAAAGTTCGTTTACATACTTACATTTAATGCTATCTCATTTTTTTCTTATATTTAATACCCTTTCAAAAAGCTTTTTTTTTATGAAAATCGGAAGTATTTTCTTAAGTTCTATATAAAAAAATGTAAATTTTTCAATCTTCACAACACAAATACCTCTTTAATTAAACAGGTGTCGTAATTACTACAAGTCTAAACTCCAAACAGATTAATATCTTCTGTTCCAACCTACAGACATAACTGTTCAATTCAAATTTAAGTAAAGGTTTCAATTGGCAAAATATTACATTGAAATTTTTCAAAATGTCAATTTCTGTAATCTGATCAGACTTTTCTGAGACAAGACAAATGCTAGTATAAGAAAACAATAAATCTTTGTGAAACATCATATAGTTTGAATAGAACATACTATTTGTTTACTGTGTTTGCACAGACATTCAATTCAAAAAAAGTTATTTTAAAAGAAAATTGGAGTTGATACTACAAATTGTATTACACTGTTCTGCTCTAACCAGACATTAAATTTTCATTAATTCTTTTTTGGGCTACACTGTGAATTTTTTTCTTTCTTCAAATATAATATTTATTCTTTTCAATCACAGTGGCGGATCTAGAAATTTTCATAAGTGGGGGCCCACTGACTGACCTAAGAGGGGGCCCGCTCCAGTCACGCTTCAATGATTCCCTATATATTGCAACCAATTTTTTTTCCCAAAAAGGGGGGGGGGGGGACCTGGCCCCCTGCCCCCCCCCCTAAATCCGCCTCTGAATTATGTTTGTACTTAACCTTTTCTGCAGCTCACACTTGTAAAAAAATACGTCAAATCTTTGCCTCTTACAAAACCCAAATGTAAACAAACAATGTATTATTAGTACTTAAATTGAAAACATAGATTTTCAAATTCACTGTCTTCACATGAGAGGCCAACCTCAAAGAAAATTCTTTAATGGCATTCAATAAATTCTGATGTACAAAAAACATTTTCCCGTCTGTTTGATGTTTGCCTGATATCATTAATGGCAACCATTTATCATATGTAACATCCACATGCTGATCATTACCAAACATTTAATACAAAGTAAATTGTTTCTTCTTATTAAATAACACCATATTCAAAGTCTGGTTCATGTCCCTAGGGCTATAGCGCTGACACACACCAATAGAGCATCAACACATAAAAAAAATAAACATCAACTTTTATCAGGTTATAACATGCGATAATAAAATTGTTCTTAAAACATCTACAATTTATTTGACAAGATAAAACAGTTTTTCAATATGTCTTTTTGATAAAATAGTATTCAACAGGAACATAAAATGTCTATCTGATTTTTTCTACTGCAAATTGAACTATATTCTGTCAGGAATAAATGGACAAATGGAATACATGCCAATGATGGGCAAACTAACAGTATAATCAAACTCTAAAAGACAACTGGAAATAATTATAGTGGTCTCCATAAAAGAAACATCTCAATTATCAACAACATATAGGTCAGGCTCTAAATTGCCCTGGAAATCTGGTCGACTTGTTACAAAAAGTTAAGACTGTTATATACATCAAATTCTATGTAAAATCAAGCCACATATTCTTTTGCCTTGAAAATATTCTCAAGAGCTCAAAAAAGGACCAAACATATACTCTGCTTAATATAGTTTTTCATTTAGAATTGATAATGTTAGAGTTATTTCCCTTTGATGCACAAATTGATAATGTTAGAGTTGTTTCCCTTTGATGCACAAATTGATAATGTTAGAGTTGTTTCCCTTTGATGCACAAATTAATAATGTTAGAGTTGTTTCCCTTTGATGCACAAATTAATAATGTTAGAGTTGTTTCCCTTTGATGCACAAATTGATAATGTTAGAGTTGTTTCCCTTTGATGCACAAATTAATAATGTTAGAGTTGTTTCCCTTTGATGCACAAATTAATAATGTTAGAGTTGTTTCCCTTTGATGCACAAATTGATAATGTTAGAGTTGTTTCCCTTTGATGCACAAATTGATAATGTTAGAGTTGTTTCCCTTTGATGCACAAATTGATAATGTTAGAGTTATTTCCCTTTGATGCACAAATTGATAATGTTAGAGTTATTTCTCTTTGATGCACAAATTCTTTATAAATCAACCAAATTGAATTTTTTTTAAAAATAAGGATCTATACAGATAATTTTCATATTTGTTTGAACCACATGGTTAAGATTTGTAAGTCAATAATAAAATCAACAGGTTTTCTTCCCAACATTGAAAAGAGCCAAGGGAAATAACTGCAATTGAAATTGATTCATGTCAAACATTTTGTAAGAATTATTAAGTAACCAATAGTAAATAAATTCTAGACTAAGAGGATAATAGAATCTCCTTATTTCTATATTCTGTTCATTAATAAGAAACTGGCAACTTTTTTAAAGTTTTAAAGAATGAGAATTTAAGGACGATAAAAGAAAAATTCCATCCATCTAAACAAAAATTTCTACACCTGCAAAAACTATTTAACCTATTGTTCAGAGAAACAAATCTTTCTTTCTTAATTGGCTCATACACAAACATCTCTGGCAAATTATAAAGAAGGAGTAGCTTAGGAATAAATGTCTTACAACAAACACCCAGTTTTAATTATTCTGTATCTGTATAGGATTTAGAGTGTTATAAATCACATGTATTAGTGTCTGGATGGGGTGCACCATTTCTATAAGAAGATGTGGTATGCATGCCAATGAGACAACTCACCATCTAAGTCACAATCGGTTATAAGTAAATGATTATAGGTCACAAAGTACGGCCTTTGACACAGTCTTGGCTCACACCAAACAGCAAGTTATAAAAGGCTCTAACCCTTGGTCAACTGTCTTTCCATCTGTCAGTAGATAGATATAGGAAGATGTGGTATGAGTGCCAATGAACTCTCCATCCAAGTAACAATTTATAAAAGTAAACCATTATAGGTCAAGGTACGGCCTTCAACAATGAGCCTTGGCACACACAGAACAGCCCTATTTTCATTGCAAAGCTCGAGCAGGGGCATTAGTATTCTGAGACACACTTTTATTTTTTTTTATTTTTCTTTTCTTTTCTGTAAAACCAATCCAAGCCCTCCTAAATCACATGTATGAAGTTCCAGATGAGTACACTTTGATATAAAACATCCTTCATCTGTCAGCCATGTCGAGAGAAGCATGTGAAAAAAAGATTCTCATCAGAATTCTTCACACTACAATTCTGCTATCCCTTGGACATTGACAGATTAACCTCTGATCTACTTCTATTAGAAAGTAAGGAATGTGTTCTTCGAGAGCAAGACAACGTGTAAGAAATAACATATAAAATATCATTAGAGGATTGTTCTCTCTGCAAAGTCACTGATTAGCCTTGCCCTTTTTTTATTGTAGGGCAAACAGTACATAACACGAGAAATAACATATGCAAACTCATTAGAATTGTTCTCTCAGCAATTCTGCTATCTCTTGGACATTGGTAGAAAGTTAACAACTCATCTCCTCTTTCACACAGATAAGCTGAAGTTTGGAATTCAATTGCAAGCCAACTTCTTACTTGAGGGCAATATGTAAGAAATGGCATGCGAAAAGTCAGAATTCTTCACACTACAATCATGCTATATCCCTTTGAAAAATGTTATTTAACCTCTCTTCTACACTGATTAGCAAACATGAAGTCAATTGCATTTTTTTCAGTTGAGGGCATTGAAAACCTAAGAAATAGTATGTGAAAACTGAGTGATCATCAAAATTGTTCTCCAGTCAACATTGAATCTCCTCTGATTAGCAAGTTAGGAATTCAATTGCCATTTTTGAGTAGAGCGCAATGAATACAAAACATAAGAAATAACAATGGGAACACTCATTAGAATTGTTTTCTCTGAAATCACATGTTTTTACTTTGACCAACTCTAGGTACAAATATTAATGGCAAAAAACAGATTTTTTTTGTTAAATCAGCAGTATAGATATCTACAATGTCAATAATTGATGACAAATAATTATGAAAATTAAAGCCTGCTGCATGCAACACAAACTTTCTCATCAGAATTAATCCTTTAAATTCTTCTGTGGATTTTTTTTTTCATTGTTTATTGCTTTGTACATAATTCAGACTGTAAATAAATAGATAGATTTGTGTTTTGGGCCTTTCATAGCTAATTCTATGCCATACACAGCTACTTTTGCATAAGTATAATATTTCTGTACTAAAAATATGTAGTACTGGAAATTTACTTTTGATATTTAGTACTATTTCTTTACTTTAAAATTATTGTAATATTTAGGTACTTGTATTTTACAGTACTTGATTTGTACTAAATATTTCGGTACAGAAATAATACAATATTCCATCTTTGACAATCATAATTTTAAGAGATTTGAAATAGAAAATTAAACCTTCAAAATACTGAAAATGTGACGGTAGTAACCAAAAATCTGTAGTACCTAAATTTCAAGTACAAATTAAGTACTGTAAAAAACAGGTACCTATAAATATTACAATAATTTTAAAGTAACAAAATAGTACTGAATATTAAAGGTAAATTTCCAGTACTACAGATTTTTAGTACAGAAATAGTACCTATGCAAAAGTAGTTGTGTATGTGTTTTGCTCATTGTTAAAGGTCTGTATTGTGACCTTTAGGTGTTGACTACTCTCCATCATTTTGTCTGAGAGTTAATGTCTACATCTTCTTATTCTTATAGAAATGTTTTTTTAATACATTCCCTAATGGACAACTAATAACTGTTGACCACCTGAGAGTTATAAGATCAATACAGTTCACACAGATCAACAGATTCGAAAGTCCATAGAACAGCGCCTCCCATATAAATCTACCATGCAGTAAAGCCACAATGTCACAGAAAGTAATTAAACAAGAAAAACCTTTAATGTCTGAGAGTTGTAAAATTAATGGTGAGACTTTCAGATTCCATTACAAGGATAATGTATCTTATTATTGAAACCAAGTTGTTCGATTGATCATTTTGTGACATATGATTGGACATTGTGTCTTTTAGAAAGTCATCAATTTCATGCTCTTAGATTAGCTGTCTGGGATTGTTTGAGCACAGTCATCATTGTACTTTATAAGGAGAAGCAAGGAATATTGGTTTTAAACTATAAGTACCTTGGAAAATTTTGGTCATGGAAGCAAAGATTTTCCATAGGAATTGTTTCAATCAAAAGTACCTTCGTTGGGATCGATTAAGCAGTATTTAGTATTAGAATTTAGTAGGTCATCATTATAGGGAAGCAAAGATTTTCCATATAATTGGTTTAAAATTGAAAGTCCCTTGATAAATTTAGTCATCTTTGTACTTTAAAAAACCAGAGATGCAAAGGTTTTCCATAAAATTGGTTTAAAATCAAAAGTACCTGGAGGAATTGATCTTAATCCGGTATTTCCAAAATAATCTATACGTAAAAAATCTAGAATCATGAGAGTCTCAGAGCAAACAGACCATCAAGACAATCAAGAATATCCGTCATAATAAATAGAATTTAAGAGATTGAACCCATTATAGGTCAAAGGTTTAAAAATTACAAGTTCTCTATATTAAAAGCTTGTTAAGTATAGATTGACAAAACAATGAAATTATATATCCAAGAAATTGTAATCTTTTCCTATAGTAATTCAAATTTCAGTCATTCATTTTGTCCTTTAATATAATCACCCAAAAATCAAGATATATTCTATCTGAATTATTCAAGAGAGAAATAATTAGAGATTTCAATTGAATCTAAATATTTCCTTATACAAGACAGAATTCATGAATAAAATGTTATAACTTTGCCATGCATACAAATTAGAAAATTTAAAGTCTTCATTGAGAATATATTGCTTAATCAGATCAGAGGGCTTGACTCAAACATCCAACAGCAATCAAATAAACTAGAGTGTCTGCAGATAAGGGTCAATGACACTGAGTTATCATGCTTTGTTTTTCTTTGTCTACAAATATAGCCTTAATATCTACAAATATCAGATCTCAAAGGGCATGAATCAAATATATCCAACATCAATCGAATAAACTTAAGTGTCTGTCTATAAGGTCCAAGGACACAGTTATGGTCCTTTCAATTTTCATAGCTTACAAAGATTAGTCCCTAGTGTCTATAGATATCAACTCAAATCTCAAACAGCAATTGAATGATGATAAAACTGAGGACAAAGTTCACAGTCATCCTTTGATTTTTGTTGTCTTCCAGTATAGTCCCTATAGTGTCTACAAATATCAGATCAGAGGGCTTGACAAAAATATCCAACAGCAATTGAATAAACTACAGTGTCTAATGATAAGTTAAGGACACAGCTCATAATCTCTTTTGATTTTGGCTGTCTGGAAACATATAGTCCCTAAGTGTCTACAAATATCAGATCAGAGGGCTTTACTCCAATAAATTCCAACAGAGATTGAATAAATTTAAGTGTATGATGATAAGGTCAGAGGCAGTGGTGGATCAGGAATTTTCAGAAGTGGGGACCCAGTCTGACCGCTAAGAGGGGGCCTGCTCCAGTTATGCTTAATTGATTCCCAATATAATCAACCAATTTTTTAAATCAGCCTATGAGAGGACACAGTTTTAGAGCACCTTTGATTTTCGTTGTCTACAAATACAGTACCTAGCGTCTATATATCTTGACTCAAATATCCAACAACAAATGATTAAAGGAAAATATCATATAAATCTCATTGACCTCTGGCAGTGATAAAATATAGACGGTAACTCAGACAGTTCTCTTCCTGTTTGACACACAGATCTAGAAACATTAGATATTAACGGATCTGTTCCCAATCAGTGATATTGTTTGCCTCAAATTACAGCCGAAATTCGGCCTTTTCCCCTAGAGAAAATTCCCAATTACCAAAAAAAATGGCTCAAAATTCCTCCCAAAAAGTTTTACATTTTCCCAAAACAGTGATGGCATTGGTAGTAATGTTTGTAATTTTCGTATTCATGTTCTTATTTTGATATTAGAAAGCACTTTTGAGATCCAGTTTTCTGATCAGAATCATCATCGTGTTTGTAACACCTGTGGTTTTCAATGCATTAAGTACCATGATTGTTTTGGTTTCTTTCCCCCCTCCGAAAAGTACCTTTCAGGTTTGAAAATGTCTGACTACCAAAATATGCATGAAAAAACAGTGCAAAAGAGACAGCAAAGGTCAGCATAAAATCGGAGATGTGTTAAGAATAAAAAATACAAATTTCCCAATTTCAATAAAAAATATGCATTTTTCCCAATAAAAAACGGTAGAGGTAGTTTCGAAAAAAGACAACAATATCACTGCCAATATATGGGCACACCCTTGAATGTTTCAAATGTTGGAAAAGATTCTTTTCATTTAAATTAAGTCCCATAATCTTTTTTCTTGTGACTAATTTGAGTCTCTGTGTAGCACTAGAAACTGAAAATGTGGTGTCACAAAATTTTTACGCTGGACTACAGTCACTTAAACATTATAAGTTGCATATCCAGAATTTTTTTTTTGATAATGGGGGTTGCCCGACTGGGACAGACTGCCTGAGAGGAGGTCCACTCCAGTCATGCTTCAGTGATTCCCTAAATAATGATCAACCACTAAATCCACCTCTGATAATGACTTTACAATCATATTCAATTTCCTTCATAATTATGAAACACTAACTTAAAAGTATGGTCATATTGATTTTTCATACTAGAATCTTTAACAAATAAATACAAAGAAATTTCAAAAGTGCTGAACTGTGAATTAGAATTTCAAAGATTTAAACTTTTCATACTAACTTATATATAAGTTATAATTTTTTGACAGCCATTATGCAATACACATCCTGAAAATTTGCTATGACATTTTGATGGTGAGTTAAGCATCTTTACAGAATATTTTATATTTTGTGTACAGATAAATCCATCAGAAGATAATTTAAAACTTAAATTTCTCATAAACAGGAGATAATTCCTGGGAATCCATATTTATTCCCAAGAAAATTCCATGGAACGAGATGTATTTCTGTCAGGATAGTAAAGTTTTACTGCTGCTCAGCATGCAACATGTATTTTTTCTTGGAGCCTGCTTTGAAAATATTGACAAGTTTATTTCAATGTTTTAATGCATCTGGTGTTTGCATGAAGAGCATTATGAAATTATTTTTTTTTTAAATTGCTACATATTGCATCAGCACATTGTGACAGTCAGCTTAAAATGAGCTGACATTTAAGGCCGACCTGACTTTATTCTATATATATAGAAATTCAAGTCAGCGTCCAAGAAAATCTAATACTTTTAGTAACCTAGTTGTGTTAACATATATATTTATGTTATATATATATATATTCAATTACAGATTTGAAAACATTTTCTGTATAAAATTAAGACTTTTATTTTTGGATGTTTGGTTTGAATGAGGAATTAAATGAAATAATTACGCTTCAGGTGGTTACATGCGTGGCATTTTTAACATCTGTTCCTTGATTTTCCTAATCCTTAAGGATAATTTTAGAAGTTTCCAATATTGAAATCGAAAGTAAAACCATTAATAGTAAAACTAAATTCTTATGTGTAATGCATTTTTGGTTATGGCATTTAAAATTACATTTTTTTAATAATTTTTCAATGCTAAAAATGAACTTATTTCACAGTTACAATGTTATAACAACTGTGGAGTTATAAAATTTCAAAGTTGATCAAAAGTGACACTTTACGATAAGAAAATGTCAAAGTCCCCACGACATCAATTTGTCTTGTAAATATTTCCCCTGAAAATAATCCAATGCAATTTGTCTAATTCATGGTCCTGTCAATCTTTTCCAAGAATTTAATACCCACAGGAGTGGACAGATTATTTTTGTCTAGTTCAACGATTTTGTCCAGTGATGACCATATATGTTATCGCCTTCTCAAACTTAATTAGGGATAGTGTGAAATGCCTTTCTGGTCTTTAACTATACTTGTGGACATTGTCACCAAAACCAAATCATTCATCAAAGTTATTCTTAAATAAATTATAGTACGCCACAAGGGAATATGATCGCAGAGAAAAATATTGCGGTCTTGCAATCAAAACTGAAGAATTTATCAATCTTTCCTATTCTCATATTTTCCAGACAAGCACCAATAGTTAACATTTTAGGATCTTCAGTGATGGTCATCAGCAGTGGCGGATCCAGGAGGGGGGGGGGGGGGGGGGGGGGTCTGAACCCCACCTTTGTTGGGGCCGATCAATGCATTTGAATGGGAGCATATAGTTGGAACCCCCCCCCCCCTTTACTCTGGGTTGGGAACCCCCCCCCCCCCTTTTTAAAATGACTGGATCCGCCACTGGTCATCAGTATGCTTCCTAATATTATCCCTAAATAGAGGTATAAGCCCTTTGCCAAAAATGGTGGGCATCATCTTAGAGTAACTGTCTCTATCAAAAATATACTTTGCACCCTATTTGCTAATTAATTATCTGCTGAAACGAAACTGGACAGTAGCATAATTTTATTTCACAGATAATGGACAAGACAATTAAATCATTTGACAAGCAGTCAGTAATTAAATGGCAAAATAACCTTACATCTAATAAGAATCAGAGTTTGCGAAATCTTTTATCCTCTGGTGGTCCTTCAAGAAAATCTGCTGGTCCTCACTATTAATTCTATTGAAAATACTAAAATTGTGTCAGTCCTATGCAAAATTTTGATGGTAAAATCCTGAGGACCGCCACTTTTCATGAACTCTGAAGAATATACATTTCATGAGCTTCTTCATAGTAAAACTCCAGATGGATGATCTCTTTCGTAGTTTCTTTTTGCCATGTTTAAATTTTATCAATATTACCTAACAAACTTTTGTAAAAAAAGTATAATGTTATAACAGATTAGAAGAACTAGACTCAAAGCAAAGTCATTAATTCTATGATCATATATAAACTATTCCTTTGATTCTAAATAGAAAATCATTGATTTTTCCTTTCAAACTATCCATCTATACCATGAAATTATACATTAAAACTGTAATCATATTTCACATTCATTTTGTCTTGAAATATTAAGTTGAAGGTTAATTTTTCATATGAAATAAAACACCCACAGAACTTATAATCTAAGTTAAAAATAAATTAATGCCTCTTGATTCAGTTTTACTTGAAATATTGATATTACAGATAACTGATAGTGCACCAAAGTGCAGTGCTATAACATAAGTATACATTATAGCTATCTATTTCATAAAAAAAGTTGCTGTTATAGCTGGCAATCCATAGGTAAATTATTAGATTGGAATCCAATGCACCTGCTGCCATGTGTGAGGTTTGAACTGACACCACTGTAGTACCAGAGGCGGATTTAGGGGGGGCAGGGGTTAAGTGATACAAAAGATGAACTATTAGATTAGTTCACTCGGACACCAATTCCCCTTAAAAATGTGTTTTGTATTGAAATTGTATTATAATATACAAACAATATTTGGGCTTCATAAATAAGCAACAATGATAATAGAATTTTTATAACAATCAATACACTTTCCACTGGATCTGTGACTTGGTAAACACAAGATCGCCAAAAGGTTACAATAAACCTTAAGGTAATTGATTTTAACTGAATATGCTGTTTTGCATATTGTGTTACAATAATAAAAAAAAAAACATCTGCAACATCATTACAGTTCCTTTTCAGCACTATACAAAATCTTTTTTTCTGGAAACATCGTTATTTGAAAAGCATTATTTCCCAAAGGTTATTGGTTCATTCCACTCAGCAACGTACAATTCCAAGTTGACAAATTAATTTTATTCTAGAAAAGCCGAACACATCAGTTCTATTTATGTAAATTCTCTCCCTTTTATTAACTCTTCTCTCTGGAGGGGTGTGAAATATTGATCACAAATTACTTTATTCTAAGGGTAGCAAAAGACTATAACAAGAAGGAAACAAATTACAAATAAATTGTGAAAAATTAATGGATTATTTTTTTAATTCTTCATACTGTTTTTGAGTATTTGTTTTCTGTAAATTTCTGCCAATATGTTTAACCTTACAGTTCTCACCTTAAGGTGGTACCTAACACTACAGGGAGATAACTCTGTAAAATCAGCAGAACGTTTTAATGACATTGTGTTGTTAAGGGAGTAATAAGCTTCTCAATGATCAAAATAAGTGTTTGTCAAACTGCTATATAACCAGTGTAATTTTTTCTGATTAAATGGTTGGTTCAAAATTTTTGAAATTTTGAAATTTTCATCAAAGGGTCAAAGTAAATATTTTTTTATCAAGATTTTAAAAAAATTTAAAGAGCCAAATTAATTTTAGTTAAGGTGTTTAAGGTAATTATAAGTGTTTGTCACAAATAAGAAGTTCTGTGGCAGCAGATTTGTGCACTACACTATAAACAATTTGGATTTGAAGGCAAATTACAAGCATAAAAAATAGGAACAGACCAATATATTAGGATAAAGAGATGTGGTATAATTGAGCTGACAACTATTTACTGGAGACATTAGAACATTAGGTGGTAAATAACTAAATATAGATCAAAGTACCACCTTCAACACTGAGCAAAAACAAATCAGTGAAACTAAAAAATGCCCCAGCATGAGAAAATGTAAATCAATTCAAACAAAAAAGACAACAGCTTGATTTAAGCTAGGAACCTGCAGGAACAATAATGGCAGAAAGCAACAAAGTACACAACAGTTAAATAAATAAGCATTCACAGGCATTTGTACCTAACAACCATCAATTAATACAAATAATTTTTGAAATAATAATGAAATCTAACCCCAAATTGAATTAATTTACAGTGTTTAATCTGGACTATCAAATCAAACTTATCAAACACTGTGGCATTGATTTTAATCAAACGTCCATCAATATAAATGGTAAAACAAGGATTAATTCTCCAATAAATCAACCAGATGACTGATTTGAATGTATGACACATACCAAAAACCATTTGCCCTTTTTTTCGATATTAGATTAAATTTAGAAGTGCTAACATTATACATGGCTTCACAGCCATAGAATTCTATATTTGTTCTTTGAATTTGACTCACCCATGCTTGATCAGCTGTTTTCAAAATAACTGATATCCATAGGCAAAATTAAAAATAATCGGCAGATATGAATTTTAAAAGTAATAAATACTTTCATTAATCAATCTGATATAATATTTATAATATAGCTTTGAAGATAATTTAGACATTCATACTATAAAATTGAAGAAAAAAAATGTTTTTATCATTTGAAGTGGCACAGCCTTTTTATAGCTGACTCATAATGAGGTATAGGTTTTGTCCATATGGTAATAGCTGTATGGTGGGCTATAGTTAACGTAGGTTAATTTCTTTTACTTTAAGACCCAGTTTGAAAGTTGTTGCATTGGCAATCAAACTCTGCAGTCATCTCCTGTATTCAATATTGTAGAAAAAAATTGAAATAACAAACTTTAAGTTATATCATACTTTTTATAATAGTGTCATTAAAGATCTCATAGCTAGGTTGTTTTGTATGAAAAGCACAGTGTTATTGGGATCAATTATTTAAAACTAATTTCCAGAATGCCTTAGTCTTAATGACAGGCACTTAATCATTGATAGTGTTAGAAAATAAATTAGAAAAAATTGTCAAAAAACCACAAGCTAATAGCAGCATTATATATATACTCATAAACAAATTACACATTTTGTTGATGCAGCAGCATGTGCATCTGATTCACTGAAGTGTTTTGAGATCCTTGTCAGGAGGTGCAATCCAATAAAGAGGAAATTACAATAGCCGTCAAAGTAGTGAGGCCCCTCATGGGGGGGTCCTAGTAATCACATAATCACCATTTTTTTGCCAATATAATCACATAATCATTAAATATTTGCTTATCTTTAGTAATCAAATAATCATAAACTAAAAATACAGTCCTAGGTAATCAAATAATCATGAAATATTTGGCTTAATAATCAAATAATCATTAAAAAAACGGCCAAGTAATCACATAATCAAAAACCCCATGAGGGCCCTCAGTAGTCCATTAATAGCAAATCCATGACATCCTAACATTAGTCAAATGTCCACACTTAGTGTCTGGGACAAATATAAGTACAATATAAGTACAATATAAGTACAACAATTAGAGAATCAAAGAACATCTCAAGAAAAATCCATAATCTGGGTCTTTTTCGTAATCTTTTTATTCATAATTTTGTTTGATGCAATAATGAATTGTTTGATCAAAAGTGTCATTTTGATCTAAACAGACAGACATAAGCCTAAAGGAATTATTGCTACTATTATAAACCTACACAAGTACTTATATAGTGTCCGATTTCTATAGTAAAAGTGCATTAAAACACAATTATTACTTCAAATATCAAATAAAATGTCTCTACATACAATTTTATGCTTGATACCATTAAACTCCCATTAAACTGTGTATTTTACTGGCATTTTTTTTAAAACTTTTAATTAATCATATTAAAACTAAGAATACTTCATTTTTCATTGATGAAAAGGAATTACAAAAAAATAAGAAGTTTGGCTCTGGGCAGTTTGGGTCAAGCCTAATTGCAGTTAATTATTTAGAACAATTCTTTTTCATACTTTAAATGAATGCTTTCTCTTAATCTAAGAATAAATTGGGAAAATTATCAGCATTAACATTGATTACCGGTAATGAGAGGCCAGGACTTGATCCCATGAAATTGCAATACACTTTAGACCAAAACTACTTAATTTCAAATCAATTTGAATCAAAGTTGCTGAATACCTGCAAGTAAACTTTCAATATGAGTTTTATATAGGTAATAAAATTAGATGGCAGATACTGATATCCTGGAAAGATAAGGATTTTCAATCAAATCTTACAACTCATCAAATCATGAAATGCCACATTTCCAATCATTGTCATATGAAGAATAATGGAAATACACTTTTTATTAATTTTTGATGATCAAGGCCACGCTTAAAAATATTTTGGTTTGCCCAAACCCTACCCAAAGGTTGAGACAGTGGGTAGGGTAGGTAGGTAGGCATTTTTTTTTTTTTAAAAGAAATTGAAGTGTCAGATGTTTATTAGTCTTCATGCCTATTTGATTAAAAAAAACTTCTTCAAATCAGGACAATAAAAGAATTTGAGTAGGCAGCTTTTTTCTGGGTAGGTAGCGTTTGGGCAAACAAACCTATTATTTATTATGGCCCAAAGTCGTGTGTTTGTGGGTATCTGATGTTACTGCTATATTTCAAATTAAACAATTGTGTGAAAATATAGTCTGCACAGTTAACCATTGGTCAGATGATAGACTATTTAAAAAAAATCTGACAGCAAGTATTTGTAAGACTTTGTTAAAAACACCAGAAAATATTGGGTTATAATCAATGGTCTTCTGAGAGTTCGATCAAACTAGATAAGTTCCAAAAGATTTTGGTGCAAACAAGCAACATTTACTTGTACTCATTCTGATGAATATCAAAGTAATAATAATAATTGTTACTCATTCTGAATGAATATCAAATTAATAAAAATAATTGTAGGGAAATAATTTCCTCCAAAAAAAATTGTCATCCTAAATAACAATCCAATACAATGGTTTACTTTTACAAATTGTGACCTGGATGGAGAATTGTCTAATTGGCACTGATGATACCACATCTTCTTACATCTAAGTGTTCTGTTTTTTTCATTTGTTTCTGTTTACAACTTTTTATAATGTAAGTTATATATTTAATATTTAGAACATGATCAAGAAAATATGTAATAAGTAAAGAAACCATTTTAAAACTGATCAGAACATTTTTACACCAAGATGAAATCATATAAAAAACTAATTTAGAATTCTGTAAGGAGGCTTTTAATACTTCATATAATCGCTATAAACTGATTTAAAACATTTTCCTTGTATAATTTCACAGGATGGTAAGCTGACCTTAAATTATAAGTAATTGTATATAATTTTAATAGTTTGAACAGAAATAATGTTTTTTTCTAATTTTATATCCATTTATAGACAGACATCAATTAAACCTGTTACAAGTATACATGAAAAACTTCCACTAAATTTAATACATATTAAGTCTATTGAAGTCTTATAAAATGAATTGATCAATTGGGGTAAAATTAAGAAGCAACTTTTCGCAAATCAAGATTTCTGATACACACAATTTTGCGCCTATCCCAAGATCTATAGGAGATATTAAAGAAAGGGAAAGTTTTACTTTAAGTAAAGATTAAATGCTGATGGCCTAAATGCCATTAAACTTTATGTAAGGATAATTTAACAGGTTGAAACATTAAAATTTTCTAAGTCGACAGAGTCAAATATAGCTATGCAATTCTTACAACTGGTTTATCTAACGGTGTTCATAAAGACAATGCATTTGTTTTTGTTAAGGTAACTTGGTCTAATATCAATTTTGTGACCAGTTGAATAGGGGCCAGCTGAAGCACGCCTCTGGATGCAGGATTTTCTTCCTCAGTTGAAGACCCATTGATCAGGTCTTGTTTTCTGCTCTTTGTTGGGTTGTTGTCTCTTTGACTCATTCCCCATAATGGCATTTCCATTCTCAATTTTATTATTTACCTAAATAGATCTGCTATGATTTTTTAAGTCGAAAGGGAAAACAGCTACCATATTAATTGTTAATTTTAAACTGTCTCCGTGAAGTAACCAGGTATATTTTTCTTATGCCAAACTGCCTTCGTTAATTACTGAATAAAATTTGTAAACATTAAAAGCAATTAAGGCACCAATATCAAATTGTGAGTTGTTTTTGTACTGGCCATGAATTCAATTTATCTTAATAAGTATCATCTACAACTATAATCTTCCTTTCCCTTGGTTAAAATTTAAGCCTCATTTTCATTTTTTTCTGCTGCACAAATAAACCAAGTATTATTCACCAGGTGTGGAAGTCATTTACCAAGTTATGCAATGTGTTTAGCTTGCATTTCAAAGTCAATTACCTGAAAGTTGCAATAATAAACACAGCATGTGTTCACACTTTAAAATCTTCACTGTAGTTTGAACATGGAAGTCATTTATCTCAAGTACTTGGCTTTGATAATGTAAATAGTTAGGGAAAGATCGGAATTCTTTTGCTAAATAAAGGACAGGTGTTTAAATTTATTTAAATTAAAGTACAGCTGACCTTTCTGACTACCATATATGCATGTATGTAGTTTGTTTACATATGGTCAAGACCATAATAAACCTTACTCAGCAAAAATTAGAAAAGAAAAAAAGACCAAATAAATTCATTGCCATCATCCTCATTAAAATATTTCTTAAATCTTAACTTTTTTTATTTGATGATTTCATGCATCAACCAGATAGGTCTTGGTTTTCATTAAGATATGTCTTTTAACACTTGATTGCTTTCATTAATTACTTCTGCTATTTGGCAAACACTTAAAAATATACACAGGATCGGTGGGGTCCTGAACCGGAAACCCCAGGCTTATAAAAACACAAAATTCTGAGGTCCCAAATATAAATAAATTCAAATCCTGAAATGCCGAAAGAATTCCCTGATCCCAAAAAGGTCAATCCCGAAATTCCCGAGCTTAAAAACACCTGATCCTTGAGTCCCAATAAAGGTCCTATCCCCCCTTTTCTAACAACTTAATTTTGTAAAATATTCTTCTACCTGCAAAATCAGTCATCAAAAAAAGTTAATTAACTGTTTATATTTCAGCACTGACAATATATAAATTTCAGAAAAAATCCAAATGATAACATGCAAAACTAATTTGTTCACTGACAATGTTAAAAATTTTACCATGTCAAATTGTTTGAATTTTTTCCATAAACAATAAAATAATTAAAAAAAAAACAGTCATAATAAATTTCTTTTTATTTCCAATAAATCTTTTTATTTTCAGAAGATTTATAAATATATACATCTGGCTATATCATTACCGATTCAGATTGATCACTGATTTGTGCTGATGATGGGCTAATTGAATGAAAAGATTTACTTGGCATCTCATCAAAGAAAATTGTTATAGTATAAAGTCATCATTTGACTTTACAAACACTTAAATTTAAACTGCAAAATGATTAATTACAGTTAAATGCTTCAATACTTTCTCTACAGATTACTTGCTTAAAACTGCCTGCTATTTTAACCATGGTCTTTTAAAACTCTGTGTCTGGGACCAGGCTGCTAAAACTTTATTACACTAGCATTACATCATTTATAGAATTTTTCAGATTATTAAGTTGGGTTTTGGTGGGCTTTATGTTGCTTTGTCTTCAGTTTTCTATGTTGTGTCTTTTGTACTGTTATCTGTGTATTGGTCTTATTCTTTTATAGCCATGGCATGTCAGTTTGAATGTCCCCCTAGTATCTTTTGCCCCTCCTTGGTACATTGCAAAATAGTCAGGTTTTACATCTACTTATCATATTTAGTGCCCATCAAAAAGAAGCTCTATTTGTTGAGATACAAAAATTATTTGTTTGTGCATTAAATCATATATTTTGGCAGGCTGCACATTTTAAATCTTTAAATTTTTTATTAACTTTCTCAGAAGCAGAGAAATATTGTAATACACTTGATGCAGTGTTGGAATCTATATTCATTCATTTACAATACTTATTAATGTTAAAATTCATTTATCATATTAAGTATATGACATAATCACATGTATTTTGGTGAGTCTCTATGTGCTATGTACCATATCTACACTAATTATGTACAAAATCCATGTCTTTCAAATAAATTACATAATTTATATATTGGTCCAAATTATGTCAGTACCTGTTGCAGATATCACCATTATTTAAATTAACAGGTAAGGTTTTGTAGTAAATTAACAGATAATTATATAATTAACATGGTACCAGGAACTAATAAATCAGACATTTTAAAAATACCACTATTTCCTGAATTTAAGAAATAATTGAGCTGTTAAAACAATTATTTCTATAATATGTTAAGTCGTGAGACAAAAATTGTTTTAGACATGAAATCATCTGAGATCACTTCCTGGATTATTGCTTTTCAAATACTCCAAGTATTATATAATGCATGCATGTACATTATATAATATTGAATTAACTATTTTTAGCATTTTTACAATTGTATTTAAAAAGAATTAATGCAAAAATCAGCTTATTGATACTTATTTTAATGGTATTAAGGGTTACTTAAAAATGCTTTTACATTAATTTGATTGGCATCAGTCTGGATGGATTTATTTTTTTCTTTACTTAATTATAAAGAACACAACTATGGAGAGGTTATTTTGTCCCTGCCGCAAGCGAAGGTGGCATTACGTGTTACACTTCACTGTCTGTCCATCCCATTTTTCTTTCCAAAGTTTTCCTCATCAATATTGTTCACAGAATATGAATTGGGGCAGTGAGTCACTTACTGTTCTAGAGTTATGCCCCTTTATACCATGGAAAATTGAAAAAATTAACAGGGAAAACACATGCTCTCGAAAAGGATTATTTATAAGCACATTTCATGTAGATTCAGTGGCGGATCCAGTGGGGGGTGGGGTTCCGGGGGTTGGAACCCCCCCTTTTTTTTTTGGCAGATCAATGCATTTGAATGGGAGCATATAGTTGGAACCCCCTTTTTAAAATGGCTGGATCCGCCACTGAGATTGAATCTGTATTAAAAGACCACCTGACCTGTCTAAAGAGACCACTTTATGTGCTATCCTAAGAGGACCCTTAAAACTACCAATTTTTTTTTATCTAATCTTATAACATGTAATCAAAAGGAACCTTAGAACATTTATAACTTACAACCTTCCAGTAAATAATCAGCTGATTAAGAGAGATTAATTAAATCATCACAACCCTACAGTCAATGTGTGTGGCTCTAACAAGGGTTACAACTGCCAATTAAAAACAACTGTCTGGCATTCCCATGTTTCTATCTTAATATACTACTGTAAATTCAGAAATTATTGTGTGCATTTATTAATGAGAATTTTGTAGAATAGACATGAAAAATGCCTGATTAATTATTGCAATTTCAATAAATAAAATTTAAAATAGAAATGGGACATGTGTCAAGGAGACAACAGCCGGCCAAAGAGCAGAACACAGTCCAAGGCCACCAACAGATATGTATCAGATTTCAGAATATGAGTTATTTATTTATTTATTTTATATGAGTTCTTATCATTGCATTTATGACTTATTAATCATTTGCATTAAAAGCCTCACATATATTTCTGATTTACAGTAACTTGTATAAACCTACCAGCCAAAAAGCTCACATGTGAAATTGCAACATAGACATTTTTTTAAGAATATTAAAAATTCAACGTCAAATTTTTCCAATTTTTTTTTTCTTTCCTTGCTACTCTTATCTTTTATTTACCTCTAAATTTTGAAAAAATAAAGGTATTAAGATAATCTATTTATAAAATGTACAGACTAGATCTGCTATATAATTGATAGCATCTCAAAATCCTATTTTATGTTAAAACGAAACAAGAAATAACACACAATTAAAATCTGAACCAGACAATTTCATATGCATTGGATTACAAATATAAGAAGATACTTTCAAATATTTAATTGAATGGCTACACCAAGCAGACATTTATTAAATAACAAATATATTTATCAAACATTTATCAAAACATCAAAAGTTTTAATTATGACATAAACTGCACTTCTTCATAATAGTCTGCAGTTAAATATATATGACAGCTAAAAATGAACATCAATATAGTCACATCATATTAGTTTTGTCTGCATTTCATTTTTTCTGGGAGCTATTAAACCTTTAAAAAGATATTAAACCTTAAATATCTTTTTAACTGACAACAAGCTGGGATGATAAAAAGTTTATTACCTCTTAACTGCCAACATGAATACTTCTCTTACATATAAATCAACCTCATATGTGTTGAACCTTTTGTTCAAAAAGTGCACATGACCTTCAATAATGCATAAAGTTTACTAATTTTTAAGTGAGAAAAAAGTTTATTCAGCAATTTCTGCTTTCCTGCTGTCAGCACGTAATTCCAGTTGGAGCTACAGTTGGACATTCACTAATTTGTTAAAGACTTTATTCAGCAACTTCTACTTTGCTGATGTCAGCATTTATTCCATAGCTAGTTGGGACATTGGTGGATGGTAAAAATTACCAGTGTTAAATTTTGGTATGGTCCAGCATCATCCAGATTCATATTATTAGTTCTACCTTACTGAGGATTGATTATTTTTCTTGCGAAAATAATTTTTTTGTGGATGTTGTGGGTATCCATGAACTCTTGATTTTAATGTTCAGCAAGTACAAATTTTTGGTATGCTTAATGTAAGTGTACACTATGACAAATCTACCTTAATGAAACATCCCAAAAAATGTTTCCTCGGGTCACGTAAAACTAGTTTCCATGATAATAAATGAATCATCTTAAGACTAAAATTTGGGTATAGACATGAAATGAAGATGTTTTTACATTTGCAATACATCTACTCCTGGAGCTAATCTTCAATACAACAAACAAGTAATATGTCCCTAAAAAGGGTAAAAGTTGGTTTCAAAGCTGAATTCCAGCTTCAGGAACTTTCACTGAAAACAAACCAAATACAAAAAATATTTTACAAACCTGTAACACAGTGTTAACAATTTTATCAATAGAAGAGAAATAAGTCTCCCATAAGAACTGTGTTTGTTGTTTCAGCGCCAAAATCTCTGGAACAGACAAGGATCGGACAATGGATGGAACCTGAAAAATATGTAAGAAGATTAAAATAATTTTTGCTATTCATATCAAACTTATATGTAAGGGAGATAACTCTTTAGTTTTACATTGTTGCTGATAAAATTTACAAGACAAAATAATGTTTACTGATCATGTGACTACTATCTTACTGATATGTATGGGAGATAACTCTTAGTTTTCACCGATAAAAATACTTCACTATCTCCAATAAGGAGCAATGAACATGCATAAAAACTTCTAAAGGTTACAATACTGCCAATCTAAACATCATCTAAAAACAAATGTATCTCAGTGTGCAAGACTTTGGTTATTAGCTTAACCACCCAAATGTTAAGATAAGAACTACTCTGATTTAAAAATACAACTGGTATTGACAGGGAAAATTTCAGAGGTTTGCTTTGCTTATTTCAAGATCATACATAGTGCTTGAAAACCTTCTTCATGGAATCAATAATATCTGAATATAATGCTAAGTATTTTTTTTTTTTATTTCTATCTGTATTAAAAATAACAAGCTGAGGTTATAATTGAGACTATTAACTCTCCACCAGAAACCAAATAACATAGAAATAAGCAACTATAATGTACTGTAGGGCATTTAACAATGAGCAAAACCCATACTACATAGCAGAGTTAAAAGTTTTAAAACAGTTATTAGGAATAGGCACATAGATAGTCTAAAATTACATGTTTACATAATTTTTATCTTTGGAAAAACTCAGAGATTTTATATTATCATTTATCAAATGAAATGGGACATTCCTGAGGTTTAACCTTCCATCAACTAAAAGTACTATATAAATAATATACTTGAACCACCCCCAACTTTTAACTACAGGTAATTAAACTTAATCAAAGGTAAATGCTACAATTGACCATCCATATAATTGGTCAAATTTAAAGGTTAAGAACTTAGACTATTGTACTAGTAGACCAAATCATTAAATTAATTATCAAAACTAAACTAGGGGTTTTACTGACAGAATGGAATGCTATTCAAAGTAAGATTAATATACCAAACATGAAAGAATTTAATGTTTAGGCCATTTTGGTGGTTTAACCTTTCAGTCCTTAAATATAACAAAAGATCATATTTATATGAAAGTTAGACTAAAAGAAAATAATGATTATCAGAAGAATTTGACTTAAGGTGGTACCCATCACTTTCACTAAAATTAATTTGGCTCATTCAATTTTCATAAAACTTTGACAAAATGTTTACTTTGACCCTTTGACAAAAATATAATAATTATAACACTGGTTATATAGCAGTTTGACAAACACTAATTTTGATCATTGAGAAGCTGAATATTTCTTTAACTATAACAGTGACTTTAACATTCAGCTTATTTTTTACAGAGTTATCTCCCTGCAGTGCTGTGTTTTACCTTAAATAATGAAATTCAAAATTATATGAATGCAGATATCTCAGGTTAGTCTTGTAAAAAAAATATTGTACTAGATACGAGTTTTTTTTTATCAAAGGATTGTGAAAATTTTCATGACATTTGGTTGTGGCAAACTTAAGTTAGAGAATTTAAACGAAAAATTCAGCAATTTCCATTTGTATATATGAAGGTGAAAAGCTATAAGTAAAAGACACCAACAAAATTTAAACTAATGAGATCCATGTTTTGTGGTAAGAAACATTGTGCAAAATAAATGATGCCTGGTTGATGCAAACTTCAGTTAGAGAACGGAAATGAAAAAAATTAGACATTTTTCCATTTGCTACTCTGAGTCAAATTTGATCTATATTCTGTGATATTATGTATATCTTTCATAACATTTGGTTGAGGAAAACTAAAGTTAGAGAATGGAAACAATTTCGGGATGTAAAGATTATAGGATGTTTGAACGGTGGGAAATCTGAAAAAATTAACACGTTTTATCTTTAGTACATGAGTCTGGGTCTCTATAAGTTATACAAATACTAAATTCAACTACTTTTTTGTCGATTCATCATCATCTATGTCTGACCTACATGTATTATAAGTCCCATACTTATCTACTTAATGTGACGATATTTGAATGTCAAAGTCTACCTGTTTCTAAAGCTCTATACTTAATTCTGTCAAAGGCATGGGTTATAAAATAAGTTGAGGCAATCTAAATGTATTAAAGAACGGAAACCAACTTTGGGACCTACATATGTATGGATGGACATACATATGGAAGAACCTATGGACAAGGGTAAAACTGAATGCACCCTCTCCTATGGCAATCTAAAGTAAGGGAACGGTAACCAACTTTGGGACTTACATACATAATGGACAGACGTACAGACAGACGAACAAGGGTAAAACTTAATCTTAATGCCCCCTCCACTACTGTGGGGATGAAAAAACAATAAAAGATAATACTGGGATGATAAATTTGAAAATTCTAATTATTGACATATAAATCATAATCAAAAATTCTAAGATTTCTTGCTCTATAATATATACTTTTAATTTTTTAAATCCAAAATAATTCACACAACTTTTTAGTACACTGGCCCTCTAAGATGTACAAATACAAAATCGACATCATCATTGTGTCTGACCTACATGTAGTTTAAGTCCCATACTTATCTACTTAATGTGACGATATTTGAATGTCAAAGTCTACCTGCTTCTAAAGCCCTATACTTAAATACCTACAAAGTCGTGGGTTATAAAATAAGTATATAATTGTCCGGTCATTATGACCTGTTCCCAAGAGTATAATGTCACCAGTCTCTTCAGAGCAGTGTCTGACCCTTGACTCAAGGACCTGTTCAAGTACTATTATAAAGGACACGCTGCTCCTTGTGATAACATAAAGAAGACAAATAATGGAATTTATTACATTGCTTGAATTACTGGATTTCCCAGTGAAATAAATACAGAACAACACTGATAACTAACTCGTGCCCTACACACACTCATAAATTAATGTATCCAGGGGTAAAAATTTGGTTGATTATATAGGGAATCATTGAAGCTTGACTGGATCGCCCCCCCCCCCCCCCTTTTTTAGGTCAGTCAACCCCCTCCCCCTTATAAAAAGATTTGGATCCGCCACTGGTGTTGTTCGGTCACTCATTGGATATTTTTCTATTCTTTGTCTAAGTTTGATAAGTTAACTCCAATTGGTGGACACTTTCATACAACTCTCAACCAATTATTTGTTAAAGTAATATACATGTACCTGATGACTCTCAAATTGTCTTGTGCCATATTTCAAGTGATGACTAATTGGTAACTTATTTATTGTTATGAAATGTTATTGGTAGCTTTTAAATTCATTATAGCACCAGTCCTTCAGATAATTGGGATTTGAAATGAAAACCATAACACATTCTTTAAGTGCTTGTCCTAACCAATACCAAAATCACCATCATTAGTTCAATACCAGCAGCTTGTTTATATAGTCTAGCTTCTATCTGAGATTATTGTTTTTAATATATTTATCTTCAATATGTAAAATAAATGATGATTTAAGAAGTCTTTTTTAATGATTTAAAAACTCAATACAAAGATTTTTCTGATAATAAAATGAAATATATACCAAATCCAACCACTATTCAGCAAGTGGAATCTTTAGGCTCCTTTATTAAACAATCTATGGAACTGAGGACAGGGGGCACTTGAGGTCATTTGTTAATGTTTTGGTTTATTTTTATTTTTTATGTAAATTTTAATGTCATCATTATATTGTTGTTATCACATGTAATTGTCATGCCTTTGGCCCTCTTAATGGGTCTAATTTGTGCTATAATAAAGTTATATTAGTTTCTCTCTATCTGTTATAGTTTTCAAGATTATAAACCCGCAAAATCAAATAAAATGCTAAATATCATGACGACATCAAATTTAGCCACAAATCCAGGACTTTAATTTCTGTAATGTTGACTTATTTGTTGATCATTACTAAAGACATGATTTTGATCAATCACAGAGATGACAATAAAACAGCAACAAAACAGCACATAGAAAAAAAATCAAATCTATAGGTAAGCAAACTGTCACCCTTAAACATCTTGACAAGTTAGGATTAAAATCTATCAAAATATCTGAAGAGTAAACATAAAATTCCTTAATGGACAAAAACACTCTTAGATATTTGTAAACTGTCACATCTGAAGGTTGCAGACTTCCAACATGTGTTAGTGTAAAACTAAGCTTTCAAATAATTTGTCCTTCTAAAATGGCCATTAATTTTGATTACTATACAGCCCCCCACAGCAGGATATTAAGCAGGTGTGATCTTCTTAATAATTTATTAGTACAAATCATCCTCCTGGGTTAACACTATGACAAAGTACAGGTGTTAAGTACAAAGGTATGTCACTTTATCAATCAGTATCTAATATTTACATAGTACTCTCAAGAAGTACAATTGTATAGTGACTGATATATGGTAGAATCCTCCCAAGCTCTGCCTCCCCCCCCCCTTTTTGTTCATTTATGGACCTACATTTAATATGGTTAAAAAAGTAATGCAGACTTTTCACAAGTTCCACACCAAACATTGTTTAGTTTGGGGTCCCCATTTTCAAAATCCTAAATCCTCATCTGAAATCCCGAAAGAATTTTTTTCTATGTTTTTCAGTCATCCATCAATCTATATATTAATGTTCTACAGTTAAAGGTTCTTTTTCTAAACATCTTTTTTATGTTATGTTCTCAAGAGTAAAAAAACATTCCTTCATGTTGATAACAGTCATCTATGCCCTCATTAAACTGTCAAACCATAACCTCAGTACAAAAGACCATTTAATTTAATGGTCATCTCAAAATACACAAGTTAATACAAATTAATTGAGATAAATAGTATAAAACTTCAAAGTAGACATCTGTGAGCATGTTATCTCAGTTAACCTTAAGATTATCATCTCTTTGATAACAGTTATGAGATTCTTTGATTTAACACTTTCTGAGAAAGAATGATATTTTAACTAAGTGTGTAATAAAGATGAACTGCTTAGGTGATAGCATAGGAATCAAAGCCTAAAACCCTATTCACAAACCTGGATAATAAAGGGTCCAAAACATTTGTATATGTATATGAGAATAAGAGGATGTGATATGATTGCCAATGAAACAATAATTTTAAGAGCACCTTCCATAATATTTCAACAAGAGTGCACACGCTGAAATGTCTCGCCTTCTTTACTAATCATTGATATTATATTGATAGTCCTAAGAATAAAGCTAAGCTTTATTACAACTACCACACAAACAGAACATTAACCAAGATAACTAAACAAAGACCAATGAACCTTGAAAATGAGGTCAAGGTCAGATGAACCATGCCAGGCAGACATGTACAGCTAACAATGCTTCTCTACAACATATATAGTTGACCTATTACTTATAGTTTAAGAAAAATAGACCAAAACACAAAAACTTAACACTGTGCAATGAACCGTGAAAATGAGGTCACAGTCAAATAAAACCTACGCAACTGACATAAAGATCATAAAATATTTCCATACACAAAATATAGTTTTGACCTATGGCATATAGTATTAGATAAAAAGACCAAAACTCAAAAACTTAACTTTGACAACTGAACCATGAAAATGAGGTCAAGGTCACATGACATCTGCCCGCTAGACATGTACACCTTACAATCATTCCATACAACAAATATAGTAGACCTATTGCATATAGTATGAGAAAAACAGACCAAAACACAAATTTAACTATAACCACTGAACCATGAAAATGAGGTCAAGGTCAGATGACACCTGCCAGTTGGACATGTACACCTTACAGTCCTTCCATACACTGAATATACTAGCCCTATTGCTTATAGCATCTGAGATATGGACTTGACCACCAAAACTTAACCTTGTTCACTGATCCATGAAATTAGGTCGAGGTCAAGTGAAAACTGTCTGACAGACATGAGGACCTTGCAAGGTATGCACATATCAAATATAGTTATCCTATTACTTATAATAAGAGAGAATTCAACATTACAAAAAATTTGAACTTTTTTTTCAAGTGGTCACTGAACCATGAAAATGAGGTCAAGGACATTGGACATGTGACTGACGGAAACTTCATAACATGAGGCATCTATATACAAAGTATGAAGCATCCAGGTCTTCCACCTTCTAAAATATAAAGCTTTTAAGAAGTTAGCTAACGCCGCCACCGCCGTAGCCGCCGGATCACTATCCCCTAAGGTCGAGCTTTCTGCAACAAAAGTTGCAGGGTCGACAATAAACCACTAAAATAAGCATGGTCTCATGTTTAGAGCTCAAATATGCAGCAGTGCTTTGGAAATGGGTTTCAATTGATCATTAAAGAGAAGAAATTGCATGATCTACAGAACAAAGATTCACTAACGCCAATAGAAATAAAAGTGAAGTGAAATTGAATGCCAAAAATTAGTACATGTATTCATATTGTGAAATCTATGAACTTGATTGCCTTCAAATTTTGTAAAAATTTGCGGCCACACAGTAGCAACTATCAATTCATTGCTACCTGTATTGGCAAATATTTCATGCATAAAGATAAATTTAAAAAAAAAACTTTTAGAGTGTTTGTTCCATTCAAGAAATAGATGCAGTTTTTTTCTTTATTGATGTCAAAATTTCTCAAAGATTTCCTGAGAATTTGTTTTCACATAGAGATAGACATCACAATTTATAATGTACTTGACACATTGTTAAGGTTTAATGCTATTGTTTTGGTCTGGTGAAAAAAATAACATGGGAGAACTGATATGCTTCAATACATTAACATATTATCACAATATGCTGATTCTGGAAGAATTCCTCTTTGGTTTTCACCAACAATGATTTAATACCTTATCAACACTCCTTTCTAAAATTCATAACCTTCAGCCTTGAAATATCAAATAGAGGCTCCAAGTGTATTTCATTGAGGCCTTTACTAAAGTCCACAATTTTAATCATATTTCATAGAAGATCCAGATTGGCATTAAATGTTCTGCAATGGTGCCTATCCTCACAATATCATGACATATTAAAAAGTATACATATTTTTTTTCAAGTCTGTGTAGTCAAAGATTTTCAAGCAGGAATAAAAGTATTTTGACTAATCTGGATAACTTCAGAAATTGCATATTTTGAATGTTTTTTATCAGCTTTCATGGTTTCCCCTAAAAAGTGGTTCAAAGATAGCTATAGAAGATAGTGATTAATTTCATAGGGAACTTTAAATTTTAAAGGATGCAGGCTTCAATTCATTTCTTGGGGCTATAATAAGTACACCATGCATACCATCTATACGGAAAATATAGAATTCATATTGTCATGATCAGTGGCGGATCCAGGGGAAGGGGGGGTTGGAACCCCCCTTTTTTTGGCCGATCAATGCATTTGAATGGGAGTATATAGTTGGAACACCCCCACCCCCCCCCCCCCCTTTAACTCTGTGTTGGGAACCCCCCTTTTTAAAATGGCTAGATCCCCCACTGATAATTGTCAAGTAAACTTATCTAAACTGTTTATACAGAGTTATTTTGAGTGATGTAATCATAAACTGTAATGATTGTTTATGCCCAATTGCCACCGGAAGACATGTATCACCATTTAGTCATGCATCTGTGACAAGGGAGACAAATAACAGATTGCTATACAAATAGAGGAAATGCAGATAAATAACTGGTAGCTCATCATCATGCCAAGTATCGTATTATGTCAGTTCATATCAGCAGCTTTACAAAGGAATTAAATAAGATTTTTACTTGCGAAAGCCCATTGTGTGCAAAAAAAAGCAAAATAAAAAATCGGCAGATTAGGCCATGTAACAATTATTGTTTGATTTTACCCCCAGGGTCAATGCTTTTTTTCTTCTCAGACTATTGTCAGTGATGTTTGAATTGTCTTATAATTTAGATTATTTCATAAAAAGTTTTATTTATCTGCCTTCTTAGAGATAATATATCACATATATAAAGATCAAGATCTGAGATCAAGATATAATGTCAAACAGAAGTTTCCTGTCAAGCTGTTTTTTTGTCAGTCAGATTTAAGAAAGAACAAAAATCTCTGTTACATGAAAAACTGATGTGCTTTGTTTATTTTTCTTCCAAAATATATAATCTTATTAAAAGTTTTTTCCAGCCTGCAGATATAACCTTTAAAATTTCATATATCAGACAAAATCCAATCGCTTTAAACAATTCTTTCTTTCAAATTAAAGGACTATGGGAATTCTAATTGTTCTTACACCAAAATGAAGAAAAAAAATCCATTGTTTAGAATGCTTTAAACCAAGCACAACACCTTGGTGTACGCTTTTGAAAATATTACCCAGAATGCATAATAGACTCTCATACATGTGAACATCCCGACAGGAGTACAATAATCCTGTTTTCAGGGATCTTCTCCCGTCTAGGAAAAAAAACTCCCATGTATGAAATATTTCATGAATGAAAATTTTTCGGACGCCATATTTGATAATTTCTGAAATGGTGATTGGATAGTTAAAGAGAAGGACACCATTTTTAAGACACAAGAACAAACCACTGACACCCACTAAATCTGCCCTAATTTTTTGCATTCCTCTTTAACTATTTAAAGTTTCTGTGAGAAAGTTAGAGATATATTTGCACATTTTAACTACACCAACAACATGGCCATCTTTATGCAGCAGTATCATATGTATCTGTGCACCAGACTAGATAATACAGATAAAATTATTAGCATCACAAAAATGTAGGCTGAGATCTCTAACTATGATAAAACACAGACAAACTTTAAGTGCTCGCCATTTTATTGTTTTGGGTGCTAGTTTGGGGGACAAAATAATAGAGTTAAAATCATTAGCAATTCAATTCAATTCAATTCAAATATTTATTGTCACATATAAACTCTTAACAATACGTTTGTGACAAATTATATAAACATACACAAAATACATTTCACAAACAAAACCATAGGAAAACATATCCCATAAAACATAAAGAGTAAAAAAGCTAAACAATCTATCTATATATATATTATCCAACGCAATCATAGGTTTGAATGTTGTTTTCAATTTAGAATCATGTACTGTAGTACGCCGCTAGATTAAAACTGACAAGGAAAGGTAACACACGGCCAGCGAAAGCTCTTTTTTTGAGAGCCCATGTGGTCGTGTGGTCTAGCGGGACGGCTGCAGTGCAGGCGATTTGGTGTCACGATATCACAGTAGCATGGGTTCGAATCCCGGCGAGGGAAGAACCAAAAATTTGCGAAAGCAAATTTACAGATCTAACATTGTTGGGTTGATGTTTAGAGAGTTATATATATATATATATATAATTAGCATCACAAAAATGTAGGCTCAGAGATTTGGAACTATGATAAAACACAGACAAACTAAATGCTTAGCTATTTTATTGTTTTGGATGCTTCACATTTAATCATTTATCATATTATATTTAAAGTTTGGGAGAGATTTACCATCTGGTAGATATAATTGATCATTATGATATAACAGGTATAAAACTTTACATTCTTTTTAAGTATTACTTTATCTGTATAACCTTGGCATTGTTTTCCTCATTTTCTCTCTGCTTATTCAGCTGTATAAATTTACACTTAAGACACAAATGCAATGAAGTTTTGGAAAAAACCATGACCAAGATTATAACACATAAAATTGAGAATGGAAATGGGGAATGTGTCAAAGAGACAACAACCCGCCCAAATAAAAAACAACAGCAGAGGGTCACCAACAGGTCTTCAATGTAGCGAGAAATTCCCGCACCCGGAGGCGTCCTTCAGCTGGCCCCTAAACAAATATATACTAGTCCAGTGATAATGAACGCCATACTAATTTCCAAATTGTACACAAGAAACTAAAATTAAAATAATACAAGACTAACAAAGGCTAGAGGCTCCTGACTTGGGACAGGCACAAAAATGCGGCGGGGTTAAACATGTTTGTGAGATCTCAAAATATATATATTGTAAAAATAAGCAGACCAACCACAAGTGACCAAATGACATAGAAATTAACAACCATATGTCATTAATGTTTCTTGGTACACTGAAAAAAGGGTACATGGTAAGTAATACCTCAACCAGGACTAGGTACCAATAATACCTCAACCAGGACTGAAGGTACCAGTAATACCTCAACTAGGAATAGGTAGCAGTAATACCTCAACCAGGACTAGATATCAATAATACCTCCACAAGGACAAGGTACCAGTAATACCTCAACTAGAAAAAAGTACCAGTAATACCTCAACTAGAAAAAGGTACCAGTAATACATCAACCAGGACTAGGTATCAGTAATACCTTCACAAGGACAAGGTACCAGTAATACCTCAACTAGGAAAAGGTACCAGTAATACCTCAACCAGGACTAGGACTCAGTGATACCTCAACCAGGACAAGGTACCAGTTATACCTCAACCAAGACAAGGTACCACCAGTAATACCTCAACCAGGACTAGGTACCAGTAATATATCAACCAGGACAAGGTACCAGTACTCAACCAGGACAAAGTACCAGTAATATATCAACAAGGACTGGGTATGTAACCAATTATATCTCACTCAGGACAAGGTACCAGTAATACATCTATCCATTTATTAGACAGCAGTAATACCTCCAACCATTCCAAAGAAGGTTATAAAAGAGTAATATCTCAACCAGGACAAGGTTATCTCAATCTAGACAAGGTACCAGTCCAGACATGGTACTAATAATATCTTAATCCAAACATGGTACCAGTTATACAAACAGAACACTTTACCAATCCATTAAAATAAGTTAAAACATCAAATTACGCAACCATGTAGTCTCTAATGTGCTTTCATTTTAACTGGTTACATAAGCAAACTATTATGTAATAACGAATAATTGAATTTTTGGTAAGTTTGTCCCGTCAGTTCAATTACCTTTCCATGATCAAAGAAGTAACAGTAGACACACACATCCTGTATCTTGTATACACATTAAAATGCAACCATTTACTTTTAAAGAAACTACTACATATAAATTATTATATAAATGTACACCTGTTTAACCAATATTGTTTTTTCACTATATAAGTGTTTTTATGTCACAAAATATTATATAAATGTACTCTTCATGCACGTGTTTAACCGATATTGATTTTAACTATAACCGTTTTTATGTCAAAAAATATTATATAAATATATGTAAGAGTTTAAAAGATAAAATTTTATCAAATATAGCATGTTCATGTAAAATCTTTTAGGTTAATTTTACCTATTAAGTTGAAATGTAAGCATTTCTGTGTCACAACATTACCACATACAAACATCTTTTCATTTTTTTTTTAATTATGGCTTTAATATATAGTCAGGGTTATACATCACCCTTTCAGCACCACCTATTCAAGGTGTCACAGAGTTTTAAAAAATATAACAGCAAATGAAATACCAAAAGTTGTGAAGCAAGTCAAAAAGATACAAATGTTTTAATACAAAACAGTTGTAATTAGACTACCATTCAGGATAAATAATTTGCATATGGGCCCAAAGTTTTCACGTATATTTTCTCAAAAATAATTCTACATAAAAACAGTTAAATAAACATTGTGTTATTGAAATGAGTAAAACTTATATATGTAAGCAATAAAAGGCACTGAGGGCACAATTGACGTATATATTTAGGTAATTTTTAGTTATTTTAATCCTCTTTTTTGACTTGTTATATGGGTCAAAAGAATATATGGATTGATTGATGTATGCTTAATTTCTAGTGGCAAATAGTTCCTGCTTGTTCAGGATACTTGAAAAATTGTTAAGAATCTGTATTAAGAATTGTTCAAATATCCCTTCCAATTCTATTTGGAATAAAAATATCATAACTTTCAAAATGGTACTCTCTCTTCAAGTAAAATGATTAAAGCTCATAAAAATCTCTTTTTAAAGTACATGGAAATAAAAGTATTTATATATTTTACATATTGGCCTATATTTTAAAATTCTAGGTCACTAAGTTAATGAAGATTTAACCCACAGACAAAATCAAACAACTAAATGATATGCAGGACTTGAAATAAAATATGCCCAGGGACAAAAGTACTATTATTACACTAACTACCTGTTAAATTAAATAAAATACATAACACGTTTTCATCGAGTAAGTCACATTTTGCAAGTCACTTTAGCATGTATAGTGCAGTTTCTCATCATAATGTATGCAGTGTTTTCACTTTTGGCCCACATACATTAAAGTATATATAAAACCTTTTATGTTGCTAATTATTATTTTGTATGAATAAAATAAGATTTTGTGTAGACTTAAGACTCGAAAAACTGAAAGACATCTTTAGAGTTAACTTTTCTAAGGAAATAATGAAATTTTCAAATAAATATTGAATAGGTGCACTATGTCATTATAAATTAGGTACATGTATATGAAGATTTGTAAAAAGAGCTCAATATCCCTTGTAGATTTTGAAAAAGAGAAGGCTAATGCTGCTTCAAGACAGCACTCACACCCGCAAAGTGGAAAGGGATTAATACAAGTTGTAATAACTTGTTTCCTAGACTTGCTACAATTCCCTTTCTATTATCTCTCTGTTACTAATTTATATGTTTACTGATAAGTGCCAGCCTACTGATTTCCCTTGGAGAAAGGCTTCCTCTTGCAGATGTCAGTTATAATTGTAATCTCCTAAATTTAAGTTATAGCAGTAAAATTATTAAAGGGGCAAAATTGAAAAAAAAGAAAAAACATAATTAGGAAGGGACATGTAGCAAGTCTACTTGTTTCCCTATCCACTTTAAATAAATATGTTTAAACAAAGAATTCTCACTATAATAGTCCTCCACCAATAAAACCTTAACAATAGAGGTCCAATATACAATCATACCATATTTTCTTTTTTTATAAATAGTGGTTGTTTAGACCATTCTATATTGCAAGGAAAAATGTATCTACACTATGATGAATCACTTCTACATGTATTAATGTATCTAGCAACTTAAGTCAATACATATAGTTTCATATATGTATGTCAACATTTTTTTTTTTTTAATCCTTGGAAGAAGACATATATATAGCTGTCTGGACAATGGCTACTTTCAACATTCAAACAATATTTTATATTTAATCCCAACAAGACATATAGTTTTATATACGTTTGTCAAAGAATATTTTATATTTTATCCTTTGGATGAAGACTAATGTCTGGACAATGGCTACTTTCAACATTTAAGGTCTTTGGAATTGAATGCTCAATAATCGCCTATTGGTACTATAAATTAAATGATTCATGGGTCAGGGTAATGTGTTCATAAAATTGCCTCCCTGTGGTGGACACATTAATCACCCTTTAGATGTTTGCTTTAATTCTATATGAAATAAAATAACTTTACTTTTCATAAAGTTGAAAAGATGATTTAATTCTCTAGTTCAGGTCCATAAAGCTGTAGTTATGTCTTTGTCATATTGCCAAATGATTTTTTAATCCATTCATACCAAATTGTCAACATTTAACCGCCCCTTTTTTCACCCTATCTAAACATCCAGTTGATAAATGTGTGTTTCATTGTCCATATTGAGTTAAAATTTGATTCCTAAGATTTAACATATAATTTTGTTAAGATTATATTTTATAGAATGCTTGAAATATTATTTGCCAAGCTGTTTTCTTAGCGATAAAGTCCAAGTGACAAATTTGATTTTAACCTTCGAACAAGCAAGATAAAAATCATTCAAAAATTAGATCTTATTCAATTACCTGTTATTCAGGGTATGAGCTTACATAAGCAAATTGTATTTTACACTTTGATTACACACAGCATATTTATCTCCAGATTGTGCAAATTAGCAGAAAATTTGAGGACAGAATTACTTCTGTAAGGGGTATTATGTAAATGTGTTTAATCAAGAGAAAATTAGGACTACAGTATTCAAATTGTATCAACTTTCCTACGAAAAAGGATAATTTCTATCTGTAGCCTAATTGGTGTTTTATCAAAACAAAATGAGGTCCTGACTGTAGTCCAATTTTATCAACTTTACTTAACGAGAGGAGTGTAAATTTGAGCTGGAAATACCCCTATAAGTATACTTAATATAAACATAGGAAGATAGTATGTTTGCCTATGTAACAACTCTTCATAAGAGACCAAACAACGTAAAATGTAACAATTATAGCTAGGTCCCCTTAAAAGTAAATTTTTCATCTTGTTGCTGGTTGGGTGATGTTAATTCTTTTTCCAAGCATTTTAATGTAAATTGCTCACCAAAACAGCTATTTCAAATTTTATCAACCTTACTGAGTCTTGTATCAAATGTTTCTGTTATTTATTTGGCTAGTGTGAAAGTATGTTGACCTTTGCCATGTTTGCAGACCTCAAATTTACCTTCTGGATATCATATATGATCAATCAGGTCACATAACTCTTGTTTGGCCAAGAACTTTTGTTTAAAGTGATTGATATTGATATAAAAAATCAACCATACAACTAATCTATGAAAACAGACTTCTTCTGTGAGTAAGAGCTTGAAACATGTTATAAAGAAAGACCACTCAAGTTGTGACTGTATTTTGCCATCAAAGAAAATTTTCCCCTTGGGATACCTCATCTTAATTTGCAATGACTGCACAATTTAACTGCATTATTTAAAAGGATATATGTACTGTTTGATTCTGATCAAAGTAATTTTAATTGCAGGTTAACTTTACATTGTACATGTTGTATAATAGGAAGTTATCTGATAATCTAGTATAAATTTAGATCTTAAGATTGTGCAGCGTGTGCAAAATTATTCAAGTAAAAATAGATAAGTTTCCTTCTTTTAAATGGCTAAAAACTAAGGTTTTTTAAAGTTAAGAAATAATATTTGAATTTTATTGTAAAACTGTCTGTATTGTTCATTTCAAATGAATCAATTCTTTGACTGATAGTCTGAAATTGTCTATGGTTAAATTGAATAAAATTGAGAATGGAAATGGGGAATGTGTCAAAGAGACAACAACCCGACCAAATAAAAAACAACAGCAGAGGGTCACCAACAGGTCTTCAATGTAGCGAGAAATTCCCGCACCCGGAGGCGTCCTTCAGCTGGCCCCTAAACAAATATATACTAGTCCAGTGATAATGAACGCCATACTAATTTCCAAATTGTACACAAGAAACTAAAATTAAAATAATACAAGACTAACAAAGGCCAGAGGCTCCTGACTTGGGACAGGCGCAAAAATGCGGCGGGGTTAAACATGTTTGTGAGATCTCAACCCTCCCCCTATACCTCTAACCAATGTAGAAAAGTAAAGCATAACAATACGCAAGAAGTTTTTTTTTAAATTTAAGAAATAAGATATGAATTCTGATGCAACGCTGTCAATATTATTCCTTTTGATCGACCAAGTATACACAATTGATCTGAAATTATGAATGCATCTTTTGGTTTATGGTGGTAAGTGATCATATTACATGTAGATCTTCTTATTTTTATATGCAAGCACAAGCCTTGGGAAAGTCTGTTATCAATTTTCATTAAAACTGGGATAACATTATTGAATTTAAAGATTTGTGGACATCAATTCATTATTTGTTGGTAGCAATTATTTGTTAAATGGTTCCACTGTTGCACCACCAGTTGCTTCAATAAAATGAAATCAACAACAGTAAATTTATTTTCAAAAAAGATATATTCTACTCTCTCATCCTATTTTTCTAACTGATGTAGTCCCTTAAACAAACATAATGTCTTTCTTAAAAATAAATAAGATTTCTTGTAAATTGCATCATAGGAATCGCCTTCATAAGGGACAATAACATCAACAGTTTATGAAGTATAAAATAATTATACCCTGTCATCCTATATTGTTACTTTTTTAAACAAACATAATGTCTTTCTTCAAAAAGTTAATAGGATCTCTTGTAAATTTTTCAATGAAAATATCTTCCTGAATAAATTAGCAAAGCAATGAACCAAACAGAGGAAAATTGATGGATTCAATGCACACACATGTGAACAACCAAAAGTGCATTTAGTACAATCTGTTGTCTGTCATTCCACATGTCATTCAAAACTTTTCAAATTAAGATAAATAATCTGTCCCATGATTCATACAAGAACAGCGGTTTTAAAAAGATTTAAAAAAAATTTGAACTCCACTCTACACTTTCAAGCTGTGCTATATTGTGTCTAAATCTTTGTCACCCGATCGATCGGTGATTATCATGTTAAGTAGGAATACAATATCACATATTTATCAACAAGAATTGCCTGAATATTTCAAATTTTATGTATCTTTCTTAAATATTTATTTCTAAACATTATATGGTTTTTATGGTTTAAACGTGTGAAAATTTCCTTAAAATTTCTTGTATTAGAGCCATTTCAACATCTATTCAACCTGATTTTTACAGAATGTAAGAATTATTTGAGATTTGTTCTATTTTAACAACAAAAGACGACAAATGTTTCCTTTTTATTTCATTATCAAACATCCTTTTACCTCTCATTGTGAAAAACTGTCAACAAATTTAACACCTTCGAATATTATATATACAAATCTTTTTAAATTTGACACGTCAGTAAAATATTTCGTTCTTTTATGAATGACTGTATTCTGTTCAAAAGAACACCTGAAGATGTCGTTATTTTTATGTAACTAGAGTATACAGACTACCACCCTCCTTAGAAATCGTCAGGTGCACTTGTTTGGAAGGATGTGTCAAATCTACTTTGTAAAACCTGGTTACTTAAGTGTATATAACAAGTTCACAATATAAATTATTCCCTAAAACGCAAATTTAAATGCTAGAATCTAATATTTATTGAGAAATTGAACCAATTTGAGATTTAGATAAAAAAAAAAAAAGAAGATTTATCAATTTACAAGGTTGAGGCCTGTGGTGGATCAAGAAATTTTCATATATTCATATATAAGTGGGTACTAATTTGAGTGGATGATGGAAAATTTGCATGTTCGTTGACATTTAATTTCATGGTTTTGCCGAAGTCTTCATACAAGCCTCTGGGAAATTTATCATTCGTTAACATTTAATTTTGTGGTTCACCTTTACCCACGAAATCCATGAAATTGGTATCCAACAAACTATTATAGAATCCACAGTATCGTGCATGGCCAACCCAGATCCCTGCCCTCAATATGGGTACAATTACTGACAGAAGCTATGACAGTCACTGAAGCAAGTGTTACTTTTAACCTGCACAGCAACCCCCTCAATACAGGTCTTATTGACAGAAGGGAGAGGTCAAGGTAACTGTAAATCTATTTATATCCCAGCCACCCTAAGGATGCTGTGTTTTATATTCCTACACAATACAGGTGCCTACAAGCCAAACAACTGTTCATATAGCAGCATGTTTCATATGTATTTCAGATAAATAAATTCTGGAGGCATTCATAGATATTGAATGGACAATTAATCTCTTGTCAAAATAGATGGGATCACTTCCAGCATATTTAATTTAATGAGCAAGGCATTGATTCATACACATTTTTTTTTTCAAAACAAATGTGACTGACATATCTTTAGATTAAAGTTTTAACTCTTCACCAAGTAGAATTTTTTTGTTTAAACAGCAAAGTCATAATAGTCAAGCACTTCTAATCAAGGTCATTGATTCATGGACAAAGAAAGGATATTTTGTAATTCTCAGAATATCAGAACACAACGATTTATCATCTCCAGCCAAACTAAATACAGTGTAACCTGTGATATCCGACACACTGCATGGGGGACCAAAGAAAAATGTTGGATTAAGCAGGGTGTCGGGATACTCAGGTTTTTTTCTGAAGGATAGACATATTTTGGGACCATGAAAATATGTCGATTAAAGCAAAATGATGGAATACTCAGGTGTTGGATTAGAAAGGTTTCACTGTAGGTGTTGGATTAGAAAGGTTTCACTGTACTTTGAAAAGGACGTGTTTTAAGTCGTGAACACAGTAAATGCTTGGTTTACACACTGATAACCTCACAGACATAACAATTACAGGGTTATGTAAGATCTAAGGGGAATTAAGTAAAGAAATTGACTTAATCCTATTGTCTATAGACAAACTGAATTATATCTAATTCACGACGGTGACGTAATATTTAGACAAGTACTAAGCAATGTTAGGATCAGTCAAACGGAAGCATGCAGTTTTACCCAAGATACGGAGACATTTTACCTTTGATTTGATCATTTCACTTTTGACTCCTTTAAAACTGTCACTCTGCATTAAAACTTGACAATCAAGTACTTATCTTTATAATTATTTTGACTGAAGATGGTTTATTTACAAAAGAACGGATTAAAATATTTTCCATTTCATCTAAATCCAAACCTTTCACACTAAATTCCTACCATAAAATTCAAATCCTTAATCTCTAACCTATTCAGAAGTCCAGAGTATTATCAAAGCTCCTGAAAATATTTAGAATTAAGAATAACAACAATAATTTTAGACAAAAATTGGCTGTTATTATACTTTTTTGAAGAGGAGGAGAGGCTCAGGCTAGTGTGCCTCTGTCTAAAATTCATGTCTGCATTCAATAATTCTGAAATTATGCTTCATTGACCAAGGTTTTTAAAGGAAAAGGGGGTCACGCTGGGTCAATTTATGACTGCATTCAATATATATCTGAAATGGTTGATTAACCTACCTGAAACAATAGTCTCTCATCACCCCACACTGCAGCCTTGCTCCAGTCAATGACCTCAGAGAAGGGTAACTCCCATCCATTGCTAAGTAACACAGGAATACACCCTGCCTGCAGGGCTTCTAAAAATCTGAAAAATGACAGTCATTATTTTAAAGTATAATAAGTAACCCATTAGTGTTAAAGTATAGTTTCAGCTTTGCACTAGACCAACATGCTGAACGGGATTTTAAGCCTCCTTGTTCACGTCACAATGTAACAGTCTACTGGAAGATATGTCACCCTTCCTTGACATTTTATTGCAACTTCCAAGCCTGGCGGAATTTGCTCTTATTCTGTAATGCATTGTGTAAAGTTTTACAACAGTTTCTAAAGTCTTTGGTTTGTCATTGCCTAGATTTGAACCCATGTTGAGTAAGTTTTTGTTTAACTTTCTTGTTTGTTTTGTTTGATTCTATGTAAAGTTCTCACATGTATTTCAATCATTTATCAATAGGCATCACATTGAATATTAAGATGAAGAACAGCAATAAAATTACTGTTCCTTTTCTTTAAGTGGTTTGTTGTGCATGTACTGGTACTCACAATGTTGTGTCATTGATGCAAAACCCTTTCTATTATAATACATTTGTTACCTAAATGATCCTAATCTTCTTCCTCGTGGCACCAAACAGAAAGTAGCATTGTATAACAACTTCTTATAATCATATCTGTAAATAAAAATAAAATATAAGTATTACTTATATTACTGTACTGTATAACAGGATAAAATGTGAATCACATACAGAAGATATATGCTGTCTACTGATTCAAAAACAAAATAAGCTGACTATGCGGTATGGGCTTTGCTCATTGTTGAAGGCTGTACGGTGACCTATAGTTGTTAATGTCTGTGTCATTTTGGTCTTTTGTGGATAGTTGTCTCATTGGCAATCATACCACATCTTCTTTTTTATATATGATGTTAAGGCAGAATTATTAGAAGGGTTCATGCTAATGGTCCCCACTCCCCCTTTGAATTTTCACATGTGTCTTGTCAAAGCAGGTGGGCATTAAAATATCCAAACTGGGAGGATGACTTCATTACTCATAACTGGTTTGAAACATCTTATTTCATGATCAATTATTAACAACTTCTTAAGCAATACTAATTAACTGCCAGCTTTGATGATATAATCTACTAAAGACATGCTGTGAACAATTATGTTATAGAGATGTCATTGCTTCAACAATTATCTCTCAAACAATCCACGAATGTTATGTCATACAGAGTTTTCAACTTCAACTTAAGAATACATGTAACTCTCGCTTTGATGCATTCACAGAAAGAAAAATCAAAATCAATTAAAATTGAATTAAAATCAATTTTAAAATGTTTTGAGAATTTCCTTTCAGTATGCATGACACATCTTCAGAAATTTCATCAACATGATCAAATAGGTGTAGAACCGAAAATTTGGAGGTTATACATGTATAAAAACATTCTTGGGAAGCATCTACATCAAAGTCATATATTTAAAAGTGCTAAAAAACATCCAACAAAAAACAAACTTCTAAGCACAAGTTCTGTGATATATTTGAATATAATTCGTATTAACAAAAGCATATTCACGTTACACCCAAAATCTTCAAATACAAAGATGACATTTTAGCCTTTATTTAGCTTTGTTATATACATCAAAGGACCTTGATATTGTGGCTTTTATATGATTTTTCACTGGAAATCTATAAAATTAATGCAAACACATGGCTTCTCATAGATTCTGCCTCTTTCCATTCCCTAACTAAAAATTCTTGTTAATGTTTGTCAGCTGTAGTTGAGACAATCAATGTCATTAGTAAACCCTAATATTTGCTAACACTTCAGGCCAGAAAGAAATGATTAATACACTTTTGAAGTTGTCTTTAGAATGACACAAATGAGAATTTATGCCACTCAAACTAATTGTAAATCTATGCCACTCAAACAAATGATTATCTATGCCACTCAAAATAATTGTAAGTGACAATAGAATACATTATCAAACTAATTGTTAGTGACAATAGAATACATTACTAAGTTAAACATTTCAATCATTAGCAGAATGTTTTTGTTTTCTTTGAAGTTATTTTTTTTTCAGAATTATCATGGTAATTTATTGAACTCAGGACTTCGTGAGACAAAATAAAACAAACTTTATGAGTACAATGTTCATGATCTACATGTACTGTGTACACCATCTTTGCTAGCCCGTGAGGGTTACGATCTATTCCCATCCTCGCCTGCAAAGATGACAGTACACACTTGTATTAGGTACATGATATTTTAAAAGTCCCAATGTTTCAAGTTTGCATATTCAGCAGATAGAGGCAATTTAGGTATCATCTGTGAAAATTATAGATGAAAGAAATCCTAATTGTACGGGTATACATGTTTTTGCAGAGGAAAAGAGGTTGTCAAACAATTAGATGAATACAAATATGTGCACGGTAGTCGGTACCAAATGTCATGGAATGAAATCGTATTTTGTGGAAATTTGATTCATAGATATATGCAAATGATACAACTCTCCATCCAAGTCACAATTTCATGATAAAAATAAACCATTATACAGTAGCTCAAAGTACGGTCTTAGCATATAAAGTTTTCCCGAAGTTGCCATTATATATATATATATAAATTCATGATCCACAAAATAGCAAGCAAAATATATATTTCATAACTGTCTGATCAAATAAAACTAATGAAAAGAATTTTTGTATTTAAATTCCATCAGCCAACTCAATTCCGAGATCATATTTTCTTTATTTTCTTGGCTTTTCATCTATCAGGTATATATATACAAATGTATATGATATCAATATTTTTACAAGAAAAAATGTGTTTGAAGGCTGTTGGTTTAGGTACTAGTGAAATTTTACCAGATTTCGATAATCAGTTTGAGGTGTTTATCGATTAGAGCAATGATGGATATATTATTTATCAGGCTTATCAGTAAGATGTAGGAACATGTGCCAGTTCAAAGCTGGTATAGACACACAAAAAAAAGGAGTATTTTTTTCTGATTTTTTTCTTCAGCATTTGACATTGAAGAAATAGAAGCAATGAAAAAACTAAGCCATTTTTTTTTTATTAAAACAAGAAAGTTAGAAAAAGAAATATAAGTTTTTGACATGTGCATCAGGGAAAAACAGAGAGGACCCCTGATCAATGGCCAAATAAGTTTGTGACTAGATATCAGCTGTGAATAGCACTGTTCAGCTGCTAGCAAATTATTTTGCAACACTTTAAATTAATCTTAACAAAAGCAAAAAATTCAAACATCAATCAAATCTTAAGTCGCAGAAGTAATTATCAATCATAGCATGATCAAAAATCAAATTTCTAGAAAGGACACCTTAGCACAAAAAAATCTGAGTCCCAGAGAGAGCCCTGTAAATGACAAAACAGAAAGACAGAAAAGATAAACTTCCAATCCACGAAACAGAAAGCAGAACTATTTTTTGTACATGATCACATGATGAGGTGACACCCCAATTATATGCTAAAATTGAGAATGGAAATACTGTTAATGTGTCAGAGACAGCAATCAATCAAAGAGCAAAAAACCAGATGAAGGCCTCCAATGTATCTTCAACACAGTAAAAAAATCCTTCACCCAGGGGCCCTAGCTTTAACAAAAAATGTGTACTAGTTCAGTGAAAATGGACGTTGTAACATTCCAGCACCCAAAATGCACCTAAAATAAGAAAATTTCAACACCTTAAGTCGTGGTATTAACATTCCAGCACCCAAATTGCACCTAAAATAAGAAAATTTTAACACCTAAACCCAACATGATTGAATCCCTCCAATGATAATTTTATTAAAGTTCAATATCTTTCCTATTGAATATTGGACAAGGTACTCAAGAACTTTCTAAGTATCATTAAACAGTAAGATATAATCTGTTTGTATAAACAGTGAAATATTTGGAGTACCTAATTAAAGGGGGGTAATGTAAACCTGTTTGTTTAAAGTCATGGAATTTTTATCCTGTTAAAAAATGTGATGAAATTATTGATCTTAAATTTACTAAATCATTTTAAATTGGACAGTCAAGTTTTAAAACTGAAAAATTTGAACTTTAAAAAAATTGAAAAAAAATATATGTATGTATTATAGAAACTCATTGAAGGCTTTAGTCTGAATGGGTGTGTCTTATTTTCACCAAGATATCATTGTCAATATCAGAGTTTGCCAAATCTTTTTTTCCTTGGTGGTCCTTGAGGAAAATCTGCTGGTCCTCACTATCAATTCTATTGAAAAATACTAAAATTGTGTCAGTCCTATGCAAAATTTTGGTGGTAAAATCCTGAGGACGGCCACTTTTTGCGAACTCTGTAATATAGATTGACAGTTTTCAATAAATTAGTAGGGGGAGGGGAGTCTTTTAGAGATTTGACAATATAAATGATATTGAAAATTAAAGCAAAGTAGATAAATGCAATTTCATTTTAGACATCTCTAGGTGTAAATATTTTAAATGATGCTATTAAGTTATAGTACAGTCTATAGCTCTTTTATGCATATAATTAATTATTTACAATTTTAAACACAGCAAAAAAAAAGGGGGGGGGGTCTTTTAAAATTCAAGTGCCTAGAGTAGATGCTACCCATTATACTGAATGTACTGTACGTTCATGACATCTAAAACTTTACAGGAGGCAAAAATATCAACAATAACAATTCTGTTAACTTTTATACATTAATATTAAAAGAAAACGTTTACACTCTCTTTGAATAGAATTTTCTCTACAGTTTTGAATCCATCGTTCCAATTCAATTCACTAAACAAACATTAATGTCTGGACTCCGCCTTAATTTGGACTTAACTAAGTACACCCTTTCACCTCCACAAATGGGCTAGAAGATGTTAACCTTTAATAAACAGTACTAACAACTCAGTTATCTTTCATATCTGAATATTTTTTCAATATTTTAACTCAAGCATTAAACCTTTATGTAATAGCACAACAAACACTGAACAAAGCCGATCATTTTGTTAAATTCCTTTTTAACCATAATACATACAATTTAACGTACTAGAATTGAGATTGTATCAGAATTCTTATAAAATTTTAATGCCCTGTTTGGGGAAATAAACTTTGTAATTTCGTTTTATTACACCATTGGTATAAAAATTCTTTTTTAAACAAATATGGAGAAAAAGTTTTTGATAACGACCATTAAATTTGTTTGCTATGTGACATAAAACGTTTGATTTACATGTACTATTCAACAATGTAAATATAGCAAAGAAGTTTTTTCTTTCACACGCCTTCTAAAGGTAAAAATATCTTATAGACTTATATTTGACCATGATAACCCCTAAGATACACCCTAGGAAAATTTATGTACAATCTGTGTTCTAATTTAATGAATGATGAAAGTTCAGTTTAACAGTCAATAAGATGGAGTTAAATTTATACCTTTAAGCTGTTTAATGCTTGTAATTCCACCTCATGTATTAATGCTGTCTTTTGATTGGATGAAAGCCATGGTATTTTTCACCAATTTTCTATTTATTGGGATTTTTTTCCTCTGCCGGGGAATTTGCCCTTAGGGAATTCCATGTGCCGGGGTATTTGCTAGCAAATACCATGGCAGATGGAAAATACCTTGTCTAAATATAACTCATCTTTCGAAGACCTCTAGACTTTACATGGCAATATCGATAAGTACACATACACACGCATGATACACACGATGGAAAACATGGCAGACGACGTTTCAACAAGACAAGCTCAAAATCGCTTTGGAGATGCATCTGAAGATGACGTTTATCATCTTTTAACCAACATTAATTCTAAGAATACTGCAAAGTCAACAAAATTTGCAGTGAAATTGTTACGGGATTATTGTTTGGCTAAGGAACTTGATGTTGAATTTGAAAATTTGCCGGTGTCAGAATTGTGTACACTCTTGAAAGGATTTTATATCAACTTGCGGCGCCATAACGGAGAACTCTATACTCGTAGCAGTTTCTTAGTGGTTCGTCAGAGCTTGAATAGGTTTCTCAGAAATCCACCAGTTAGTAAATCTTTTGATATCATGGCAGATTCTACTTTCAATAATGCCAACGATGCATTCAAAGCCATGTGTAAAAAAATGAGACAAGAAGGAAAGGGAAAGATTCAACATAAACCAAGTATTCAGAAAGGTGATATAGTCAAACTTTACAATCATCCTCGTGTATTTAATCCCAACATACCTACTGGACTGCTTAACAAGGTGTTCTTTAAAGTCATGCTGTATTTTTGTCGTAGGGGACAAGAAAACTTGAGAGACCTGAAAGTGTCCGATTTTGACATTTTAACCGATGATTCTGGTAAGCGCTATGTTAGTAAAGTTACATCAGAGTTAACAAAAAATCATCAGGGTGCCCAAACTGAGGAATTTGAACCCGAAGGGGGTAGAATGTATGAAACAAAAACTGCAATGTGCCCACTGGCATCTTTTGTAAGATATTTAGAGAAAAGAAACCCAAATTGTTCTGCGCTATTGCAAAGACCTAAGGATGAATTTGATGAGAATGGTAATAGTTGGTTTCAAAACAAGCCATTGGGTAAAAACACACTTGGTGATATGATGACTTCTATTTCTAAAGCTGCCAGTTTGTCCAAAGTCTATAGTAACCATTGTATTCGTGCAACTTGCATTACGCTTTTGAATGAAGCAGGATTTGAAGGACGCCACATTATCACTATATCTGGCCACCGTAGTGAGGAAAGTATCAAATCTTATTGCCGTGACACAACAAACAAACAGAAACGAGAAATGTCTAAATTTGTGTCTGAATTTACCACCGTTACTGAAACTCAAAGTGAAAATCTTACTGTAGAATTCGACAACAGTGTAACGGAGGATGAATTGGTTCTCTCCGCTTCACAAACTGATGAAATTATTGATGAAATAGTGCAGGGAGAAGTGGAGCTTCAACCGTTAACGGATATCACAAATATTCCAAACACAAATCAACAGGTGAAAATTGACTCTAAAGTTGCTCCTCATTCAACAGGATCTGGTTTCATGTTTCACGACTGCAATGTTACCATTAATATGGTTCAGCCATAAACATTTCGACGCGTCTGTTGGCTTATTGACCTAAAGCGCCATTAATTTGAAAGTTTATCGTTGGAATTTTAAATTTTACATTTACAAGTTACTGACTCGTTACATGTATTTTAATTTGTTAAAAATATTTTGAAATATTTAATATCAATTATCAAACATATATTATGATTTGTGTTATATCTTATATTGTGCCTAAGTGTCAAGATATGAATTCGAAATCAGAAAGTCCAAATTTCGTCTTTTGCAACTCGAATTTACTCATAAAACGTATACAAAGAAAGGCGTGAATGTATCTTTTATTGCTGTTCTTCATCCAGATGTCACTGTTAGTTTTATACAAATATATCATGCTTACAAGGGGTATTTGCCAAAAATACCGGTTGAGAGGTAAACAAATTTCCAGAGCCGTTATTATTATTAAGATTATTGTACAGTGAGGAACACGGAACAGCTGATTACAATATATACATATACAAGTAGCAAATATTAAACAGTCAAGCAGGACCTGATTACAAAAAATATCTGCGGTCAAGACTGATACTGATACAAAAAAAATAATTTGGTGTAGCAAATATTAAACAGTCAAGCAGGACCTGATTACAAAAAAACTGAAGTCAAGACTAATACTGATGCAAAAAAAAAGCATTTGGTGTAGCAAATATTAAACAGTCAAGCAGGACCTGATTACAAAAAAAACTGAAGTCAAGACTAATACTGATACAAAAAAAAAGCATTTGGTGTAGCAAATATTAAACAGTCAAGCAGGACCTGATTACAAAAAAAATGAAGTCAAGACTAATACTGATACAAAAAAAAAGCATTCGGTGTAGCAAATATTAAACAGTCAAGCAGGACCTGATTACAAAAAAACTGAAGTCAAGACTAATACTGATACAAAAAAAAAGCATTCGGTGTAGCAAATATTAAACAGTCTAGCAGGACCTGATTACAAAAAAAATTTCTGAAGTCAAGACTGATACTCATACAAAAAAAACATTTGGTGGAGTTAAACAATTATATCATGCTTACGAGGGGTATTTTTAAGAAATATCGGTTTTGAGGTCAATTCTGAGGTCAAGATAGAAACAAAGGACATTCGGTGGAATTAAACAATTATATCATGCTTACAAGGGGTATTTGCCAAAAATACCGGTTTCGAGGTAAACAAATTTCCCTCGCCTAACGGCTCTGGAAATTTGTTTACCTCTCAACCGGTATTTTTGGCAAATACCCCTTGTAAGCATGATATATTTGTATAATATTTCCTATCAATCTCAGTTTTAAATCCAAATGATTTCAAAAATGATTAGTTTTCTTGAATAATGTGAATAATGTAGTCAATTCAATCATCCTATCTATAATAGTGGATCATCATTGTATTATGCAGCAGTACTCTTCCAATATAATTACAACACTATCAGTGGCATTTCCAGAGGGTGCAAAGTCACCCCCCCCCCCTTTTTTTATTGGCGGATCAATGCACTTGAATTGGAACATATGGTTGGAATGCCCAACACCTTTTTAAATTGGCGACATTGTCTTCAAATTTATCAAATTTAATCATAGTTAGTCTTATAAAAAACATGAAGAATATGAGGCTTTATATATTTACCAAGCATTTCTATCCTTATTTGAGCATAGCAATATAAAAAGTATTTGAGGCAATGTGTGTACCTGTTTATTTACTGGAGATTTTAAATCTGTTGTAAATGAAATATTTTGGGTATAAATCAGCAATTTGGAAGTTGAAGAGGACAACTTAAAATTCCATAAACCCACAGTGTTCTTTATAGATTCATAAATTTAACTGTATTAAAACACTCACAAATAAGGCTTTGTAAGGTCAGTAACTGTACAGTATAAGGACATCTGTTAAGATCATCATGTTCAATTCATTTGACTTCATGCATGCAAATACATGTACCACATGCACAGTTGCAGTTTAGAACCCTACATCTATGCATCTAATTATCCTAGGTCATTCACCCTAAATATATGTCATTAAGGATTATGTACCCTTGTTGATTCAATGCTAGTTAAACATATGGAAATTTTATAGAAAATCCACAGCCTTTATCATGTTTATTCTTAATTGTAATCTCATATTTGGCAATTTAATGACTGATAGATATAGAACTATTGCATGCAGTGATAGCATAGATTTCCTTAAAACAAGTTTATTAACGTAGTTATTGGTTTAAACAAATATAAATATGGACCAAATCAAGTACACCTTTAAGGGTGTGCTAGACTTTTGTGACTCAGCACGAGGTATTTTGAAATTTACAGGTTGCTAAGAACTTTTTGTTAACAATTTACACTAGCACATCATATAAAAGCAAGTGTGTAATCTAATTACATGTATTTCAAATTTTAAAACAAAATCTCTGTATATATTCTATAAAAATCTTGGTTTATTTGCCACAAAGTCCTCTTTTTCTATAAAATGCAGTGAAACAGTAAATAATAATGCTTTGCATTAAGTTTTCCCTTGGTATATATATATGTACAAAATGGCCTATCTCTATTATTCATTATATATATATATCTGTAGTTTTGATACAATTGAAATTTGAAAAGTTCATACAAAAATGTCAACAGAAGGGGGTCATAAACCTTAAGTGGATCTATAATATTATATATATCATATTACATCTGTTTCCAAAATATATGATATCAACTACCTACTTCCCATCAGTTAATGACTTTCTTCCTTAATTCAACAATTTCCATCCTGTGACATAAATGTTTAGAATGTCATGTCATGTTTTTATATTTCACTTAATCATTATTCATCTTAATATTTCCTATACTTAAAAGAACAGTGTCTGGTTACATATCAAAGTGTTGATGCTACATATCCTTTGAACATTGGGTGTCTATAAATGAATCACCTGGTTATGTCAGAAAACAAAATTGTTGTCAAGTAAGAAATGCAGCGAACTTTTTTTTCACCCCAAAAATCATATCGTTTATATTTTAAAGCATTAGAAACAAGAATGTGACCCTAGTACATGGATGCCCCATCTGCACTATCATTTTCTATGTTCATGATCAGCATGATCATTGGACCATGAAAATGGGGTAAACTCTAATTTGGCATTAAAATTAGAAAGATCATATCATAGGGAACATTTGTACTCAGTTTGAAACTTAATTATTACATTTGTCAGACAATGGAACTTGATTTTTACATTTGTCAGACAATGAAACTTAATTATTACATTTGTCAGACAATGGAACTTGATTTTTACACTTGTCAGACACTGACATTGGGTTGCTTCACTTGTCAGACAATGAAACTATTATATATTACACTTGTCAGACAATCAAACTTTAATATTTATTACAGTTGTACATGTAAAACAATGAAACTTTAAATATTACACTTGTCAGACCAGAAAAATTTAAATATAACATTAGTCAGACAATGAAAATTTAATATTACATTTTCTGGCAATGGATGATGTTGAATTACTCTGTTTGCCTCTAAATAAAAGCTGTTGCTCTACATGCACTAAGCTTCTTGTAATCTTCCACAGATCAATAAATTCTTAGAAAAGATGTTGCAAATAAAATTTTATTATTTCCAATTATATTTCAAAATGTTAGATGAAAAGCATTTGAAGTTTTGATCTGCTGACTAAGAACAGATATTCCAAACTGCACGCCCACATGTAGTAAATTAATAAACTTATTAAACCCACATGCATAAATTTCAAACACTTTATGCAGGAAGATAGAAACTTTAAGCCATAAACCAGAAATTTTATAATTGATTCCATAATTTACTAATGCATCCTGAATTCTAAAAGCATTCAAATTCAATTAGAACTTTCTGCACTTACTAAAAAGCTTTATATCCTGATAAAATAAATTCTCAGCTTTTCACAGATGTTGAAATATACATTTACACTTGAAATGTTGAACAATTATACAAATTAATTTCATGAAATATATATACAGAACCATGCCAAAGTAATTGTGAATGCAAAAGGGGGATGTTCAAGGCAGTTGAGATTGAGGACAGGTTGAGACCAAAAAGGACATATTAAATCCTTCCACTTCTTGATATTTCTTAATCCACATCTGTAAGATGTCTATCTATGACTGTTTATTATTGTTTACTGTGTGTATTATTGTTGATCAAAGTGTACAAACACTTCTAAAACATCTGTCACCTTATGATATACATTTTTTCTTTTTTTTACTTCAAGTATTTCTGATTCCCTGTCATTTATCAATGGGAGACATCAACCATGCAGATCCAGCAAGACTGTCCTTCATCCTACACCAAGCTTTTCTTTCTATTCTATTTTATCTTTGATATGATCTATACAGTACACATGGTCTACAAGTTCAAGTTTATTTACCAAAGATAACTGCCAGCCTCCTGGAGCACCAGATCTAGAGTTCATACCTGGTTGTTACATCATTTGTACATGTTTTAACTTGATAAATCTGTGTTTTGTGTGTGGCATTTCTAATTTCTGTTTGTATCTTAACATGCTAAATGTTAGCTTTTTTTTAAGCAAGTAAAAACTTTTTTAGAATAAAAAGAATCGAACTGGACCACTAGTTTGTGTTCTCAAAAATCATTCTCTGCTAGGATACGATAAATACATTTCAGTGCATCAAATATTGAGGTTTTTATATTCACAAAAATTTTCCGAACAGATTGAGGTATAATTTAAATGCATTTTTAAGATTTATCAAAACACTGTGGTCATCACAGAATATTTGTTCCACTAACACCAATACCTTAAAATGTCTTATTGATAATTGCTTAACATCACATCAGGGCTAAGATAGCCTTAGAAGATGACAGGGAATCATTCAATTGTTTGCTTTTCATCAAATGTTTCATTAGAAGAACAGACTCAAGTACAGCATTTCTGTCAGTAGCTAATACAGGCATGACAGGATTAAGTTCATTACCAACACCGCCAAGGTTTCTTGATAAACGTTCGGTCAATTTCAGACATTGTGTACGCTACATTTATCATAAGATTGGCAAACAACCAGCAAAATGACTCACACAATTGAATTTAGAGACCTTATATATATATATATTAATGATGAATAAATGGATTACTACATATAGTACTGTACATTGTATGTCGCTTAAACAGACAAAAAGAAATGCTGAAATGGATGGTATCTTAATCATGTTAATTTGCCATTTAAATTCTGAATCAGTGAAATCGTCAAAAATAGAAATGTCCTTTAGGCTATGATGCAATGACAAATTTATCTCAGCATATGGTATTATATGGCATTATATGGTATTATATGGCATTATGTGGTAGTTTAACAAATAAATGTTCAATTTTAGTTCTTGGTTTTTACAAACAGTTGTCGCAAAAAAAAACCAGACCCGAGTCATACTACATGTACATGTACTAGTGAGCATTGATGCACAATGATAATTCAGAAACTTTTTTGTCCCTTTTCTAACTTGTTACAAAATAAAATATACATGTATCACAGATTTGTAATCTAAATTATCAAGACTAGAATCAAGGCATTTAGAGGCATGCAAATATAGATTCAGATTCTACTAGATCAATTTTTGACACAGTAGATAGGAAACTCTTATGAAACAGACACATATTTTTGGCCATCCCTTCAGATCAGAACTTCATGTGTCAATCTCCTCTATACCCCCCTCTATTTCTTGTTACAGAAGCAAACACTTGACTTGACAGACTGTGTAATTAAACAGCCATGATTCACATGTCACCCTCCTCTAGCCCCCCCTCTATTTCTTGTTACAGAAGCAAACACTTGACTTGACAGACTGTGTAATTAAACAGCCATGATTCACATGTCACCCTCCTCTATACCCCCCTCTATTTCTTGTTACAGAAGCAAACACTTGACTTGACAGACTGTGTAATTAAACAGCCATGATTCACATGTCACCCTCCTCTATACCCCCTTCTATTCCTTGTTACAGAAGCAAACACTTGACTTGACAGACTGTGTAATTAAACAGCCATGATTCACATGTCACCCTCCTCTATACCCCCCTCTATTTCTTGTTACAGAAGCAAACACTTGACTTGACAGACTGTGTAATTAAACAGCCATGATTCACATGTCAATCTCCTCTATACCCCCCTCTATTTCTTGTTACAGAAGCAAACACTTGACTTGACAGACTGTGTAATTAAACAGCCATGATTCACATGTCACCCTCCTCTATACCCCCCTCTATTTCTTGTTACAGAAGCAAACACTTGACTTGACAGACTGTGTAATTAAACAGCCATGATTCACATGTCACCCTCCTCTATACCCCCCTCTATTTCTTGTTACAGAAGCAAACACTTGACTTGACAGACTGTGTAATTAAACAGCCATGATTCACATGTCAATCTCCTCTATACCCCCCTCTATTTCTTGTTACAGAAGCAAACACTTGACTTGACAGACTGTGTAATTAAACAGCCATGATTCACATGTCACCCTCCTCTATACCCCCCTCTATTTCTTGTTACAGAAGCAAACACTTGACTTGACAGACTGGGTAATTAAACAGTCATGATTCACATGTCACCCTCCTCTATACCCCCTTCTATTCCTTGTTACAGAAGCAAACACTTGACTTGACAGACTGTGTAATTAAACAGCCATGATTCACATGTCACCCTCCTCTATACCCCCCTCTATTTCTTGTTACAGAAGCAAACACTTGACTTGACAGACTGTGTAATTAAACAGCCATGATTCACATGTCACCCTCCTCTAGCCCCCCTCTAGCTCTCTATTTCTTGTTACAGAAGCAAACACTTGACTTGACAGACTGTGTAATTAAACGGCCATGATTCACATGTCACCCTCCTCTATACCCCCCTCTATTTCTTGTTACAGAAGCAAACACTTGACTTGACAGACTGTGTAATTAAACAGCCATGATTCACATGTCACCCTCCTCTATACCCCCCTCTATTTCTTGTTACAGAAGCAAACACTTGACTTGACAGACTGTGTAATTAAACGGCCATGATTCACATGTCACCCTCCTCTATACCCCTCTCTATTTCTTGTTACAGAAGCAAACACTTGACTTGACAGACTGTAATTAAACAGCCATGATTCACATGTCACCCTCCTCTATACCCCCCTCTATTTCTTGTTACAGAAGCAAACACTTGACTTGACAGACTGTGTAATTAAACAGCCATGATTCACATGTCACCCTCCTCTATACCCCCCCTCTATTTCTTGTTACAGAAGCAAACACTTGACTTGACAGACTGTGTAATTAAACAGCCATGATTCACATGTCACCCTCCTCTATACCCCCCTCTATTCCTTGTTACAGAAGCAAACACTTGACTTGACAGACTGTGTAATTAAACAGCCATGATTCACATGTCAATCTCCTCTATACCCCCCTCTATTTCTTGTTACAGAAGCAAACACTTGACTTGACAGACTGTGTAATTAAACAGCCATGATTCACATGTCACCCTCCTCTATACCCCCCTCTATTCCTTGTTACAGAAGCAAACACTTGACTTGACAGACTGTGTAATTAAACAGCCATGATTCACATGTCAGTCTCTGTACTGACATACCTAACAGAATAATTTGTTATCTTAAACCTACTGTTTTCCTTTAGTTTGCTATATAACTGATTTATTACAAAAAGTCTGAATAGGTAATGAAAGAGTATTGCTACTGTTTGATGATGTGATGAAAATTAATTCTGTGTACATGTACATGCATAATTTGCAGTTGACTGATGGTGATGCATGTATATTTTGTACTAAATATATGGAGTATATATATATGTATGTACAGATGTATGCTTGTTGTGCACAAATTAGATGTGACAATTGAAGACAGCACAGACTTGAATTTCCTAGAACTTGTACTGTATCAACCCAATACACTGAATCCCCTGTGATTTATATTTTATATTCTCTGAAAACTATCATATATAATTTTTATATATATATATTTGTCAACACGATTTAATAACAACATTTTTCGTATAATAACATCTTATATCAGTACCGTTGTGCAAATGTTTGATACTGATATAATTTTTTCCTTATCGGCATAGTATCGTCTAAAAGAATAGACGATCTGGTACATAGTAAATTTGCTGCTTGGTCCTTTTTATAGACTTCTATATATATAATAAAAATTGAGAATGGAAATGGATAATGTGTCAAAGAGACAACCACCCGATCATAGAAAAAACAACAGCAGAAGGTCACCAACAGGTCTTCAATGTACAATAAGGAATGACTGTATTATTTTTTCTGTCTATGCAGAAATAACATAAAAAATGTGGTGCACACTGAATAACGCGTGTAGCGGGTTATTTACAGTGTGCACCACATTTTTTATGTTATTTCGAATAGACAGAAAAAATATTAGTCATTTCTTATAATTTAATTCTAAATTCCATTTTAAACCGTAGAAAACCATGAAAAAACGTTGATGACGTCACGGTCACATGACCAAATTATGTCTATGGGCTCAAAACAAAATAACGTCAGCCAATCAAAAGATGCGTTACATCCAAAATTAAATTATATGTATATAGTATATATGTTCATACTTGTCAACCGAGATAAAGATGTCAAAGAAACAACATACAAAAACTTAAGACATAAAATATACAATTGTACATGTATTTATTTAACTGTCTAATGTTTAACAAAGTAGAAGACTTGATTATCAGCAAACTTTTCCATTGGAAACTTCTAAATACACTGCTGATTCTAATAAACTGTGAACTACTATGAAATTTCAATATTTGTCAAGTAAATATTTACACCATTTTGTTGATGGTGATTTTGAAGTATTTATTTTAAGATTGACCAACACAAATAATGTACACAGTCACACTGATATAAATAAACATGATAAATGCCCAGTCTTTGCTGAGTCCTAGATGATCAATTCCTTGATGACAAACACACACAAAAGTCACATGCATGTAAAATTGAGAATGAAAATGGGGAATGTGTTAAAAAAGAGACCACAACCTGACCAAAGGGCAGAAAACAGCCAAATGTTATGTTTATTTGTAGTATACATGTACAAAAATACAATTATAGTATATATACTATATGGATAATAAAGGAATTAATGCCAATTTCTTTTTAAACCTATTTAATACATGTAATTGGTATAAACATGATAAAGTGATTTTCATGTTATAATGTGGAACCTCCCCCTTTTTTACAGCTGGTCATCCTATAAATGTTAGAATATTTACAGAAGTCAAGAGAACATAGATCTATCAAATTTTGCCATGAGCATGACCATGCATGATAAGAAGTTAAATTCAAATTTTCATAAAATGCACAGTTAAATGCATATTACTGCATGTAATGCATTTATCATGTGTTTTATAATTGTAAGTATATATCTGATCATTTCAAGTAAGCTATAAACTTAATTTTGTATTTAATATGATCTTAGTGTCTAAGTGTCAGACATTCTTATATTTACATACTAAATAGTGTGTTTAGGTATTGGATCATCAAAATTGACAATACTACACAAACAGGAAAAATTATATGAGTCTAAAAAATTGTGTTACACAATCTTTTAGACTCATACTCTGAGGACTCATATATATATATATATAAGTGACTGTTCTTTTTGCAGTAAATACTAAAATGTCGTATTCAAGTCTCTCACAGAAAAAAACAAGATGTCAAGAATGTGTCCATAGTCATGATAGTACACAGATGCCCCAACGGCACTATCATTTTCTATGTTCAGTGGATCGTGAAATTGGGGTCAAACTCTAATTTGGCTTTACAGTTGGAAAGATCATATCATAAGGATCATTTGTGTAAAGTTTCAAGTTGATAAGAGTTCAACTTAGTGAAGAAGGACAGAGGGATGAAATAAACAAATGTACGAGCGAATGAACAAATGGACAAATAAACAGACGGACAGACCAGAAACATTATACCCCTCTTTTATCGTAGATAAAGCATAAAAATAAAACATGAACTTAATTTTCAGTAATTTAAATTAACCTTTTAACATGATTAAGGCTGCATATTTTCTGAACATATCAAGACTCGAAACTTGTCAGATTAATTCTTTGGCCAATATACATGTACATGTAATATAATCTTTCCTTTGATTTTTCTATTAAATTTGAATAATCTCAACCTAACTTCACACAACACTTGTGTCAAAGAAAATTAAGTTTTAAATACTTAAAAAACAAAGTCAACACTATTTCACCAAAGATTTGGCTTAAATAGTGTTTTGTATTCAAAATGATTCAATTGAAAATGTCTACTGATAGATTTAGTTTTAATTTTACGACAATGTTTGACATGTACATGTACATGTGTGTAAATTTGATGAATGAGCTTCAACTGCATGTTTAAATGTACATGCATGGGTAAACTAAAGGTTTTTATCAAATACAGTTCTGTTTCAAGTGTTTTGTACTCAAATTCACAAAAAACATGTTTTATTATACCTTTTAAATCTGCATTTAATTTTTCATATTTTGAATTATTATCGTGATTATGTGAAACATTGAAAATAAAATTCCCACACTGACTATAAATGACAATACAATATTTATAAGTTATAAATTTCCTTTCAGTCTGAGAGATCTGACATCAGGCCTAAAAAAAAAAGATATGTGTTTCTCCGGTAACATCATTTTGAAAAATAGGATCGGAAGGTCGGAATTCTTTTTTTTTTTTTTTTTTTTTTTTTTGACATCGTAAATGAAATCCGGAAAATTATCATGTTTTTTCCAAGTCCGGATCCGTAATTAGTTTCAAAAACCAGAAGTGTGCCATTTGCAATGTTTTTGAAGCACCTGCTGTGCAAATTTCTTGGATTTTAACCTATTTGGAATACCTTTTGACATTAATAAAATGTTTTACTGGCTTTCTATGCAAGAGGAAGCAAGAGAGAAAAAATATTATGTCATCTATCAGAAGCCTGTGTCAAAAACAGGGTCGGTTGATAAAATTTTTTTTTTTTTTTTGGAAGATCCAATAAAAAAGTTAGGGTCGGGGCTAAAAAAATAGGGTCGGTCGGGTTACCGGAAACACGGATCTTTTTTTTCTCGGCCTCATCTTCCACATACATTTTGTACATGGAGTGCACATTTCTATCATTTAAAGCCTTTTATACAGCATATATTTTTATTGAAGCTTCAAATTGTTCAATGGTTAAATTTACAACTTCTTTTGTAAATTACATGTAGTGGGTACATTTATGATACTTGTAATAAGGAAATTTCATAATTTTTATTTATATCTTGAATTGCTCACCTTTCACTGGGAAAACCAAGCTGTTTGTTTATGAACCCTGCTTTTTATTTTTGAGGAAATGAAATATTACAAATGAAAAAAACAAAAAGAAAATCTTTAAAAAAAAACACAGCAAAATATGAATTCAAGTAAAATTAAAAAAATAAAGCAAAAATTTTTGATTTAAAAAAAACAACAAATCTATTATAAAGCTTTCCTTTGGATTCACTATGATTTCTTTGCTTGGTTTTTCTTGTTCTGACCCCTCCTGCATTATAACTGAAACATTCAGATGAGGGGGGCAGGGAAGAAATAGCTGTTCGCCGTGTTCTTACAAACATACTTAATTGTAATATTGTATATAAATCTTAGTTCATGTAATATTATTTTTAACTTACTTGTCATATTCTTCGTTATCAACTTTACATCTTGTATCATTTAATTCTCTTGCTTTTTTCTGCCAGTTTTTTCCATGTCTGCATGTAGTTAATAAAATTATATCCTCTTTGTTATGAATATGGTAAAGTGAATTTCTCGTTTCTGAACCGATTCCTGTTAAATATCTTTTTCCTTTAAATCCTAATAAATATTCTCGAAACGGTGGGATGTTGTTTATAGAGTTATACACATAAGCTCTTTCCCCACCTATTTCGGGGAGTTCTTTGGCAAATAACGGAAACGATATATCGAATCCAGGGCGGAATTTGAACACAGATAAACTTGCCTTGGCAATCATTGCCTCGCCTATATCAAAATCCAAACTTTCTATATAGTTTGGCCAAGTTCCTGAATATAAATTTAAAACAATATGATTTTTACCATTATTCCATAACGACAATTGGTCCAATTTAGATTGGATATCTTTGGCGTAGTCTTTACTAAGGGTATCACGATCTAATGTATCAATGGATAAAATGAATACACATGCTTGCTCCGGGTCCGATGTATAATATATGGAATTTTGAATGGTCCGTAAGATTTTACTATAGGTTTCTGAAACCCTTTCTTGAATGGGGTAAATATAAACTTTAAATCCCAGTTTACACTTATTGAAATCAAAGCAGGTTTCCATTCTACAACGCTGTTTTTTGGACTCAGATGCTGTTTCCCTTCTTTGTTTAGAGGACAAGTGCAAGTCCTCTTCAAAGATTTCATCCTCGATGTCAAAGAAACTGTACAAATTCCTTTGAAAAATTCTTCCATGGTGTGAATTTTTATGGAGCTTTGTACCCAAAAAACACAATAAACATATGATAATCCCTAGAAGAATTGAAAGAAAATATCGCTTTTTGGCCTGCATGGAACATTTGATCCTATTACTCTAGACTGTCATTTCGAATCAACAATATTTTACCCAATTTCAAACATATTTTCAACTAAATCCATTAGGAACGAGAAATACACACATCCATGGTGGCCGCCATGTTTACGTCAATGCTTTGTGATTAGTTGAAAGGTCAAGCGATAGGGTGCCTATTGGGGAAATGTTGTGTATTAATTATTAATCAGATTATATAACTACCTATTAAACCATTAAAGGTGATAATCATTTAATTAACGCCAATATACATTAACTGTTTAATCTAATCAACACTGAAAGTATAATGATTGCGGGAAAATCGTTAATTGCATATTAAACGGGCACCTGTCGTTTCGTTTTACCGTAAATGTTATAATTCTCCTGTCATGCCTTTTACTATTGTACTAAAATATAACAAGTCGCTAAAAAATATGTAATTGCAGTTCAATATTCTAGCATGCATTTTTGATAAAAAGAAACTTAAAGTACCTTAAATATTTTTATTTTACACTGTCATAATTCTATTTAGTAAATTTAGCAGTTAAAAAACGGCTGTGTTAAACTGTTCACAGATTTGCAATACAAAATACCTGATATTATTTCAAAATCAAATTTAATGTAAACTTTTTTTTTTATTTTGTCAAATGTATATGCAATAGGATTTTAACTTTTATTTTTACAACATAACTTGAGGTTGTATGTATATATAAATATATATATATAACATATGATTTTGACTGATTTTAAAATCTTTTGAAGTTATTTCATAGATAATATGTAAGAAGATGTGATATGAGTGCCAATGAGACAACTCTCCATCCAAAGGCAAGTCACAATTTGTAAAAGTAAACTTTTATAGGTCAAAGAACGGTATTCAACACGGAGCCTTGACTCAAACTTAACAGCAAGTTATAAAGGGCCTCAAAAATGAATATTGTAAAACCATTCAAACGAGAAAAACAACGGTTTAATCTATGCATATAAAAAAAAAAGAGAAACGGGAAAAAACACTTATGAACCACACCAACAAACGACAACTACTGGACATCAGATTCCTGACAGGTACAATTAGGTGCTCAATACTTTATATTCATTACTTTTTTTAAAATTCTTATTTTCCCTTTGACAGAAGATGGTAAAAACAAAATGGTAAAAACATTTACTAAATTATATCATGTGTACAAGGAGATAATATCGTAAATATAATTTGATATTTAACATTCATTCAGACATCTTATACGGTCAGGTATTTCCATGCAATCTTTAATGGTAGTATTCTTTACAAAGCACAAAATTGTCGGCATTCACTTCAAAAGCTAACCAAACATTTAAGAAGACTAATTCAAAAGGGATTTTATCAGGTCATTTCAGCTGGCATATGTTTTTTATTAATATTGATTCACTAATAAGGTCTTTGTATCGGAAAGAAACACATTTATTCTAAAACCAGTTGCTGGTTATGATACGGATTATGTTCTTCTAATATATTTTATGATGGTTTGATACTTATAAACCCATAACGGGAGGGCTTGTGCTTTATTTTCATATGATGAAGACATACAAAGATAATCTTTCAATCAGTTTAATATAGGTCTGGAGCTGGCATGTTAGTAACTGCTTTAGTAGTCCTTTGTTAATTTATGTAGTAGCATTGTCATTTTGTTTAGTTTCTTTTGTTGCCTATTCTGACATCGGACTCTTACTTCTGTTAAATTGAAGTAAAACAGTGCGTATTACTGTGTGTTTGTTTTCCTACATTGGCCAGAGATATAGGGGAGAGTTGAGATCTCACTAAACATGTTTAACCAAATCGTATTTTTGTGTCTGTCCCAAGCCAGGAGCCTCTGTTTTTTGTATTATTTTTTAATTTTATTTCATTTATATGTTTTGGAGTTAAGTATGACATCCATTTTCACAGAACAAGTAATCATTTGGTTTTTGGGGTCAGCTGAAGACCGCCTCCGGATGCGGGATTTTCTCGAAGTGTTGAAGACCCATTGGTGGCCTTATGTGGTTTTCTGCTATTTGGTCGGGTTGTTTTCTCTTCGACACATTCCCGATTTTAATCTCAATTTTATTTTAAACTATATTAAATCATGGATTATAATACTAACACTAATTATAAAAAAAAAGATGCGGCATGTAGACTATAGATCACTGTACAGCTTTCGACAATGAGCAAAGTCCACACCACATAGTCAGCTATAAAAGGCCCCGAAATGACAAATGTAAAACAATTCAAACGAAAAAACAGCACAATTTATGTACAAAAATGAACGAAAAACAAATATGTAAGACATAAACAAACGACGACCACTGAATTACAGGCTTCTGACTTGGGATAGGCATATATATATACAGAATGTGGTGGAGTTAAACATGTTAACGGGACCCATCCCCTACAACTTGGACAACGGGGGTGTAACAGTACAACATAAGAACAAAATATAAAAATCAGTTGAAAAGAGCTTAACTGATCAGAAGGACACAAATTTTTAGAAATAGGTATAACAAAAACACAGATTGAGTGGACGTGGCCGGGTACCGTTGTATTGTATCCGGGCAACAACAAAAAGTTACTCGGCACTGATCTGAGAGTACTCGCAGTTACTCACAGCTAGTGCAAAGCCTCTATCAACTAATAAAACAAAGCATGCATCTTAGACTAAATTGTCAATCAATACACATCCAACATCTAACGGATTTAGGTGAAAGACATCATAAAAAGTCAGAGAAAAACATAATCCTAACCCTTTTTTGACGGTATATATGTAAGTAAACAAAAAGCATATGTAACCGTTTTTCTTTTTCTTTAACAAGGTTCTATACTTTTCCAATACATTATTTGTCTAATTTTCCTTATTTGAGCGTGTTTTAAAAGAAATTCATGATACTATAATTTAATGTCGTATAACTGCAACGTGCGCATATGCAGATCTATATACTACTCTGAATTTTGGTAAAAAAAAATATAAAAAAGAAGATGTGGTATGATTGCCAATGAGAAAACTGTCCACAAGACCAAAATGACACAGACATACTATAGGTCACCGGGAGAGATCTGTTTGCGCCAAAAATGCGTCGTTTTGCGCCACAACTTTTTTTCTCTAATGCCACGTTTGCGCCACCTGTTTTAAAATTACATGGTCTCATTTGCGCCAAAAATAAAACATACGATTGCGCCAAAATTACTTCCCTCCTCCTTTATTCGGACTTGGAACCGACAGTTTACACGGCAAATGTTTTCTTTTCTGAAACATACTTTCTTCTTACTGCTACTGCATGATAACTTCCCAATCAGTTAATGTATGTAGTAGCTTATATAAACTTCACTTTATTGATTAAAAAGACAAACATTGAAGGGTGAAATGCATAAGGCAGTTCATAATAGTTCATGTGGAATGCTTCTGCTCCATTACTGGTACGTCTTGAGATAGATAGAGTTTCAGACCATACGGGTCGTGAGAACAAAGCACTGTGTCATCAAAACATGTGGCTATAACATAATCAGCAATTTAAAGCTCTCTTTTGATATATCTTGTCTTAAAGATTCAGCAAAGCAATAAGTTTGTTTTTCTCTCTCTCTGTACATGGACTTTCTAATGCATTTCAAGTCAATTCTCTACAGATGCTTATCTTCATGGTGAAATATCTCCGACTCGAACATATGATACATTTTAAGCCAAAAATAGTTAAGAATAAATACCAATCATTAATATTTATGATAGATATGTATACGGGTAAATTGGCGCAAACGATACATTTGGAAAACAAAATTTGGCGCAAATGAAACCCCTAAAAAACAGTAAATGGTGCAAAAGGACTGCTGCCGCACCACAGCTATTTCAAAAAGTCTTCGAATGCCGTACGGTGACCTGGCAGCAGTCCTTTTGCAATGGTGCAATACGAAGTTATGAAACTGAACTTATATCCTCTAGCTTATATCGTTGTATTCTTATCAAAATTTATGATCTTCTAAATCTGAATTTGAAGGCTCTTTTTTAAGACGTTCTCACGTTAATCAAGTCTCTATCAAAATTTGACAAACGGGATCACTGTTTTCCTTACTATAGTTTCCTTCTTTAAACGAAAAGGTCTCTCTTATGAGTCCTTCATAATAATCCTTTGTTTCTACTTCATTTTTTTTAAATTTAACATAGTTATCATTAACCTAACATAGGGTTTTGATTAAGATAAACAAAATCTAGGTGAAGGTTAGGGTTAGGGTTTGGGTAAAGGTCAGGATTATTTCAGGGTTTAGATAGGGATGATTCAAGATATGGTCAGAGTTAGGGTTAGGGTTAGGGTTAGAGTTAGGGTTAGGGTTAGGGTTAGGGTTAGGGTTAGGGTTCGGGTTAGAGTTAGGGTTAGGGTTAGGCTTGTTAGTGTTCAGGTTAGGGTTAGGGTTAGGGTTAGGGTTAAGGTAAAGGTCAGGATTATTTCAGGGTTTATATAGGATTAGATAATGAGTCAAGATTATGGTTAGGGTGCCTGAGGGTTAGGGTTTGGGATAGGGGTGGGGTATTAATGAGGTCCTTTTCACTATTACTATGAAATTTCTTAGCATGCACGACATGCACTTTCGTGAAGCTTTTTATAAATGATTGTTTTATAGTTCACATTTATTATTCTTTATAGATACATTTTTGTCTCCGTTTTCTACCCCTTTACTCCTTTCTTTTGTATGTCTCTCGTCACCTCTTTCCTTTCTGCCACTCCTTTCTTTGTATCTCCCTTTACTCTGTCAGCCACCTCGATTAGGGTTAGGTTTCGGTTAGAAACTTAGCTTTAATTGTTAGTTTTGTATGATTCTCATGAGTTGACCTTAGAGGAATTTGACATTCATTGTTTCATCCTTAGCCTTCAAATTTTCGACTTTGACCGTTCCTGATGAAGGAAAATCCAGAAGAGCGCTTTGGACGCATAATATTTTTTTTAGAGTTGCTGTTATCATTTTTTAGGATAAAGACTAGGTTTTGAGTTTCAGGGATAAGGTATGGTCAGGTTTGTTCTTTTTTTTTTGGGGGGGGGGGGGGGGGGGGGGGGAGGAGTTACAGTTGGTTTGAAGTTTAGAGTAAGAGACACGTAAGTAGAGTAAGGTTTACCTAGAGTTAAGATAGGGAAGGGTTATTTGAGTTGAATAAGTGTCGAGTTATGGTTACAGTGATAAAGAATTGTTTAAGGTTAGTTTTTAGGGTAAATGGTAGGGTATACGTTCTATTTAGGATTTTTATTGCAAGTCTAGAGCTATGCAAATCATTGGTTTTACACTATATTAAGTCGGGTCTAGTGTGAGGTCTACGGTTTTTGTCATGTTTATCATAAAAATAAAAGGTTAATTGAAGTATGGCTTATGATTTGAGTCTATGTATAGGAAGATGTGGTACTAGCGTCAATGAGACAACTCTCCATTCTAATAGCAATTTATAAAAGTGAACCATTAGAGGTTAATGTACGGTCTTCAACACGGAGCCTTGGCTCACATCGAACAGCAAGCAATAAAGGGCCCCAAAAAATACTAGTGTATAACCATTCAAACGGGAAAACCAACGGTCTAATCTATATAACAAACAAGAAGCGAGAAACACTTAGTACGAACCACATAAATAGACGAATACCACTGAACATCCGATTCCTGACTTAAGAAGGACTGGTGCGAACAATTGCAGCAGGATTAAACGAATTATTAAAATGGGTTGATATTAAAGATGAGGTTAAGGTTTGGGTTTTGGATATCCTTTCTTTATATGTTCCATCAAAAAGTATTTGTATAAGTGAATTGAGTATGCATATGTTAATACTTTTTTTAAAACGTTTATTTGAGCACAATTATTTGACATTGTTGCCGATGATTAATGTATATTGGTGAGATACAACAAAGCAGAATTAGCTAAACAATTTAATGATGGTTTGTAAAACGTTTAAAAAAGTAGAATAATTATGAGAACTCCGAGAAAAATTCAAAACGGATAGTCCCTTATCAAATGACAAAATCAAAAGATCAAAGTATACATCAAACGAATGGATAACACAAGCTGTTATATTTCCGACTTGGTACAGGCATTTTCTTCTGTTATACAATCCAATACTTGAAGGAATAGAATATATTGAATCCCAAACTTTTGTAAAATATTTCGGAATTTTATAATTGATCAGTTTCTTAAAATTTTATATTTAAACACAGAGTGTCTAAATTTTCAATCCGGGAATTATTGTAATCTTTTCTGATTCAATGTCAGTTTGATTATGCATACAATTTGCAAGCTGGTATGAAAGTATATCAAAACAAACGAAGAATAAACTTCAAAGTGGCACAGAATTAGATTGTGCGATCCAACAAATAGTGTGACCGTACGTGATGTACTGAATTTACCGTTTTGATTGCTTATGTCTTTTTTAAGATCATGTGGAAGCATGTAGTAAACGGCGAAGAAACGTCTTTTTATTCGTTAAAATCGTGATTTTAAAAAAAAATCAATCTTCATAAAAAAATAACATTTTAATAAAAAAAAAAACTGCGATATATATATGTTACAGTGAATTTGTATAATCAGTGATTATGTAGAATCCCTGATTTTTCAGGGATTATGTAGAATCACTAAAATCATTAGTGATTATACAGATTCCCTGAAAATTACCAGTGATTTCACATAATCACTGATAATTTTAATTAGTATTCTACAAATTCCCTAATATGATTTCAGTGGTTATCAATAATTAAAAGCTCCAAAGATGATGAAACAAATTAACATAGACAAATTATCATTTTTTTCTAACTCTTATTCCTTGAAAGTTTAAGTAAACATGCAGTTTTCACTCCTGATCTACTATTTGATTGAAGTGATGAGTTTTTTCCTTTATATTTTATCCAAGTGTTGAACCTCATTATGCTACTAACAAATAAGCTCGGCACAGGCACAGGTGTTGCTTGGGTTGAAGAAAACGTATGCTCAAAAGTTAATGCAAATTGAAGAGAAAAAAACAACATATATCTCAAACCAATTTCACAAGTGGTTCCAGGAAAGGGAGATCCTTGCCATATAGCAATGGACTCCTGCTCGGATCTTTAATACAAGAAATCAGTTTGAGGTTGCTGATTTCCCTTCATTGGTACCTTCAGATGTTTGTGCTGAAAACTCTATTTCTCTGAGACGTGCCGTAAAATATGATTGGATATGGAGGACAAGGTTTTTAAAATGTTGATATTGTAGTAAAAACAAATATGAATTTAATAGATATACATGTAAAAAAAACAGGACAAATGTGTAATAGTCGATGCCATCCAAATCTAGTTTGTAAATAAAATGTTTATTTTCAAAATATTGTGCATAAAATTAACATTTATCAAAAAGATTGTACGCGTAAAAATAGTTTTGATGACAATTTCAGTTTAATTCATATCTCAACCTAAAAACAATTGCTAAAACAATACGATAAAAAAATAATCATTATGACATTTAATCATGTTAATATTTTAATACTAACTTCATCAACCCGCCCTTGTGGGCTCGCCTGATATTATTAATACTGATACAGTTAATATCAAAAAGGGCTCGCTTGATATTGCTGATAAAGTCAGTATTAAAAACAAAACATTAATTATTCAATATATATTTTGCTTATCATTTAATAATAGTGTGCTTATCATTTATTTAATCAGAGATGAACTAAACAACATTGGACTTGGAGATATGTGGATTAAACAATCAGACCTCGTATTTGAGATTGATTTCCCTCTTATTAAACAACGACTTTTAGATATTAAAAAACAGGAGATGTATTCGTTACTTGATAGCAGTAGCAAGTGCCGTATCTATAAATACATTATAAACAGTTTTGATTTACAATTTTATTTGACAAAATAGATTCCTATAGTGTACCGAAGAGCTCTTTCAAAAATAAGACTTTCTTCTCATTCATTAGCAGTTGAAACTGGACGCTACCAAAACATTGAGTTGTCACGTCGTATATGTACAATTTGCCGTCAGTATATTGAAGACGAATTCCATTTCATCTTAGTGTGTCCGAAATATAAGGAACTTAGAGTAAAATTCATAAAGAAATATTACTGGTCTAGACCAAGTGTGTTTAAATTTATTGAACTTTTAAGTTTAAAGAACATCAAACAGTTAACCAATTTAGGAAAATACATTTTTACTGCATTTAAAATCAGAGACAATATTACATGAACATTCTCTGTCTGTTTACTTGTTTACTGTGAAAATTTATATTGACACCGATGAACTGTAAAGTTCAAGGTAATAAAGAATTAAGTTAATTTTTTTTTCTGTTTAGTATTAAATTTATATTAAATTCCTTTTTGTTATTTAATTATGCCATTTAATCATGTTTATATTTTAATACTAACTTCATCAACCCGTCCTTGTGGGCTCGCTTGATATTATTAATGCTGATACAGTAAATATCAAAAAGGGTTCGCTTGATATTATTGCTGATAAAGTCAGTATTAAAAACAAATCATCAATTATTCAATATATATTTTGTTTATCATTTAATTATATTGTGCTTATCATTTAATTATATTGTGTTTATCATTTCAATATTTTTGTGTCTTTCATATTAATATATTATGCCTAACGTTATACAATATTAAGGGTATTAGTCTGATATGAGCCAGTCCATGAGAAAAGGTACACAAACGAAAATTTTACGAAATTCTAAAAAGTGTGCATAATTATTGGTAGTAGACTTGTGATTTATAAAACACATTTACTTTTCCTCATATCCTTAAGCTGTGAGCTACACGCACCTGCAAGTGTTGAGACCCCCCTTTAGTTTTATTAAGATTTTTAATGACTTATTTCATATATTTCAATCATTTTCAAAGTACAGTTTAAATGGCTTGATTTGCCAATTGATAATGTTTACCCCGGTAGCAGTGGGGATAAGGCTCTCGCTAACGATGCAGATACCAATGCAATCAGACCGGGCAACGGTACGAGTCCCGTGCAACGACGGTTGATTTATATAATATTAAATAACTTAACTAAACTTCGGTTGATTTATATAATATTAAATAACTTTACTTAACTTAACTTTGGTTGATTTATATAATATTAAATAACTTAACTTAACTGAACTTAACTTTCAATTTCTAAAACACAAGAGGTCATAGTTTTTGTATTTTCCCTCATGTTTTAATATTGTCTTACTTTCCTTAAACCGGTAAAACTGAAGAAAATTATTGACTTTTATCTCTCTAGTGTCGTAAAGTTTTAAGTTTCTGGTCGGTATAGCATTAGTCCGGGGAACAAAGGATTTTACACTTGCTCAAATACCAAAACATTCAGATATTTCTACGTCTTTTGCTGTTTTAATTGACAAATTCGGGATAGAATTGACAATCTTAATATGAATGTTTACATTAATGCAATATATATATATTTTAAATAATATAAAAACATACAGGAACAAATTTACTGTCAAATTTTAGAAAGACACCTTATTATTACTAAACAAACAACCCAATAATTAACAAAAATAAAAAATTTAAAAAGTTGGATAAATGGAAAGACACGGTTATATATTTTAGTATCATTTCAGTTATTCTGTATAATCCCTGACGTTTTTTCTAGTGATTATACATAATCCCTGAAAATTATAGTGATTATATATAATCCCGAAACTAACCAGTGATTATACATAATCCCTGAAAATTTTAGGGATTCTACATAATCCCTGATTATACAAATTCACTGTAACATATATACTGAAGAAAAAAAAAAGATTGTAAATTGCTTGAAGTTGATAGTTTTTTTGTCTAATGTATATGAATACAGAGATATCTCATACATGGAGACATATAATACGTATTACTTTGTATTATATGTCTCTGAAGAATATTATAAACACTATAGGCTAGATAACAAATAAATTTTCAATTTGTACTAACTGTTTATCGATGGTATTTATGTTATTTACGGTAAAGAATAGAGATTCCCCTTGACTGCCTCACTGAAATTACCCAATGAAAAATCTCGTTTCTGTTTTTGTTCGGTGATATATCAACTTCCGGTTGGAGTTGCCATCGACGCTTTATAAAACATTCCTAAGAAAAATGTGACATGGTACAAGATTAAAGCAAAGACAGCACATAGTTTAAGACATTTGAGTAGTTTACCACTATCTATCATGACAAATAGAAAGACACCTGTGTGATTCCTTATAGAAATTGGTCCCAAAAAAGAAACTTTACTGAAAAGTTCCAAAACCGGTTCATCAGGTTCAACCATTTTTGACTGCAATGACAAATATGTTGTAAAACCAAGATCATATGGAAATGGGCAAAATGAAAAAGTCATTGCGTATTAAAATCATCAGCATGGGAAATGCTGAAGCTGGAAAGGTAGTTTACTGTTACTGTTGATTATTTTTATTTTGTAGAGCTGCTAGCGCGCGCCCCTTGCCTTGGCACAGCCTTGCACAGCGGGTGCATATCATATTATAGATATTTTGGGGCAGACATATTTGCGCTATAAATACAATGTAGAACACATACCAGTTGATTGGCATATATTTCTGCCTCCTCTGTTACTTGTTTTTATAGCCCATTACACTCAATTTCTAAGCAAAATCAAATTATCTGCACTTATTTGAGGCAGGCATTACCTGTGAATGGGGACGAAGTCTGTATTATTTTTTTTTTAATTCAATGTTGATGTTGATAAAAGAAACGGAAATACCGTAACGTTTCCGATATTGGTTCTGATGTTAGGGATTTAGTTGTGACGTTATTTAAGTTATGACATAATATTCAATGTAAACAAAGAAATGCTGTTATCCAGGTAACGTTTTTTCATATCAAACAATTATTAAAAATGATTGGGTGTTGAATTCCTTCCTACTTGTTGATATGTTGATAAATATACATTGTATTCAAAGTCTCATTCAAACAAGACCGGAAACGGAAGTAGATCTGAAAAAAAGTTAACGATTTTGAGTTCATTAGTAGAATGAAAAATTCGGGAAATTTTCCCGAATTTTGTTGTTTTTTCTATCATAATTGGGGACCTCATCCCCATATTAACCGAACAAAATAAATCAATTGTATTTTAAAATACACACCAAAAAACCAAAACAACTTACATGACCTTTAAACATTGATAAATAGGAATTTATTTAACGATAAAAAATCGCCAGAATTTATAAAAGACATTGAATTATGATAAGTCTTGGGCTGAGTGGTCTAAGTCGTTACTACAGTGTAATCCCTAGCCAAGGTGTAAGGTTGTTAGTTCGAACCCCACTGGTGTGCGCTTGACTCCAATCTTAATTGACTAGGATTGTCAGTTTTCCTATCGAAGGTTGGTGGTTTTCTCCAGGCACTCCAGTTTTCTCTACCAATAAAAACTGGCCGCCACGAAATAGCCTAAATGTGGTGCTTATAAGCTATTTCAAATCAAATCAGTGTTAAACAACATGTAAAGCCTCATACTAACAGGTTCCTATGTTTTAATTCTTTGTGATTACCTTTTTTGAAATTCAGCACAAAAGTAATTGAAATGTAATTATTTATTTTTGCAACTGAATGTAAATGTATTTTAAAATGAAACCAATCAGTTTTTTCAAAATTTTATTTATCATAATTAATTATATTGCAAGTAATTGATCTGGAATTTACCCCATTTAAAATGATAAAATTGCTAAACAAACTGCAACCATCTGGTGTTTAAATTTAATATCAATCAAATTTACAGAGTCAAAGTGGCACAGAAATATTCAATTCAATTTCAGACCGTGGCCAGTTCAAGTGTTATTTGAAATATAAATATTATGATTTTTGTACACAAACTCATACATGTATTTCTGTGATAGCTTTAATATGGTACACTGGATTTTGTCATGCATTGGTTCAATGTTTAACATTGTTGCATTGTACATAAATTTATAATTCATAATATGTTTTAAAATATATTCTCTTTTTATTTCAGAGTTGTATCATCAAAAGATATTGTGAGAAAAGATTTGTTCACAAATACCTGGCAACTATTGGAATTGATTATGGTGTTACTAAGTATGTCAATGTTACATTTCTGTAGTTTTAATTCAGCTTGATTGTCTTCATAGGGCTGTCTGCCATTTTCTAAATGACGCTGTATGCCCTTTTTTAAGACACCTGCTTTTTTTTGCAAGTCTATGCTTTTATTGTCGTATCATTTTGATGAAAATACTGTTATTTTCCTCACATTTTATTTAACTGTTCATTAAAATCTGTCGACAATTTAATTTCGATGGGTAAAACTTTATCAAAAACATTAAAAAAACATTTTCCTGAGGAATCCATCTTTTGTTGATCAGAAATGTTCCCTGAAAATAGCTGAAGTGGAATTGCGAACTTGATTTCCAAATGCTTAATCTAGTCTTTATATTTAAGCGTCAAATCATGATATAACTGCCTTCATTTATAGCATGTCTTCTTTAGGATGCATTGTTTTTTAAAGTTACGCTAGATGCTATTTTGTAGAACTTTTAAGTTAAAAGTGTTATATATACATTTGTTTCGAATGTTATTGAATTTGATATGAAAGTAATTAAACAAATTTTCACCTTTACAGAGTCAACATTAGAGATAAAGAGGTTAAAGTCAATATATTTGACATGGCTGGACATCCTATATTCTATGAGGTAAGTTAACAATATGTCAGGAACACCAGTGACGGATCCAGCCATTTTAAAAAGGGGGGATTCCCAACACAGAGTAAAGGGGGGTTCCAACTATATGCTCCCATTCAAATGCATTGATCGGCCCAAAAAAGGGGGGTTCCAACCTCCAGAACCCCTCCTGGATCCGCCACTGAACACACAATATACATTGTACATGTAGACCATGTGATATGCGGAATTAAAAATCCTTATTAACAGACTGGTATTTTCTCATGAGGTGAGTCTCTTGGTCTGTATTTCAAAAGATAACATCCAATATATGATTTACAAAACGTTTTTCAGATGGAATAAATGTTTATAAAAACGTTTTTAATGAACTTTTCTTTACTATGGTTTATTAGATTTCATATGGGGTTCATGAAGTCACATTTACTTTTAATGGTGAAGTGCATCTATTAATGTTGATGCACTTCAATTACATTGTTTATTTTTTTAACAAATCTTGACAGGAAAATTCCTGTGGTTGAAATATTTGTTCTACTGTACACTTCTAACCCTCTACAAATCAATATCGGCCTCACCAAAAAAAGAAAGTAAGTAAATTTTATTTAGAGATGGCATATACATACATAATAACAGACAAAACATGAGCCCTGATTAGCTCTTTAACCGACTTTCACATAAAAAATCATGCAGCATCATGCAAATGGAAATCAATTTTTATTTATGGGCATACTTGAACTTCTTGACACTAAATATAAAAAAGAAGATGACACTAACCATGTTAGAATGAGTGAAACTTTAATATTTGTGTTTTTTTAGGTAAGAAATGAGTTTTACAAGGATACTCAGGGAGCCATTATTGTATTTGATGTATCAGACAGAGGTAGTTTTGAGGCACTGGATTCCTGGCTATTGGAGCTGCAGAATGAAGTAGGGAACCAGTCAGAAGTAGATAACATTGCAGTCTGTGTTTGTGCTAATAAGGTATTGTCATTATTTTATGGTTGTCCATTTGATAAACAATTACTCTAAATTCATTAATATTAGTTGGATACCAATTTTCGTGGATTCCATGGGTACAGGAGAACCACCAGTTTAAATGTTCAATGAATTACCATTTTTTTAAAGGAAGGTATGCCGACTTTGCCAAAATCACAAAATTAAATATCTACTTGTATGTAAGCTTTCCTTAAACCACAAAAATTGATACCCACAAAAATAAGAGTATTAGCCAGAGACCATTACTTATCATATTAAAATTTCACTAGGCTACAATGTAGTATATTTCTCCGAATTTACAAAGTAATTTAATCAAATACAACAATTGTAGCAATGCTTTTGAATTATGGTATATATATTTGTGCTGGTTACTATATAGGATTAAAAAAAACGTCTAAATATAAGTACATGTATTTGGAATGTATTTTTAACCTTTGAACTCATTATTGTTCTGACAAATGAGCCCAAATGAGTCTGTTGTATTCACATTTTATAATTTTTACATTTTGTAGTTTGATAATGTTTCCTCATTCATAATTGATATATTTCTGATCTTTTTAGACTGATAAGAAGAGAGTGGTTGATGAATCTGAAGGTAGGATATGGGCTGACACAAGAGGTTATCATTACTTTGAAACATCAGCACAAACAGGGGAAGGTGTCACAGAAATGTTTCAGGTAAAAGCTTAAAATATCTATAGCTTATTGATGAGCTTTTAAACGAAAGGAATTTTAAATTTACTAAATCAACCTGCTTACAAATTTCAAGATGTGATATGGTGGCCAATTAAACAACTAACACCAGACACCACAAAGCTTCCAACAATGAGCAAAACCCATATCACATAGTAAACTATAAAAGGCCTCAACTTGACAAAATTTGAAAAGAGAAACCAAAACAACCGGATTTATGCCATTACAACAAACAAAAAACATTTTTTATGACAACACAACATATTATAACCTATTGCATTGGTTGCAATCATTACCATGATTTCCTAGTGAAATAAGAATCGTGAAAAAAAATCTCTTATTTCACTCCTCCTTCAACAATAGGTGTTATCAAGACGTTGGTGACATAATATCAAAGCTAATTGTAAATGTATATAAAAGGATATAGTTCCCTACATTTTCTGCTTTGATTCCATTAAAATGAATCCCCAGTTGTTGAATTCTTCCATTAATTATTCTATAATTTATTTGTATCTATAGAACTTATTTGAGGGCGTTGTATCGGCAGTAGAGAATGGTGGTAAGAAAGCACCTTTCACCACACAGTTAGGATATTCAAAGGATCAAGTTGAGGCTATACAGAAGCTTAAAGCAGCAAGGAGTGATTATGAGCGGCTAGGTGTTAATATAGGAGCATCGAAGTATGTAAAATATGTTTTATTGTATGTAAGAATAATTGTACTTTATGTGAGGTGATTGTCAAATAGACTGAAAATAATCAAAAACTTCTAAAGGTCAGTAGATGGTCTTCAACAAAAGACAGGGGTTAAACATGGTGTTAAGCTCTAAATCTTATCAATTCTGTATAGCATTACTAATGCAGTTTCTTAGATTCCTAAGAAAAGGTGTTTTATATTTTGAGTTCTGATTGAGTGAACTCTTCTTTTTAAATCATAAGTTTAATAAAAAAAAATGTGACAAATTGAAATTAAGATTTTAATTTTCGTCAACAAAGTTAAGGAGCAAACTGAAAACAATCTAATATATTAGTTTTATGACTGATCATGACTTTGTGTGAGTTGAAGGATAAATTTTGGACCTATTCTACTATTATGAGGATTTTGTCACCTTCTGTGGATTCAGTATTATTCGTTGGATACCAATTTTCATGGTTTTTGTTGCTTCATGTGAACCAAGAATTCAAATGTTTAATGAATCACACATTTTCAACAGAATTTTGTATGCAGAGATTGTCAAAACCACTAAATCAAATATCCATGTAATGTTTTCCTCATTTCACAAGAGTTGATACCCACAAAAATAAATGAATCCACAGTTTTCCTCAATCCAAGAGAGTTGACACCCACAAAAATAAATGAATCCACAGTTTTCCTCAATCCACGAGAGTTGATACCCACAAAAATAAATGAATCCACAGTTTTCCTCAATCCACGAGAGTTGATACCCACAAAAATAAATGAATCCACAGTTTTCCTCAATCCATGAGAGTTGATACCCACAAAAATAAATGAATCCACAGTTTTCCTCAATCCACGAGAGTTGATACCCACAAAAATAAATGAATCCACAGTTTTCCTCAATCCACGAGAGTTGATACCCACAAAAATAAATGAATCCACAGTTTTCCTCAATCCACGAGAGTTGACACACACAAAAATAAATGAATCCACAGTTTTCCTCAATCCACAAGAGTTGATACCCACAAAAATAAATGAATCCACAGTTTTCCTCAATCCACGAGAGTTGACACACACAAAAATAAATGAATCCACAGTTTTCCTCAATCCACGAGAGTTGACACACACAAAAATAAATGAATCCACAGTTTTCCTCAATCCACGAGATTTGATACCCACAAAAATAAATGAATCCACAGTTTTACAGAAATACAAATCACTTATTATAACAATTGACTTTTTTTCAGGGACGAAGTAAACAAAGCGTACAGAAAATTGGCAGTATTGTTACACCCAGATAAAAGTGTAGCACCAGGTAGTGAAGAGGCTTTCAAACTTTTAGTAGCAGCAAGGACTACATTGTTAAAGAAATGTTCATAACACACATTCAATATTAGTTGTTGATTACTGTATATAGTGGGTTATTTTAGCAGGTGTAAAATTTCACAATTTTCAATGAATAAGGTATACAAAATATTTTGGGCGGATTCAAAACTTTTATCAATACCTTTGCATGTGCACATTTTAAAAATTGGCTGAGTTTATATTGGAGATTTTGTTCTATCCGCAAAAATAAGCGAAAATTTACACCTCACGAAAATAACCGGCTATACTGTATTTTATTTATAGGTAACACAGTCATTAAACCTGTACTTAATGGATTTTGAAATTTAGAAATGATGTTAAATTTCACCAATTGTCCCAAGTATCTTTACAAATGTTTTCTAGTCCAATGAAATTTTTACATTCAAAATGCAGATCTATTTCTCTATAGAGCAACTTGCCTTTAATGATATTAGGTTTTTAAAACAATCCTTTTAATTTAAAGTATAGATAAAATGGATCTGAAGAGCAGGGAAAAAATGCAAGGTCATCATCTGTGCTATTCAGATAAAAGCAATTGAAAATTGGCAGGAAATGATTCTTGTATAAATTTTTCATACAATGAACATAGGTTTATTTTTCTTTCATAAACTATAAAAATATAACTAAATTTTATAAGATTTTAGAAAATAGTTATTCAACCTACATGTAATAAATCTATGATGAAAAGAAAAATCATTGTGTTACCAAGCAACATTTTGAATGGCACTACATGGATAAAACCAAGATGATTTGGAATATCTGACAAAAAGGCAAACACAAGAAAAAGGGAATATCCTTAATATTGTGCAAACAATTTGAAATTTTTTTTTTCTTTTCAAAAACTGTTAAGATTTTTGTACTTTACTATAAAATTTACAAAACTTCTCTCTGTTATGGATTTTTAGTTTCATAAACACTCTTAAGATCTCTAAGGAATAAGTTTCTACACAAAAAATAATTCCTAAACCATTTTTTCATAACTCTTTTGGTAACCATTATAACTGCATTCATTATAAGTTTCAATAAATCCATGAATACTGTGATATTTTGATATATATTTTTGTTTTAAAATTGCTAATTTATAGGTTTTAGTCATAGAAAACCACAATTAAAATATATGTTATAAATATTTGTCACAAATGAAATAAAGTGTATTAGCATGTACTAAACTGTATAATTTAACTTCTAGTTGATGTAAAAGAATTAATGAGTTATTTTATGCATTTTAATTGATCCTTTAATTGAGTGTACCATCAAATCAGAATTTGTTTCATTGTTTGTTTATCATTAAATAGTAAAATGTGTATTCTTGATAATAATTGAAACTGTTTTTTGTGAGGCGAAACAAAATCTCATTTTATTTTGATGTTTAATTATAAAGTGAGTGCTATACTATAGAGGGCCCTCATGGGGTTTTTGATTATGTGATTACTTGGCCGTTTTTTTAATGATTATTTGATTATTAAGCCAAATATTTCATGATTATTTGATTACCTAGGACTGTATTTTTAGTTTATGATTATTTGATTACTAAAGATAAGCAAATATTTAATGATTATGTGATTATATTGGCAAAAAATGGTGATTATGTGATTACTAGGACCCCCCCATGAAGGGCCTCACTATATAGAAGTTATTTTACTACAGCTTGTGAATTACGTTTATGGTCTTATTCTGTTTTATATGAATACAAAATGCTGCATATTTTATATTCGATTCAAGCTTTCTAAATTAACCTACATGTTGTTTTGTTGCTTGGATATTGTTCAGTTGCAATTAAGGTGGTAACTAACACTTTCACTAAAATTAATTTGGGTCGTTAAATTTTAATTAAATTTTGACAAAGTATTTACTTTGGATCCTTTAACAAAAATATAAAAATTTCAAAAATATTGAACCAACCGTTTTGTCAGAAAAAATACACTGGCTATATAGCAGTTTGACAAACACCAATTTTGATCACTAAGAAGCTTAATATTCCCTATACAACACAACATAATTAAAACTTTTAGCTGACTTTACAGAGTTATCTGCCTGTAGTGTTAGGTACCACCTTAAGTTTCATTGATTTGTTTCTTCCAATCCCTGAAAATTGGTGGAACAAAATTGCTTCGACTCATTATTTCAACCATATCTTTGATGCATTATAATGTTATTTAGATTATCGGTGATCATCTCAACGAGATTGTTTTTCTTGCTTGAGCCGGGACGGTGAAAGCGAGAAAGGCAATCGAGTTGAGATGAACAATGATAATCTTTTTATCGCTATTTTACCTATGACAACGTTGTCAATTTCGTTAGCAACGCCACGTGCATGCTTAGTTTCTAGCGATAATTTTCCATCTCAAGCGAGTAGCATGATATGAAAATTATCACAAAAAGAGATCAAAGGAAAAATGCACAAAATAGCGATAATGCCCTTTAATGATATTATTGATCCCATCAATTTGCATTTTTGCAAATAACATCATTGATGAAGTGAAACTTTCTTACAAACTTAGAAGATTTGAATCCATAAACAAAATATATAGTGTTATCTTTACCAGTATTCAATAATGTCTTTTGTTTGTCTATGTTTGTACTTACTAAGAAAATTTTTGCAATACAATGTACTAATTAATTTAACTCTGTTGTGGTGTTTCACTGTTTTTGATGTATTAAACAAAAATAATATATGTAAGGAAATTCAGTGCTTTCATAGATCTTCAAGTAATATGAATTGTATACATAAGTGTAATATAAAACAATTGATTGACATTTACAATATTATATTTATTATTTGGAAAATTAAAATTAAAAATTGGCAGATTATTGTAATAGTTTTTCTCATTATTGATCTTTATTGGTAAATATAAGGTGCTAAATGCCTCCACATTTAAGGTGGTACCCAACACTACAGGGAGATAACTCTTTAAAGTCAGCTAAACGTTTTAATTACATTGTGTTGTAAAAGGAATATTAAGCTTCTCAATGATCAAAATTGGTGTTTGTCAAATTGCTATAAAACCAGTGTAATTTTTCTGACAAAACGGTTGGTTCAAAATTTTTATATTTTTTCTAAAGTGTCAAAGTATTTACTTTGACAAAATTTTATGAAAATTAAACGAGTCAAATTAATTTTAGTGAAAGTGTTGGGTACCACCTTAAATAATTTTACATAATTTGAGGTAGATTTATGTCCCTTTGGTAGTTTAGTTGGTGGTAAAAATGTGTAAATTCCATCATATATCAACCAAATTCAGCTTATGGTACAATGCTGCTAGAGTCTAGCCTTTCTGAACAAGTTGTTCTCTAAACAATTTAATTTTAATTAATAATTCATTAATATTACTTAGTTAGGCTCTTTTAGCAGATTTTAGCCTGAACCCCCCACCCCCCCTGGATTCGCCAATGGTACTATATTACTATTACCTGAGATTAGATGCTACTTTGTTGAAGTTTTATAATTAATTTATTGTAATGTTTTTTATATGCAAAATAAAAATGAATTATTTTATAAATTTATGTTTCTACATTGTATTACCAAGGAGGTTATAAGCAATAAGAGTATGATTTCCTACCACTTGCTGGTGTAAAACAATGGTTACTGTAAATTCAGAAATTATTGCATTCATTTATTTTTGCCATTTTGACATTTTAGACTAAAACACGATTTTAATCTTTTACAAAAATCTTCTCCTCTAAAACTATGCCAAAAAATTTAACAAAACTTTGCCACAATCTTCATTTGGGTATCTAGTTTAAAAATAGTAAAATGTAGATTTTGGCTTTTAACTCTGAAACAAAAGCATTTAGAGCAAATCTGACAGGAGTAAAATTATTTATCAAGTGAAGATCTATCTGTCCTGAAATTTTCAGATGAATCGGACAACCGGTTGTTTGGTTGCTGCCTATGAATTGGTAATTTTTAAAGAAATTTTGTCGTTTTTGGTTATTATCTTGAATATTATTATAGATAGAGATAAACTGTAAACAGTAGTAATGTTCAGCAAAGTAAGATCTACAAATAAGTCAACATGAACAAAATGGTCAGTTGACCCCTTAAGGAGTTATTGCCCTTTATAGTAAATTTTTAACAATTTTCATTAATTTAGTAAATTTTTAAAATTTTTACAAAATATTTTCCTCTGTATCTAAAGGGCTATGTTTATTTAGATAGAGTAAATTGTAAGTTACAAGAATGTTCAGGAAAGTAAGATCTACAAATGCATCACCATCACCAAAAACACAATTTTGTCATGAATCCATCTGTGTCTTTTGTTTAATATGCACATAGACCAAGGTGAGCGACACAGGCTCTTAAGAGCCTCTAGTTTGCAATAATAATTTCTGAATTTACAGTATTCTAATTCATTTATTTTCTACAAACACTTGATTTCAGTAAACCAACTTATTTTCGCTGATACTTTATTTCGCGTTTGATCTTTTCTAGTTCTCTTCGCAGCTATTTAATTTTGCGATTTTCTACTTTTTTTTATTTAGTATAATAAGGAAAGATTTACATTTCACATATTCGCGATATTTGCGTTATTTTTTTACTTGTGCATGTCGCAAAAATAAATTGCTCCAAAAATAAGTTGGTTTACAGTAATGTTTTTTTTACCAATATGTGGTTTGCTTGATCTGAGTTCTCTATTGGTCAAAATTCAAATATAATAGAAAAAGAAGATGTGGTATGATTGCCAAAGAGGTAAAATTTCACATGAGTCCAAATGACACAAAAATTAACAACTATAGGTCACTGCATGAACTTCAACAATGAGCAAAGTCCATACCACATAGTCATCTATAAAAGGCCCTGAAATGACAGTTGTAAAAGGATTCAAAAGAAAAAACAACAAACCTTTTTATTTACTAAATTATGAACGAAAAAACAAAAAAGTGACACAGCAACAAACGAAAACCACTGAATGTGGGACACCATTTTTGTCTCGCCTTGAAGGAGTCAAAAAGCGAGACATCGGTATACTGTTTCTGGCATCTGTGATGGCGATGGAGTCAACAATGTATTAGTTTGTGATTAGGTCTAGTTTATGGTGAACCACAAGTGGTAGGTCAATCATATATGGTATGCAGTTGTATAAGCATTGGCACATCTCAGATCATCTCATTTCTATGGAGATTACTTGGCCCTGCCCCCTCAGTCATGTTCTATTGACTTCAAAACTTCTGCTTATTTTACATGTATTAGTTTGTGATTAGGTCAGTTTATGGTGAACCACTAGTGGTAGGTCAGTGATATTTGGTATGCAGTTGTATAAGCATTGGCATATCTAATTTCCATGGAGATAAATTGGCCCCACCTCCTCAGTCATGGTCTATATACTTTGAAACTTATCTTAGTTTCCATGTATTAGTTGGTGATTAGATCAGTTTAAGATTGAACTGCTAATGTTAAATCAATGATATTTCATATGAAAATTTATTTACATTTGCAAGTTTTATTTCCATGGAGATTATATAGCCCACCCCTCTTTATGCTTCATTGACTTTGAAACTTTTACATAGTTTACAAGTTAATTTTTGTATTTAGGTTTGGGAACGACTTGATAAGTCAATGGTATTTGGTATGAAGTTGTATAAGCATTGGCACATCTCGTTTACATAGATATTGAATTAGCCATGTAACTCAGTCATGGTTCATTGACTTTGAATATTGCATAACTTGTGTAAGAAGTTAAACTATTGCTATTTTGATTTCAACATTTGAAAAATAAAAATTACAAAAAGGCGAGACATCATCATCTCTGTGAAAACAGTTTATTTATGCTTGTTGTCTGATATCACTATTATGTAAACTACAGACTGTAAAGATGGCACTTTGTAAATACAGCTATTTCTCCAACCATGCCTCTTTTTGGGAGATATAGAAAATTCAAAAATAATTTGATTTGTTGACATACTGGTTCCCAGATATATGATCTCTATATTTCATCTCATAGAGACATAACTTGGGACTGTTACCAGTATAAAAACAAATCATTGCGTTGAAAAATGAATTATGATGATGGATATAATTTTTCACTTAACTTCTTTGTAAAAGTGTCATATTTTTAGCCACCAAGAGAGTTCCTATGGGAAAAAGCGTTGTCTATATTTACAGAAATGCAACATAAAGAGCCTGTTGGTTATTCAAAGTAGAAATAAAAAGGCAATAACCCCTTTGATTAGGCTACTGACAATTGCGAATATGTAGACCTATTTATAAATGTGGTATTGCTGATCATTTTTTCTTTATCCACAAAAGATTTTACCAGAAAAAAAAAAATAATGGGTGAAAACTCTTATCAGGAGTGGACTAACATTTTTGGCCACATGAAAATATGATTTTGAGGTATGATTGTTCATGAGACACTGTTTATTAGAGACTAATTGTCATAAAAGTAACCTCCAACTATAGGTTACTGTATGGCCTTCAACAATGAGCAAAAACCATACTGTATCTGAAGCAATAAAAGGCCCAGAAATGACAAATCTAAAACAATTATAACAAGAAAACTAATGGCCTGATTTAAGTCATAAATAATAATGGAAAACAATTATATGATACAGCACCATACAATTACTACTGAATAACAAGCTCTCTACTTGAGGTGGTACATGGAGAATGTTGTTGGGTTTGTAACTTTATATAGATTACTTAAAATAGAAAGACATATTGTGTATAAGTGGTTTAATTAGTCTTAGATGCAATGATTTTGTTTATCAGTTATTATTGGCTTTGAGCTAGCTGAAAGTAACTGTGAGTACTTGCAGATCTGTATGTAGTGTCTCTTTGTTGTATGGATGTACAAGAGCCACTGTATTTTTGTGTTATGCTTTTTTATTAGTTTCCATCTGATGAGTTCAGCCTTTTTCAATCAATTTTTAATATTATTCAGCAATTTTTCCATTTGTATAGGGGCATAACTGAAGATCTGTAAAAGTGACACCATTGAAATCCTTACTTGATCTGTGTTTTGTGGTAATAAGTATTGTGAATGAGATTCCTAACATTTGGTAGAGGCAAACTTAAGTTAAGAGAATGGAAACAAAAAATTCTGCTGTCTTTTCATTTGTAAAGGGTCAATAAACAGCTGCGCCATGAGCGAATGATATGCCCGACGTCTTGTGTGGAAGTTTTAAGCAATAACCATTTATTGTTTTTGAGACACGGCGGGACATGTGAACCCCCCCCCCCCCCAACCCTGTTTTTTTTTACAAATATCACTAAAATAAAATTTTGAATCAAACCAAAAAGTATACAGATCTTTAAATTAGTATAACAAAGAAGTGTGTAGTTTCAAGCAATAATCATAAATTGTTTTTGAGATACGGCGCGACATGTAAAAAAAACCCCTCCCCTTTTTTACAAAATACTCAATAACTCAAAAATAAAATTTTGAGTCATCACCAAAAAGTATACAGATCTTTAGATTAATATAACAAAGAAGTGTGTAAAGTTTTAAGCAATAATCATAAATTGTTTTTGAGATACGGCACGACATGTAAAAAAACCCTCCCCCTTTTTTACAAAATACTCAATAACTCAAAAATGAAATTTTTAATCATCACCAAAAAGTATACAGATCTTTAGATTAATATAACAAAGAAGTGTGTAAAGTTTTAAGCAATAATCATAAATTGTTTTTGAGATACAGTGGGACATGTAAAAAAAACCTCCCCCTTTTTTACAAAATACTCAAAAACTCAACTAGAGGCTCTAAAGAGCATGTGTCGCTCACCTTGGTCTATGTGAATATTAAAGGAAGCAGATCGATTCATGACAAAATTGTGTTTTGGTGATGGTGATGTGTTTGTACATCTTACTTTACTGAACATTCTTGCTGCTTAAAATTATCTCTATCTATAATGAACTTGGCCCATTGGTTTCAGTGGAAAATGTTAGTAAAAATTACAAATTTTATGAAAATTGTTAAAAATTGACTATAAAGAACAATAACTCCTAAGGGGGTCAATTGACCATTTCAGTCATGTTGACTTATTTGTAAATCTTACTTTGCTGAACATTATTGTTGTTTACAGTTTATTTCTATCAATAATAATATTCAAGATAATGACCAAAAACAGCAAAATTTCCTTAAAACTAACAATTCAGGGCCAGCAACCCAATAACGGGTTATCCGATTCATCTGAAAATTTCAGGGCAGATAGATCTTGAACTGATAAACAATTTTACCCGGTGTCAGATTTGCTCTAAATGCTTTGGGTTTTGAGTTATAAGCCAAAAACTGCATTTTACCCCATGTTCTATTTTTAGCCATGGCTGCCATCTTGGTTTGATGGCCAGGTCACCAGACACATTTTTCAAACTACTAACCCAAAAGATGATTGTGGCCAAGTTTGGATTAATTTGGCCCAGTAGTTTCAGAGGAGAAGATTTTTGTAAAATATTACTAAGATTTACCAAAAATGGTTAAAAATTGACTATAAAGGGCAATAACTCCTAAAGGGGTCAACTGACCATTTCAGTCATGTTGACTTATTTGTAGATCTTACTTTGCTGAACATTATTGCTGTTTACTGTTTATCTCTATCTATAATAATATTCAAGATAATAACCAAAAACAGCAAAATTTCCTTAAAATTACTAATTCAGGGGCAGCAACCCAACAACAGGTTATCTGATTCATCTGAAAATTTCAGGGCAGATAGATCTTCACCTGTTTAACAATTCTTTCAATGTCAGATTTGCTCTAAATGCTTTGGTTTTTGAGTTATAAGCCAAAAACTGCATTTTACCCCTATGTTCTATTTTTAGCCATGGCGGCCATCTTGGATGGTTGGCTGGGTCACCGGACACATTTTCTAAACTAGATACCCCAATGATGATTGTGGCCAAGTTTGGTTTAATTTGGCCCAGTAGTTTCAGAGGAGAAGATTTTTGTAAAAGTTAACGACGACGACGGACGACGACGGACGCCAAGTGATGAGAAAAGCTCACTTGGCCTTTTAGGCCAGGTGAGCTAAAAATGAAATTTTGAATCATCACCAAAAAGTATACAGATATTAAGATTAATATAACTAAGAAGTGTGTAAAGTTTTAAGCAATAATCAAGAAACGTTTTTGAGATACGGTGCGACATGTGAAAAAAAACACACCCCTGTTTTAGTTACAAAGTGCCGTAACTCAAAAAGTTTAAATCTTATTTTCACCAAAAAGTATACAGATCATTTGACCATCATAAGAAACAACTACATAAAGTTTCATGAAATTTGGATAAGTCGTTCTCAAGTTACGGTGCGACATGTTTACGCTGGACAGACAGACGGACAGACAGACGGCAGACAGATGGACGGACACCGGACATTTGTATACCATAATACGTCCCGTCAAAATTTTGACGGGCGTATAAAAAGTAAAAGTGACACCACCCACAGTGGCAGATCCAGAAATTTTCATAAGTGGGGGCCTACTGACTGACCTAAGAGGGGGCCCGCTCCAGTCACGCTTCAATGATTCCCTATATAAGCAAATTTTTCCCAAAAAGGGGGGGGGGGGGCTGGGCCCCTTGCCCCCCCCTAAATCCGTCTGTGACCCAAATGCAAACTTAAGTTGTTCTTTGTTGTAATAAGCATTGCCTGTGAGTTTCATATCATTTGGATGAGACAAACTAAAGAGAACTGAAACCAATTTCGGAATACAAGAGTGAAACTTAATGGCTCCTCGAATAGCTTCAAACAAGGGGAAGCCCATTATACCTTACAAAACCAAATGCTTGACTATATAATATTAACAAATGGAAGTAATGGGAAACAATTGTCATATTCCCAACATTATTTAATATCTAGCCGCCAAAGTTTGTTCCCATATAGAAGTCCTCACACATTCACTTCACCTTAAAAATTCGCTGAAATATTATAGCACTTCTTGCTGATTTTTTAGAAATTAAACATTTTCATAACTTTTATATTTGTTTTCAATGCAGCTTTCTCATTTGAAATTTGTTTTCAATGCAGCTTTCTCATTTGAAATTTGTTTTCAATGCAGCTTTCTCATTTGAAATTTGTTTTCAATGCAGCTTTCTCATTTGAAATCTCTTTTATGACTATATTTGTGGGTATAAATCTTTGTTTTGTTGTATTTTTAATAATTATCTATGTATCAACAAAAAATAAACAAATATAATAAGTTAGGTGTATTCTCTTCACATGTATTGTTTTTTACAATAATATACAATATACATAATTTTTTTATAAAAGTTTCAAGATCAATAAAATTTGGTCCATAGTACAAATCGTACAGAAATTGCTTTAAAATTGTATCACAGTTCTAAAAATAGCCAGGTTTTCTTCATGAGCATTCAATGAATCTTCTGAAATCTTCTAATGATATTTTGCCTTCTGGATTTGATGTGCACTGTCTAACAAGCTGAAATAGAAAGAATTGAAATTTTATAATACAGAAAGGCATATGATAAGGAATTTATCAACAAAACTATTCAGAAATTTGCTTCAACCAATCAGAAATGTTTAATTACGCTCTTTCACAGACCCGCCAGACAAGGCTTGTAAAAACGCTGTCATGCCAGTACAAATCATCTCTAATTATTTATGTAATCTAACTAAAACTTTCATGAAAATTCAGTTTCAGGTCTGTTGATTCAAATGTTTATTGTAAAGACTAATTGCTATTTGGAATGAGTAGTTTTTACTGTTTTTCTTTAAATCTTCAACACAGTTGTTCAATTTCATATTTATCATTTGCAAAAGTTTTTTTTATCAATAATCCAATTCACTATTTGCTACTTGGATACTCTTGCTTGCTTTTCTAGGGGAGATAACTCTTGTTTGCTACTCAAGGGGAGATAACTTACTTCATTGATAACATCATCATCTACTGGCAGTTGTAAGCTTCGGCACATTGCTCTCATGTCATCGCCACCAATATATCCTGTTCGATCTTTGTTGTATCGGAGGAACATTGTGTCAACTCTTGCCTTGTCTGTTATAGCAATCTTTTTTAGCTGAGCTCGTACTTGTTTGACTAAGATTTCTAAATCGCCAGGACTGGAAAAAATGATAATAGTTTGAATTGTATATCTCTGTAATGATCATGATTAAGTTTATGCTCTAACTTGAAGGGCAGTATATTAATTAATTTTCAATATGTCATCAATTTTGTTATTTTGATATATGAGCTAGGTAAAAATAGAAAATAATCAAATAAAATATTCATATGTGACCATACTGGTTTTGTAAGAATTTTTGTTGATTTGTGATCATTGCATGGAAAATTAAAATTGAAATTTGTAATATAACATGTATTCCATTTTAAAAGTTGATTGTAATTTCAATTAACATCCACAAATAATTTGTCCCCTCACCTTCTCATGACTTTCATTGGTCCTCCTTTGACTGTTTCCATTGGACGTGTTGTCAGTCTTTCTCTCAGTGTCTGAACTGTTTCAGCTAAAATATAAAAAAATAAGATGTCAGGACAAATGTTTAAAATATTCTCTTCAGTGATCTTTTTTATTATAGGTTAATGAAGTCACAACAGTACATGAAAAAAATTAAATCAACATATGATCAATGCAAATAAGTAATGCAAAAAATAGGTACGAGATGAAGAAGGTTATAGAAATCTGAAGAATAAATATCTGTCAGACAAATCAGATAAATGTACTAGTGACTAGTCCATTTAGAGAGAAAAAAAAAGTTATGTTTATCAAGTGTAATATTATTCTAGACACATCTGTGATAGTATATAATAATGTATTGCTATTTCATATAAGAAATTTAAATATACAAGTTTACTTTAATTAAATATCCTGAGAAATTTATATTCACAGCTTTTTATGAGTTAGAAAACCAAAAGGATTAAAACTAAATAATCTTTTTGTGTCAAATTAAAAGTAATTGATCCTTACCTGGGAATTGTGCAGAATGGTCCTCCATATACTTGAGCACATATTCGTCTGCGTTTGTGATGACAAATCGGTGCTTAAATACATCAATAACAGCACCAATGTAAAAGTCTTGTGGACCATAGAATACAGGTTGACCAGGGGCACAGCCTGGCTTGGCCACTCGTGTCCTCTCCAAAAACTTTCCTCCAATGATTCCAGAGTTTCGTACTGGTGGTTCATAGATTGTCATCATGTCGTCTGCTAAACGATACGAAACGATGAACCTCCTTCCTCTGTCCTCGGGTCGGACTGAATCCTAAATTAAAAATAAAAAACTATCAATTTTAATTTTTTAAGCATTACAAATGAGAAGGAATTTGTTATTTTCACTGTTCTGCAGATCAACTTCACAAATTGGGAAAAATTTCTAGATGGTCCTTTCCCTAAAATGTGGAGTGAACATTACATTTCTTTTCTGTAGTCATAAGAATTAAACATGCATTCAATTTGAAAGATATTTTCTTTGGTATTCCATATGATCTCTATGGTCCGATTTGAGTTCGTAGAAGAGGGTTGTACATAGGAAACGGGTGTAAATCTCACTACAACTGACACTGGTATTATAAGTATAAAAAAAATTGAGTATAGCAGAGTAGTCATATTATGTCTTGACACATTCACTGATTCATGTTGTTGTGAAATAAAAGTGCTGCTCAGTGTAAGGATGTTCTTTTTCTTATGCAGATTTTTCAATGATATTCAAAAAAATTGAACAAAAAAATTGGATTTCAATAGTTATTATACATATTTCAAAGCTAAAAAAAGAGCTTTGGTTTCTGGAAAAAATGTGGACCCATTTAATTTTATTGACAAGACTCCAATAGAAAACTTGCATCTTAGTTATTGCAAGTTTACCCTTGGCACTAACAAGAGTGTCTCAAATTTTGGTACAAGGAATGAATTAGGAAGACTGCCTATTGAATGTCATATAAAAACCCAAACTATTATGTATTTAGCAAGGCTTTTCACCTCAAATTTGAATCACTTATAACATGAATCTTTTCAATTCAACTAAAACTTTGGATTCTAGTGGCTCCTATTCATGGTTCACTTTTGCAAAAGATATTCTTTCTGAATCTAACATTGATATAGATAGACTAAAAACCTGTAATAATTTAAAACAATTAAAAAATATTAAAAGCTATATTAAACCCCAAATAAACTCATATTACAACAACCTGTTGATGGATAAGTTGAAATCTATTGATGATAAAAGTAAATTAAATTTTTATAAAGGACTTGAGCCAAATCTATTGATCAAACCTTACCTCTCTAACCCAAACTTTGAATTTAGAAAATTAATTACAAAACTTAGAATCAGTGACCATTCATTATTAATTGAAAAAGGAAGGCATTTTAAAATTCCTCGCGAAGAGAGACTTTGCAAAAAATGCAAAGTACTAGATGATGAGAAACACTTCTTAATAAATTGTTCTCATAATTCAAATATTAGATTAACATATTTTAATTGCATTAACAGAGAAAGTAATTCATTTGCTAATCTCACTGACAATGACAAAGTTATATATATACTTAACCCATCAACACCAACACAAGTGAATAAACTAGGATCCTTTATAAAAAAGTCAATGGAACTGAGGACAGGGGACCCTTTAATATTTACCTGAATTTGTGTATATATATTGAGTTACTTAGTTATTGTCTTTATTTGTTTGTTGTTGTTGTTATATGTCACAAACTGTTTAGTTTATATGGCAATAAAACTTTGAATTGAATTGAAATTGAATTGAATTGAATTATATATATATTTATTCATAGATATTCACTTGATGCCAAGTTGATGGTACATATTTGAGTTTCTGTTGATCTTTTCATATTTTTTAGACATGAAAAATTAAAATGACTTTGGATATTTGTGGGTTGGATTGTTGTTTCATTGACTTAATTACAATTACTACATAACTTGTATCATTTTCAGTCATCATAATGAGTGTTTAGAAAAAAATATCAAAACTGTTTAACACTTAAATCTAAAAGCAGATCTACACTGTGATGAATTAAAAGTAAATTTTAATGATCAGATAAACTTACCATTGTGGCTTCAAATCTGAGTACTTTATGATCATTTTCCAACATTTTGATGAAATCTTTCTTGGGTGGTTGTGGTATAAGTGATAGACATGATTGTAAGGAATCTTCTAGTGAACCAAAATTATTGTAGGGTGGAATTTCCTGCAAATATAATACATGGAATTATTATACAAGTAGAGAACCAAATACATTATTGAAGTAAATACATGAAATATTCATAGGATGAACCATAGGATGAACCAATATGATGATTTATCAAGAAGAGATATTACCAAGACACATCATTGCTTTTGTATCTTTAATGTTCCATTCTTTGTTGGTGAATTGTTTTATTTAAATCTGTTTCTTATTATGTTTTGCCCTTCTGTAATCCTTTCAGAATTATTTAAAATTTTGAAAGTTCTATTTGTTTCTCGAAAGGAAATACTTTTTTCTGATATATGTATGCATTAAATCTGCCCTACAATTTTTCAAATTAAAAACATTCTCGTTTGAATTGTAAAATTACATTTGTCATTTCTGGGCCTTTAGTAGCTTACTATGTGGCACAGGTTTTGCTCATTGTTGAAGGCTGTACAGTGACCTATAGTTGTTAATTTCTGTGTCATTTGGACTCTTGTGAAGAGTTGTCTCATTGGCAATCATACCACATCTTTATTACACCTATACATTGAATTGATACATACCATTTTTGGTAGATTTTTCACTTTTTCTTGCACATCTACAGTATTAAAGTCTGTAATTCCAAAGTTTTGATAATAAAATGCCTTTGTAAAATTATCACAGTCATAGACCAAAAACCTTCTTCCATACACAGTGACAGTTTCACCGATTTTGAAGTCTTTAGGTGTATAATATTGTTTGATTTCATGGTCTGATAACTCCATTACAACAGCTGGGAAAGATGATTCTACATTATATCTATTTTTTGGAACTTTGTGTCTCCCTATTAAAACTGGGAATGGATCTCGGCCATCATTGGCATTGTGTACTTCTCGGACTTCTAGGGTATCATCCACTAAGTAATACTGTAAAGGAAAGAAGACCAATAATTATTGACATAAAACAAAGTTATATGTGTATAAATGGTTAAGAGAAAAATCTTGATTCATAATCATTTTCATTTATCACATAATAGCACCCTTATAGTTATGTGGAAAGAATGTCCTGAATAGATAGAAAAGTCTAGTCTAGTTTTGAATAAATGAAATAGCTAGTAGAATAATATTCATACGAGTCTTTGCCTCATAGTTTTTCAAATCATATGTTTTTTTAAAGAAAATTGAAAATGTGCATAAAGTTTCTAAAATATAGATTTTAGGAAAATCTCAAAGAATTACAACAAAAACTAACAGCATACATGACTAGCTTTTTTTGAAGAATTTATCAGGTTACAGTGATATTGTTTGCCTTAAATTACTGGAGAATAAAGAAAGGCTTTCCTCTGGAGAAGAATCCCAATTAAAAAAAAAAATGGCTTAAAATTATTCCCAAAAAGACATTTTTTTTCCCAAACAGTGCAGTCTCAGTAGTAATTGTGCATGAATACAAACTGAAAAAAACACTCAATTGAACATTTTTCATGCCTAAAATGACTATATGTGTAGATTTGAGGGTCTATTTATGTATCATCACTGACAATAAGGGATTGTATTTCAAATAAGGGTTTACCTCTTGAAAGGGGGTCTGCAAATTAAAGTTCCAGTCAAATTCATGGTATATTATAAATTTCCCAATTTGATAAAAATGATGCATATTTTCCCAATAAAAAAGGGTAGAGGTAGTTTAGAAAAAAGCCAACAATATCACTGCGGTTACAAAATCATCCTTAAAACTTACATGGATAACAAATGGTCTCATTTCACAAAATCATCCTTAAAACTTACATGGATAACAAATGGTCTCATTTCACCAAACATCTGGTTCGTATCATCCCAAACAACATACAATCGTAGGACTTTTCTGTCAAGTTCCAAGAACTGTTTCTTGGCATCAAATGCTGAGGCAGTAGTGTAAGTTCTGAGTGCAGCTTTTTCCTTCCTTCTATCAATGTATGGATCTGAGGGTAGATTCTCTCCTGGGTTCACATCTAAACCTTCACTTTCTAGGAAATTCTGAAAGGGGAGATAAATATAACATTACATTTTATACTAATTAACAAGCATATATTATATAATGGACAAAATATTTGCAATTCATAGCTTCTTGTTTGTTATGTTTATTTGTTAATAATAGGACTGAATGCTGACCTCAGATGACCTTGTAGACAAATGTTGATGGGTTGCTGTCTCATTGATCTTTTATCAACATCTCTTTTTATACAAATCAATTTTCTGTATTTTCAATCAATGAATATGTTATTCATTAAAAAGTTCATTAATGTAAATTACAATTGCAATGGAATTTTTCCAGTCAAATCTATCACAATCTCTACTATAACAGTCTATGTCAAACTGTTTTAGGGTTTGTCTGACCGCAAGACAAATTTGGACTGTTCTACTTTATATTCAACCAAAATATTTTCAAATTTCAGTCTGTCCAAATGAATTTTTGTCTGACATTTTGTCGGTCAGACAGAGTTTGGGATACACTGCTATAAAATCACATTAGCCAGCTGTTTTAGTCCTTACCGTGGTGAATTGGTCACAGTTGACAATGCGGAATATTTTCCCGTAAAATGTGACATTAATACCATTGTTCAGATCCTTCCAATGCCAATTATCTCCCTGGTCATTCTTTGGTAGCCTCTGTCTCTTTATCAGTTTTCCTGAAATATGAAAATTAAATCAATTCATGTCTAGGCCATACTTAAAAATATTTTGGTTTGCCCAAACCCTACCCAAACATTGAGACAGAGGGTAGGTATTTATGTTTTGTTGTGTTTATATAGTTAGTAATGTTTGTTTTCATGTTTTATTTGGTAGCAGTTTTAAATGTCTTAAATAATAACTCCTTTCTAGCAAATCGTTTATTCTTTTAACGTACCTTGTGGCATTCCTGAGTTTTCTACATGTGGCTCGACCACTGATATACTATCATCTTCTAGATAATAAAAAATATCTACTGGACGAACTCTAAAGTACTCATCTGGAGATTCATGGACTGTCTGTTTGAAATAAGCATTGAATCTCAGAACCTAAAAATATAAAGACAAAGAATACATTAATTAGAGACTTGTTCTTTAATTATACTTGTACTGTTTTTTGAGGTTTTTTTTTAACCAAGTTTACATACATTCATTTGGACATATATTCATAAATGCAAAGGTACAGGTTGACGATTTCATTTTTACTTGAAAGGCATTTAAAATTGAAATGAAATTATAAAGTAAACTTATTTTCTTCAAAAAAGTAAGAACATCTATCCCTCCATTCTATTTTAAAAATTCATCCATCACTGCTCCAATTATTTAACGTGTGAAGAATTTTTTTTGGTTTCAACCGTACCTTTTTGTCCCAAGCAACATGACCAGGAACAAAGTCTTCTGGTGGTGCTTGTTTGGCTTGACCATAAGTGAGTGTTGGACTGTAGTTGGCCAAATCATCAAGTTCCTGTTCAGACAATTGGTTGTAGACAATAGGTTCTCCACCAATTCCCACTTCTGGTCTGCCTGGGATGGAATAACCATTCTTGTAGTTCAGTGTGTGACTTCTGTGATGTTTCCATTTCTGCAAAAGATTATGAATAAAATCAATGAAAATTGGTCCTAGATACATTTTTATTATTAAAAAAATTAGCTACATGTACAATGTACAGTGGACAAAGCCAAAGCATAAATATACCTGCCTATAATTGTAAACATTGAAGACAGTGTCATCAATATGTTGGTGGGTTTTTGTCTGATAGATATAATCTATTCACCTGTTTTAATCATTTGTTAAATACTTCTAAACCTTTGTCTGATTGCTTTTATTTACATTGAAAATAATTATTATTTTAATGAAGTAGAATTTCTTCAGGTATAACCGCAAACAGAAGCAGTATCTTACAAGCATTTTATACCTACTTTTAACGCAATACAGTGTTCCTAAGATAAGAAACTGATACATCTTATCGCTATTTTGAAATCTGTGCTGCTTTTGACATTGTCGTCATACGACATCCCTTTTCCAATGTGGATTCAGATATTTTCTATTGCGACATTAATAAATTTTACGAGAGCCTTTGTGGTGTCCAGTAATGACGGACAAATAGCGTTGAGGTGTATTGTATACAGGGGTCGAATTTAAGCTTTTAGTGTACTGGCCAGCCGGACCAGTGGACTTAAAATCTACTGGTCCGGCTTAAAATTTACTGGTCCTGCAAAAATGACATTCATTTTTGATAACCACTAAAAGATATGACAGATGTTTAGTTTTATTTTCCTCAGCTGCTTTCCTCTTCTTTATTCCAGTAGTTTTTTGTGCTGTTCTGTTTGTTTATGAGCAAGTACAAAATCTTATTAAAATTTGAAGATACATGTACCATTACAAAATGTTTTACAATGCATAACATTACGATCGACTTTACAATTTAACCATTCAAGATCTTTTTCCCAGGATATTTTATATTTACGTTTCCCTTTGTCAGTTTGAAAAACCTTCATATTGAATGTCACTTAATTAATTTATTTGTTTTGACAGGCGTTTTAACTCCATCCAATAATTTCCACATTTTCTGTTATTGTGTAGTGCTCCGGCACAAATTCTACTGGTCTCCGACCACCGGAACAGCGCCAATTTCGACCCCTGATTATATATACAAAAAGAAAGAGTATTTGATTTGATTTTCCCTTCATTTCAAAGAAATGGCATTTTTGACCCAGTGTCAGAATACAAAATCACGCTAAATCACCATGATCACCAGATTTGTCACATTGTATTGTGTTGAGAATTTATTGCATTTGACTTACATCTTTACAATGCAAATAATTTATGTGTAGTGGTGATGGCAGGAAAGTTATCTTTTGTATCATCTTGTAATCATTTTTCATCTAACAAATCTCACTTTTCAGTAACATTATTTTTTTAAAGAGACTTACCGTTGGATCTCTGAAGTTATTTCCAGGGAGGAATGGTAGTCCTTCCATCTTATTTGTTGGTTGTTGTTAAATTGCAGAGTGCAATGTTAATTCTATTTGGTTTCTCACAACAACCGTACACATTCAGACACTGTTGCTGATGGTTGCTACGCAAACATATAACTCGTGAGATTTTACGAGAACGACCTGTTGACGCGACATCTATCGGTAGCCAACCTTTCTCGTCTCACATTTGAAGAGTTTACCGAAAATGAAAGTCTGGCATAAATTTTGAATATTTTGAACACCCCATGATCATATGCTATGGAAGAGGTTATTATTATTTAATTTTGACACTCGAATGTTAGGATGAAAAGTTTTATTAGGAATTAATTACAAACACGAAACACTTGATGAGTAATTCTTAATTGTAAAGAATTTTGTTTCAAACTCAAATGAATACAGAATTATGTTTGACAGTTTGCTCGGGGGGGCCACTTCAAACTTTTTTTGGTAGGGGTGAGCAGCTGAGACATCAAGTACCCCACCCTTTTCATATATTTTGTTAATCAAAAATATATACCTTGTCATATATTAATTAACAAAAAACAGACCTATAGATATATTTCAATATTTTCCCCGCTCATCATCACGTTCTTGATAAGAAGCAAAATAGTCGCAATAATATCACCTTCTTTTCTAATAAATTCGTCACATCTTAAACACTTTTTTCTTATTGCCCATTTTACATCTTTCATTATGAAGATATTTCAATTCCAAAATACAATACATATAAAAGACGTTTGGTCAGATCATAGATGAGGGGTGATAGGACCTTTATCAGGACTCCGGGATGTGTTTTTAAGCTCGGGATTTCGGGATTGACCCTTTCGGGATCCGGGAATTCTTTTTTCGAATTTTGGGACCTCGGGATTTCGTGTTTTTATGTCCGAGATTTCGGGATATCGTGTCTTTAAGCCCGGGATTTCGGGATCAGAAGCCCTCCTATCCCCCTCATAGATGGTATTATATCTATGGTCAGATAAAAGTAATATCACCCCAGATTGTAACACCTTCACTGATTTTAACATGTTTAAATATTAATTAAAAACTGATAAAAAGTTTCATTGCCGTTCCTCGTAAAGGGCGCTGTCACAATGGAATTTCTTTAAATAATTGTTATCATGTTTTATGCATAGAAACCCTTGAATGTTAATCTGTTCATTTAATTAGGTGCAAATGTCAAAATAGTTGGATTTATTGCATCTATCACTGGCATCAGTGGAAATACCACATCAGAATACATAGAGTTAATTGGTTTGACAAATAACTGATGCATTTACGACTGTGGTTTAACCGCATCAAGAATAAATACGGACATCTGATCAGTTTCAGATACTTATGATATAATCAAGCAAGTGACAATATCAACCTAATGATATATTTAATCTGAATTTCTCACCCTTTTCATATATCATAGAGCATGAAAAAGTGACCTATTCCAGCGGCTCATCCCTACCACTAAATATATAGCAAGTGGCCCCCCCGAGACAGTTTGTCTGTCAAAAATTAAAAAAGAAACTGGTGTGAGCTTGTCTCAACACTTAATGTCAGTCGTCTAGTCCGGAAATATATCTTTTGAAAAGGCAATAATATAATAACACAATCTAATTATGTCGTGCACTGTTTCATCATTTTGTTTTATTAGACTGTTAGAGAACAAGAACATACATGTACATGTATCTACTCAGTCTCATAAAACAGTGTGAAAACTTTCAAAAAGATCACACTCAAGTTATTGTTTGGGAACCAAGATGTCTTTGAAGAAAAAAAAATTTCCCATATATATTATTAAACCCCTACAACAAAAATAATATAGAGTATAATACACCTTCCTAAATTAATCATTACAAAATTCATTTAAGAAATGATAACTTTTCTTATGGACGAGTACACTCTACAAGTAATTTCACACAGTGTATCAAAACAATGCAAATAATTAAAGATATTCAAGAACTGCAATATTACCAGACAAATTATTGGTTGTACAATTCTAATATTAAAATTTATTTATATCTTTTAAATAATGTCAATCTTTACTTGTAAAGCCAGTTAAGCTGAAATATGCATTAAGAATTATTCACCCTTTGCAATCATTTAAATGAAATTTTCATTCCTAAATTTTAATTCAGGGAATGGAAGTCGAATCTAGAATAGATATTTTAAAATTGACCTTTTTTTCCCCCATTGTAGTACCTAGCATAGGCTGTAGGGCTAATTAATCTTTATTATTAGGTTAGGGATTTTCTAAGTTAGGGTTTAATATAATTATTACATTGGTTGCAATGAAAGTTTTAGACTGTCATGACTACTTCAAAGTATTTATTTTTATTTTATTTTATTTTTTCATTTTTTTATATTAACCTCATACCTTTAATCAAACCATTACCTAATTTAACTTTCAAGGGACCATGATGAATAAAATCAATGAACAAGACTAGTGTTATCACCCCTTTGAACATGTCAGGCATGTAAGGTATTGTCTAATTACCATTTTTTCAATTACCTAATTTTAATTATAGAATTTTATAAATTACATTATTAAATTACCTGTAATTACCTGATACTCAAATGAATTACTATAAAAACAATTCCTGATTTTCAAGTATTTAAATTTTCCAACTTCTCATAATTTCTTTCCTTTATTACCTGTAAATTAATTTGAAAAAATGGAGTTATTAGAAACCTTTCATAATCATTGTACAAAATGACATCAAACATTTTAAGTCAGAAAATGTTTGCATTATTGCATTCATATTCTTGCATATTTTTTTTTTAGGTAAAATCTTAAATAAAGAACACAAAAAGAATCTAAAGTAACCTTTGACATAATTTATGATGCCCCCCCCCCCAAAAAAAAAAATAAACAGTCCTAAGGAATGTCAAATTTTGTGACAAAAAATGTTTAACTAGATTGATAGGAAATTGCAATTGATCCTTCAGTATGTAAAAAGAAAAAAAGGAGTTTTACTTAAAGTCATATGAAACAAGTGACTCGTGAAAAATAATGTTATTCCAATTCTTGAACCAATGCAAACATACCTCATAAACTGAGTGTTCTGTGCACGATTTTGTCATTTTTTTCGCATAAATTTTGTATAATCGTCTATTTTTTTTTCAATTGGTCAGTGTTGTAAAAATATGGCAGGTAATTGAAGCCTGTTTGTCAACAATCAACAAAAAGCATGGATATTGAGCACGTGTTTAACATGTACAATCAGATAATAGCTTATTTCAGTGACAGATCCATGCATATTGCGATCACTGTATTTTTACGAGAAGGGTCACTCTAAAGTCACTTTGCATACAGGAAATATGTCCAGCAAATTGCTTCCTAGAAGCAAGCAATTAAAAAAAAGTAAAGTTCTTCTGAATGTGGAAAAATTAAAACTTTTCTTCAGAAAAAAGTATATGTACATAAGTTTGATAATGAAAACTATCCATTTTGTTGTAAAAAGACATATGCTTCATCTTTTTTAATTTCAGGTTTCATATGACTTTAAGGATATTTTTATGCCCCATTTACATTATGTTTTCTGGTATGTGTGTCTGTTTGTTCGTCAGTCCGTTCGTTCTTCCGTCTGTTCGTTCGTCCGTCAGTCCGTTCGTTCTTCCGTCTGTTCGTTCGTCCGTCAGTGCCTTTGTCCCGCTTCAGTTTAAAGTTTTTGGTTGAGGTAGTTTTTGATGAAGTTGAAGTCCAATCAACTTGAAACTTAGTAAACATGTTCCCTATGGTATGATCTTTCTAATTTAATGCTAAATAAGGGATTTTATCCAATTTCCACGGTCCACTGAACATAGAAAATGATAGTGTGGATGGGGCATCCATGTACTTGGGACACATTCTTGTTTATAAAAATGATAAAAAAATATATTTATCATACAAAAAATAAATCATATTTGTACTTGAATAATGGCTAATTAATATGATTAATGATAAAAAATTAAAACAACAAGTTATATAATTTCATGCTTTCAAAGGGCTTTTTTGGATTTACCTTCATCAGGAACGCTCAAAGCCAAATATCATGAATAGTTGAACGTGAAAGATTTATCAGAATTAAAACAATTTAAGAGCTACATGTATGTATATATGACTTAAAAGAATCTATAAAATAGCCAATTCATTAAGGCTGACTTTGCTTAAAGGAGTTTTAAAATCTTAGTTTTATCAAAATATATAAATAGACAATATCAGAAAGGATTGTAATATTTCATGTCGGTTCCAAAGTACTGAATACAGAGCTGATGATATCCTCAGGGACTGATAGTCCACCAGCAGTATTTTCCAACAAATATTTTTCTCCAAACAAGTCAGAAACTTTACAGTCATGACAGTGATGAGCTGTCACATGTGACCATTTCTCATATCTATCACTTATTTCCTGTATCCGAATACTTTTTATTTTTAAAAGTGTTCAATGAAGAAACAAATACTTTTTTCACATTTTTGTCACTGACTTAATATCTTTATTTTTCAGGGTATACAATCTCTACCTTTGATATATAAAACAAAATAGTTCAGTGAGGTGATCCTTGTTCAGATCCTAGCCTATTTCTATAACAGCAAAATGAACAAATTCATTTACCATACATTACTTATGTAGTGTCTATTAAAAAAAGTGTACTAAACAAGTATAGTAATTCTAATACATAGATATATAGGAAGATGTGGTAATGAGACAACTCTCCGTACAATTTATAAAAAGTAAACAATTATAGGTCAAAGTATGGCCTTCAACATGGAACCTTGGCTCACACTGAACTGCAATTTATAAAGGGCCCCAAAAATTACCATATTATGACTTTAAAATTGGATGAGATACATGAACAAAGGAAGATAACTCCAATTTATATTTGTGAATTTTCAAAGTATCAAACTGATAGTGCTCAATCATTACCCTCACATAGCTGAGAAGCCCTTTGTTTATCAGAATGACTTCATATTTGGTCAGAGGCTTGACATTGATGAATTATAACATGTCAATTTTGAGCTCTTCAGAAACAAATATAACTAAATTTTATTTAATTTTACTAATTAATGGAATAAGCAATGATAAGTTTTTGGTCATCAACTTTACACTTGCACTCTAACAGTAGCAGCTATAACTGGTTCTCATTAAGGCTTTTTGATATTATTTATGGGCATTATGTTTTCTGGTCTGTGCATCTGTCTGTTCGTTCAATCATCCGTCTGTCTGTTCGTGTGTCTGTCCCGCTTCCGGTTAAAGTTTTTGGTCAAGGTAGATTTTGATGAAGTTGAAGTCCAATCAATTTGAAACTTAGTACACATGTTCCTTATGATATAATCTTTCTAATTTAGAGATTTTATCCCATGTTTACGGTCCACTGAACACAAAATGAAAGTGCGGATGGGACATCCATGTACTAAGGACAGCTGATGCTTGTTTGTTTTACATTTTTATTCCTTTTATTCATAGGTCAAGAGTGGTATGGTTTCTTTGCATGATGGGAAATCAAGACCCCAGCCAGTCAAATTGCATCTTACAAATGATGCCTTGATACTACTGAAGGAGGAGCTGGTTCCCATTTCACAGGAAACAGAACATCAAATGAAAGATTTGGTAATGTATTTACAGCCTTTATGTCTAAGACCACAAATTTGAAATCCCTATCTTTTCCAACAATTTTTCAATTTTTCTTGCCATAACAACAAAGATATATAGAACACTCAAGAATAATCGATTTTTTAGCAAGAAAATAGAATGACCTGTTTTATGCTAATTAATCTAAATTCAAAAATTGTTGTCAAATTAAAATCTGAATTAAAATAAAATTCACTCAGCCCTTTAAGAAAAAAAGGTTATAGGATTGATTGTTGGTGTTTTAGATACTTTCAGCACTATCGGCTATGTTGTGGTGGCTATGTTGTGGTGGCTATGTTGTGGTGGCTTTGTTGTGGTGGCTATGTTGTGGTGGCTATGTTGTGGTGGCTATGTTGTGGTGGCTAAGTTGTGGTGGCTATGTTGTGGTGGCTATGTTGTGGTGGCTATGTTGTGTTGGCTATGTTGTGGTGGCTATGTTGTGGTGGCTATGTTGTGGTGGCTATGTTGTGGTGGCTATGTTGTGGCTTTGTTGTGGTGGCTATGTTGTGGTGGCTATGTTGTGGTGGCTATGTTGTGTTGGCTATGTTGTGTTGGCTATGTTGTGGTGGCTATGTTGTGTTGGCTATGTTGTGGTGGCTATGTTGTGGTGGCTTTGTTTTAGTTGTGGAGGAAGCTGGAGTGCATGGAGAGATCTACCAAAATTCAGCAGAAAAAATTGCAATCCTAGTCGGGTGAGAGTTAAACACATCTGCCACTTTCAGGGTTTGAATTCACAACCTTGTTGTTGACAGGATAAGTATCACAAAATTAACTATAGATATAGGAAGATGTGGTATGAGTGCCGATGAGACAACTTTCCATCCAAGTAACAATTTATAAAAGTAAACCATTATAGGTCAAGGTACGGCCTGACCTTATTGAAATTAACTAGATATAGTTTTTAACAGGTTAGAGAAGTTAGTATCCTAAGAGAAGATAACTCTGGATTAGGATTAAGTATAAAAGGAGGAGCAGACCATAACTTACCTCCCCTGATTTCTAAGTTATTACCAGACTCACCAGCAGCTAGGACAGAGCAGTTGTTTGTTGGAGATGCAATTATAAAAGTAAGACATTTATGGTAATTGAGAGATGAAATCAGCTCTCCCTACAAATGTGGCTAGGAAATATAAAAAAAGAAGATGTGGTATGATTGATGATGTACGGCCTTCAACAATGAGCAAAGCCCATACCGCATAGTGAGCTATAAAAGGCCCCGATAAGATAATGTAAAACAATTCAAACGAGAAAACTAACGGCCTTATTATACAAAAAAAAAAAATGAACGAAAAACAAATATGTAACAAACAAACGACAACCACTGAATTACAGGCTCCTGACTTGGGACAGCACAGACATAATTAATGTGGCGGGGTTAAACATGTTAGCTGGATCCCAACCCTCACCAATAACCCTCAGTACATGACAATCATGTTTCTTTTTCACAAATGTATCATACAAGAAAGTCTTCATACAAAAAATATAAAATGTTTTTTTTTGTTTTTAAAAACTGACTGAGCAAAGACTATAGCAAGTCAGAAACTTCCATCGTCTTTTTTTTAAAGTAAAAACATTCATCTAAATGCAGAAAAGTAAAACATAGAATACACCTGGTTAAACGATGCTAAAGAACAATTATTTTATTGAAAAAGACGTACATGTACAAATTTCTGAGTGCTGTATGTTAAATAGAAAGACTTTATTTATGATTAAAAATTAATTTATAGGCCTATGTGTCTATTAAAACTCATATTGAAGGAAATATAGATAGTCAGGGGCTTTACTTAAAGGAGCACTAGCTGTCAAATTCATGGTCACCGATTTGACTCAAATTCTCATATTTGATTTATAACAATGTAAAACATTAATCCAAACTATCAAAAGTCTAAAATAAACAGTTTACAGAGCATGGGGTAGATAATATCTATAGGTTCGTTTCGTGTGTATTTTAGTCCAGACGCCATCTAATTAACTATCGATTTGACCTCAGATGACCATATAAGCGATGTAAACATAAATAAAGATATGAATAGATTAAACCAACACGTGCAATTGGAGTTTTATAGGTCTGTTTGATTTTATTTTATAGATTAAAAATAGATTTTTCTCATTGCTTTTAAGGGAGTTCGCTTCTCAGTTTCAAAGTAATTAACTTTTCAAAACACTAGTTTATATTGATAGGGGATTAATAAAGGAATACAAAGAGCGAAAAAAATATATAGGTCACCGTGCTCGTTTTCGGTATATTAGCCATTGAAATTTTGGCGGGAAAATGTTCTCTCTTGACTTTTCATAGCTTTATCATTAACAAGTTAAAGTCATCAAAAACTATTAAAAAGTAATTAAAATTTTAAAAGACTTTAACAGACAGCTTATCATTATACATGTAAAAGAATTATAAAAAGAAAAATGGGGGTCAACGGGCAAAATTTGTTAATGCATTCAAATGGATAAAACCAGAGGATTCCGAAAATCAGACCAAAATTCCAAAACATGACAAGCCAGCTTCCTTAACCGTATAAGAATGATTTTATGTGCATCGCATTAGTAATCAAGTGATTTACCGTAGTTTCACTTTCATTGTTGACATTCTTTTTCTTTAAATAACCAGTACACGTACAATGCATGCATTGTCTATCTCTAGCTAGGGGTTAAATTAAAGTTCACATGAATACGGATTTAAATAGGTCGACTCATTCACTGTCAAGTGAATAACTAATTATCAATGTTTCTTAGTGTAATTTGACAAAATTGAACCTTTTTGGCTGCAATAAGCAAATTGTTATTTCACTATTTCACTTTCATTATTGATTGAACAAAGAAAAATCAAACTTTAGATTTTTATATATCTGGTAGCTAGTGCCCCTTTAAACAACTTATTTTTTTTAAGTTACTTATATAAGTAATTTTTGTTTTTAAAAATAATAAAATTACTTAATAGAGTTATTTCAATTTTATATAGAACATAGTCATAGACTAAATGTAGTTTTCATCAACTTGTACATCATTTAAAATAAAGAATGAATTGGATTAGAGAGGAGTATAGAGATAAAAGGTTACTTTAAAATTTATGACAAAAATATTACTTGAATAAGTTATTTTATACATTTTTGAAAAGAATTAATAATTAAACTTATTAGGAACACATGTAACTGATTTGGGTTATAATTTTATTACATAAAGTTTAAAAAGCCATATTTCAAAATTTTATAAAATTCTTGTTATTTTTTCATAGTTTTTGAAACAAATAAGGTGCCAATGTTAAATATATGAAAAATCTAGAGAAAATTATTTCCCGCCAAATTTTCAATGGCTTATATCTCGAAAATGAGCACACGGACCGTCCATTTTTTCTACTTTTTGACTTTCTTTATTAATATACTATCAATTCATAATAGTCTTTTAAAAAGCTTGTAATTTTTTAACAGAGTAGCGAACATCCTTTATTCACAAGTATCTATCTATTTATATCAGTCTACCTTCAAGATTTTGGAGGAAAATGATAATTTAATAGTCCCACGAGACCAATCTTTGACCCAGAAGCTTGGTATGAAAGATAAGTGCGTCAGAAAGTTAATTAGTGTTTCAGAAGAATTAGATTTTACATGTCATGAGAAAAAAAAACAAATGTCTGTGAGAATTTGTTACAGTTAGTAAAATCTGTATTATTGGACACCTACAAAAATAATATTCAGAAAAGTTACTTCTATAAGTAATATTTAAAATATCCTCGTTTTCAACATTACTTGTATAGGTAATTTTAATTGTTACTTGTTTAAGTAATGCCCCTGACTGATAGAACTCAATCCACAAGAAAACATGTATTTAAAACCTAAAAGTTCCTCACCATAAAGGTTTTATTGATACTTAAGGTGGTACCCAACACTTTCACTAAAATTAATTTGGCTAGTTTAATTTTCATAAAATTTTGATAAAGTAATTAATTTAACCCTTTAACCAAAATATATAAATTTCAAAAATTTTGAACCAACCGTTTTATCAGCAAAATTACACTGGTTATATAGCAGATTGACAAACACCAATTTTGATCATTGAGAAGCTTAATATTCCCTTTACAACACAACGTAATTAAAACGTTTGGCTGAATTTACAGAGTTATCTCCCTGTAGTATTAGGTACCACCTTAATGTCTTAGTTAATCTTTAAGAATGTAGATGTCACACTTACTCAAAATGATATTAGAAATGATACTCAAAATGATATTTGAATAGATACTCAAAATGATATTTGAATAGATAATCAAAATGATATTTGAATAGATACTCAAAATGATATGTGAATAGATACTCAAAATGATATTTGAATAGATACTCAAAATGATATTTGAATAGATACTCAAAATGATATTTGAATAGATACTCAAAATGATACTTAAAATGATACTAAAATAAGTTCTACCTACCTATCTAAGTTTTATTAACGAGGATGGAATCATATACAAACATGTGTACTTATTTGGCTTTATGTAATGAACCTTTTACACTACTATACTATTGTATATGTTTCAGATAAATGGAGAGGCTTGTGACAAAAAGACACACAGTGAAGTGATGACAACTCTAAAGAATGCTGGTTCTACTGTTAACCTAACTGTTAAATATTTTAAACCAGCAGCTCCATTCCTGAACAAGATGATGACACCAGGTATCAGACATGTGATTCTTCTGGCGGAAGTCAACATCTCCCAATTTTTAAGCCTCTTCTGTCCCTTCCATTAATAACTCAAATGTTCCCGTTTTTTTTATTTCAAAATTTCAATACCAAAAATTTGGTTGGTCTCTATTTTCTATCACCATCAGTGTCAACATACATTATGTTTTTGTGGAACTGATGAAGGCAATTTTTACCTGTAAACTAAAGAACTTGTATAATTATATGGCTTCAATTGTCAGCTTATTTATCAACTATCTTTACCTGAGGCTTACTGCCATTCTGTAAACATGGTAAAAAGCTTTGTGTATTTAAAAAAACTTTATAAGAAATTTCGAGTTACTTCCCTTGTTTTGTCATATTTTAAGTTACCCTTCTTAATTTAATGAAAATTGATAAAAGAATATAAATGAAATACAAATTGAACAAAAAGTCATATAACAATGATATAAGGATGGTAAGTATCTTTAACCAAATAAGAAAATATTATTTTGAAAATTCTTTGAGAGAAGGTCAAAGAAGAAACTTTTTGTTTTGAAACTTATTTGAGAGATCTATACTTCTTTTCAATGCTTAAATTGCAATTTTTAAAACATGAATTGGCCATTTTTAGTGACAGTGCTTATTCTGGCAAAATAAAAATTTGATAGAAAAATAGAAAAATGGATTAACACTGTTAAACATGTAAAACAAATATTGGATGATGCATCTGAGAAATGCACTAGAAATGACAAAGATGAGGAAAGGAAAATAATCTCTGAACAAGTCAACATTATTCTTAGTAGAGTGATATTCTATCCTTTTATCAATCATTATATATAGCGACCTATTTCTAGTGTTAATATATTCCATTATACCTCTTACAGATAGTCCAAGTTACAACAATCAAGACAGTGGTAGTCAGGTGAGTCAAATTTATAGGTTCAAAAGAGAAACTTTGGTATTTAAAAAAAATATGTCTGCCTTGACTTGCAATTTCTGTCAAAATGACCCTCCTGAAGGTGGAATCTGTTTGTGAATAACAACTCAAAAGTAATTTATTCTGTTGGGGATCTTCGGATAAAGGTCAAAATTTTGCTGTCAATACGTAGACTGAGCATGCACCAAAACATGTAAGAAACGGACCAATAACAGTCTCTGAATTAGAATATTTTCTAAAATTTGCATTTTCAGTGTAAGCAAGATTGATTCAAGGACAAAGGAGAAGGTTCATGAAGGGTTAAAATTGGCCCTAAATTTTTAATGCTTTTTAAATCGGGCCAAACAATTACAAATTTCAAATAGAAATAATTGTGATAATATTGTTAAGACTAAAATATACTTTTTTGGCACCTTCCTTTAAATTTTTTGAAGCTATAACCCCTTAAATATACATTTTTTGTATTTTAGGTTAATTTTGGTCAATTTTGTCGAAAATTTTAATTGTTTTTTTGCATTATTAACCTTGGCCGCCATCCACGATCCAAAAAGTTTTTATATTGATGAATTCTATATCACATTTGAAATCTTTTAGTTACAAAACGTTTGGATCGTAGGTGGTGGCCAAATTTTTCCTAAAGCTTTTAGGTCTAAGAATTGCCCAAAGTCATCATAATTTGACAATATATTTATCATCATTTTATATACAACTGTCATCACATGACATGAGTATTAAAATTGAATTTATAATAGTATTTTATAACATATTTCAGTGTAGAGAAATGTTTCCTGGTTTAGAGAGACAATGGAGGGTCTATGTTTCAATACAATTGTTATTTGCCTATTTAACAAGATTCTGTCCTGGTACAGATAAACTAAGGTTAGTTATTTATTTCACAGACAATTGTTCTTTTGTTGAATTTGTTTTTAGCATATGAACTGTAAAATATAATATCGATTACATTATGGAATTAAAGTCAAGTATTGATGTAGATAGATTTCTGATATAAGACTAGTTTTTTTAGTCTCACATAAGGTATATTTTTGTCTATCCATGCACACAAGTACAATTATTTCTTTATTTAACTCCAGTATAATGGATCTTCATAAAATTTAAGACCAAGTTGAGATCCATGAGGATTTAAAATTTATTCCAGTATTATTTTGCATACTTATTGTTTGGTTTAAATTTTTGTTTAATATGCATAGAAACTATGCTTCATTGCATAGATTTAAATACATTTCTTTCTTACTATTCAGAACTAATGCCTTTGAAGTGATTGGTGTAGATGGTTCCTCTACAGGTGTCATTCATTGTGATGACAGTCATTCATTGGCTGATTGGATCAGAGCAATATCCAGTAATATTTCATTTCTCATTTCAAAAATGGTAAGTGCTATAACCTAGATGAGGAATTTTGCTTCTAAATCAGTTGTTTATTTTGTTAAACTTGTAAATGCCCTACATCATTGACACAGAGTAAAGAGGGCGAAGGCTGTCAATAGCTAAAATGCCAGAAAAAGATTTTTGTTGTATAAGAACTGAAAGTATATTTGATTCCAAATTCTGAACTGAGAAATGTAACGATTTGATAAAAACTTTGTTATTTTAATTGCAGATAAGAATGAGTAACAGACTGTTGATACCAGAAGAACAGGTTGGTAGAAAACTTTAGGTGCCAGCAAACATGTTTAACACTTCAACATATGAGCTGCGTAGGATAGAAATTGACCTTATGCAAGTGTACGTAGATATGTAAATGTATAAGACTCGGGTTGATTTTGGAACATTGATATACAAAATATAATAAAATAAAAGATGAAGTTTGGTCTGTTTTAGAGCATTTGATAAATAATTCTACTATAGCACAAAGCCCTATACTTCCTGTTGAATTTGTTTTCAATACCAAATAGGTTAACAATGCATTGTGTTGATTTGCATAAGGTCGATTTCTATCCAACGCAGCTCATATATTAAGTGCCTGTCACAAGTCAGGAGCTTGTAATTCACTGGTTCTCATTTGCTGCTGTTAATTCCAATTGTTTTCATTTACCATATATATCAGGGTGTTTGTTTTCTTGTGTGAATTGTTTTACATTTGTCTTTTCTAGGCCTTTTTAAGCTTGTTATAAAGTATGGGATTTGCCACTTTTTAAAGAGCATGCAGTGAACTGCATTTGTTTACATCTTGGTCATTTGGTTTCTACTGGAGAGTGTCTCATACCACATCTTCATATGTTTATATAAACCAATAATTACGTTCAAAACATCTGCCACACAAATGCCTTGGATTCAGTTCCTATTTTTGATTGTTAAAAATTAGTATATTTAAAAATCTAATAACTGTGTTCTGTCCAGCCATTATTTAAATACAGGCATGTTGGAACAAAATATAAAAAAAATAGTGTGGTGCTTGCCACCCATTCTTTTGCATAATTTACTTTCTGACTTTTACATGGTTATACAAGTGGCAGGTCTAGTAAGCTATAAAACCAGGTTTAACCCACCATTTTCTGCACAAAGCCTGTAATATAACAGTTGTTTTCAATTTATTCAGACATAGTCACTTATTATTAGTCTAGCAAGTGGTTTTGTCAAGGTTTACAGACTTTCCCCTTTTGAATTTACAGTGAAGATTATTTTTTTCTTAAGGTGGTACCTAACACTACAGGGAGATAACTCTCTAAAAATCAGCTATACGTTTTAATTACGTTGTGTTGTTAAGGGAATATTAAGCTTCTCAATGATCAATATTGGTGTTTGTCAAACTGCTATATAACCAGTGTAATTTTTCTGATAAAATGATTGGTTCAAATTTTTTGAAATTTTTACATAAATTTTGTCAAAGAGTCAAATTAAATACTTTGTCAAAATTTTATGAATATTAAACAAGCCAAATTAATTTTAGTGAAGGTGTTGGGTACCACCTTAAGACTATTATGGAACATTGTGTACAGATTCCCTAATCGTAATCATTAACACTCCTTAAGGAAAGATTTTTTAAACATCATTTAAAACAAAAATTGAAAAATTAGTTTTGTGACTGTATAATTGTGTTTTCTATTAATAGATACTGATGATGAATTGGATGCATGAGCGAGTTTCCCCATCATTACACAGACCAGCATGGAAACCAAAATTTGTAGCTTTAAAAGGACCGGATATTTATCTCTTTGACTATCCACCAGTAAGTGGCAGAAGATTTGAAATTCATATATACACAAAGGGGTACACAGCTACTTTTGCAAGGGTACTATTTCTGTACAAAAAAACTGTAATACTGGAAATATACTTTTAACCCTTTCAACGCTATACACGGCATATGCCGCGATGACGTACGCCGTTCGCCACTGCTATTCGCGGCATATGCCGCGATGAAAAAGGATTTTTCATTAGGACTCTTAAACCATTCGGTTTTCATTCGGGTTCTCTCTAATTTTTCCTCGTTTGAATCTAGGATATGCAAGGTCTCATTTGCGCTTGAAATCCCGACAATTTTTATAGTAAAATCATGCAGTAGAAGGAAAATAGAAGGAAAATAAAAACAAATATTTTGACAAATGCAAATGGCGGAAATCGGAAACAAAGCTGTAAATATGGAAAAATTTCAGCATTTCCTTGGCGAAACTAACAACGAGGATTAGTTAAAAGGTTTCTTGTTATCTCAATGTATTTATTACATTAAATTCGTGTGGGAAATATGATTTGATCGATCATTACGAGACGTAGAAAAAGGGGGGAAAACGGAGGTTGACTGAAATTTTTTAGGACGGAGCTATTTATTTGTGCCACGATTACATAAAACGTTATGTATGGTACAATACGCTATGGAATCGGACAACTAGTGTCTTCTTTACAACATGGCAGATAAAACAACAAAATAAATGAAGACTAAAAGTAGTTTTTATTCAACATGTTCAAAATTCAACACAAATGTAATAAATTACACCTTTTACCTGTTAATTACCTGAAAACGCAGGTAACCTGATAAAAATTTCAGAAAAATAATTGCCTAACATTACAGTTCATGCTCTCCTGAGCATTTTTCATGCAATAACTTTCTCTGTATCTCATATAATAAAAAAGATACAGCAGTCTGAAAAGGAAATACTGTTCTAATGAATGAACTAAAAAAAAATGCAGCAGCAGCAGCCATTTTTTTATTTTTTTGTGTAGCGTTGAAAGGGTTAATATTCAGTACTATTTTGTTACTCAAAAATTATTGTAATATTTAGGTACCTGTATTTTACAGTACTTGATTTGTGCTTCAAATTTAAGTACTACAAATTTTTGGTAGCAAGGTATCATTTTCAGCATATTTAAAGTTTGTCTTTTTCAAATCTCCAAAAGTTATGATGTTCAAACATGGAATACTGTGATCATTGTTGGTATTATTTTTGTACCAATATTTTAAGTACAAATCAAGTACTGGAAAATACATGTACCTTAATATTACAATAATTCCAAAGTAAAGAAATAGTACTAAATATTAAAAGTAAATTTCCAGTACTACAGATTTCAAGTACAGAAATAGTACCTATGCAAAAGTAGCTGTGTAGAAAAGAAAGTTTCGAAGTAGGATAGAGACCTAAAATATCCAGTTATGTTGGTGAAAAAATTAAACGAAACTACCTTTTTGGTATAATAAATCCTTTGACTTGCTAGATATTCATTAACTATTTTATATTTAAAGATAGAACTTCATTAGAAAGAATGTTATTTTTAATAGGAAAAAGACAGCATAAAAAAATCATGACACTGATCATTTAAATAGATAAATTTTGATTGTCAATATCGTTTTGCAGACTATCCACTATATTCCAAAAAAGACTGAAAAAAATCTTATTTGTTTGAGTGTTCAAATTAAAATGACATAGATAAAGAAAAGTTTCAGAAAATAAATTTGTTGATGCTGTAAAATTTAGCCTTATGGAGGTCGCTAAGACTACTAAAAGTTGATATAAAAAAGATTTTGCCTTTATAAATCTTTAAACTTTTAGAAAAATAAGCCTATCAGTGTTTTTAGAACCTCACATACTGCACTTTCTATATTTCAAAGAATTTGAGAACTTTGTTATTACACCATGAGTTCCAAGTGGTAAATTTTAAGTTTTCACTTCCAAAGCTATACATAAATTACTGTAAAACTTTATGATTTTTCAGATGCAAACGAGAGATTGGGTTAGATGTGATACAGTGTTCAAAGTTTATGAATGTATGCTGCAGATTTGTAAGGTATTGTTGGTTGGATGAAATTCCACCTCTACTTTTCTGCTGCTATAAAATTGTAAAAATGATGGTAATTTGCAAAAAATATTTTTCTAATGCAATTTTATTTCACCTATGATTTGATTGGCTAAAATTCTGCTTAGGAGGGTGTCCATGGAAAACCAAGGCAGTGGATGGCACATGACATATTTTGTTTTCAAAATTTTTATCTTTTTCATATCACAAATTCATTCTTTGTCATAGTAAATTTTGTTTTTTTTATCAACTGCAACAAATAAAGAGAAAAAAAATACATAGAAAGCACTGAAAATTCATTGAAAAGGGGAGATAACTCTTCATTTTGTACAAAATTTTGTTGCATTGTTCAGGAACTTTAAAATCATTTTCTGAGCCATCCACTGTTGATTCAAAAATATCTTTGGCGTATATATCCTTTGTATGATGTATGATATAAACATTGCATTGGAACCAAAAATTCAGTGGGAAAAAATTATGTTGTGCCACCCATATCATAGGATTTGCCTGATATTTACTTGGACAGCCTCTTAATAAGAATTGACAATCTACATGTTACAAATCTATAACAAAATGCCTAAATATTTATGTGTAAAAATATCCTGAAATTTATTTTCTTTTCCAGCAGTAAATTATACACTGATTCAGTAAAGAATTTACCTGCATAATAACTTTTTATTGTTAAATTCAGTTGAAATTTAGAAAGTACAAGTCAATATATATATATTACAATGTATTGTATTTTTTTAAGCTAACTTTTTATTCAACATATGTTCTTGAATAAAGCAAAAAGGCATATACAAGTAAAAGATGGGAAATCCCTTATTTTGCTCAAATTATTATTAGGATAAAGAATTATTAGATGATAGACAACACTGTTGTAACATACTGGCTGGAACTGGAGAGAAACTTTACCTTAGTACAGAAAGTCGAGCAGAATTACTACATCTTGAAAAGGCTTGGTACAGAACTAATCATAACAGTATAACAAGATTAAAGGTATGTCTGAAGTACCATAATCACAGGTAATTATCTGCAGTAATTACTAGCTTATCAACTCTGAGGTAATTATGAGTTCAAACATTGGTCATGGCCATATGTGTTTACTCTGATCTGAATTGTCAGTTCTCCTGGCAAAGGGCTTTTTCAATAGCCAACCATGCGAGGGCTGTATAGCAAATCAAAGTCATTATAAACTCCCATCATCATTGTTGTCTCTAAGAACACCAGCTTTCTCCACTAATAAAAACTATTTATAATAATTGCTGAAATTCAATATACAAACAAGCAAGTATAACATTAATTGTATTTTTATTGTATAAACCTAACATACAGTTTATAGTTTATAATTATTAAAAGCCTATTAGAATATTTCCATGATAAAATTTCATATTAAATGTAAGGGGTTTCCTCTTTTCCAGCACAAGACATTTGGTTGTACATGGAGAGGGAATATATGTGGACTGACATTAGATCTGGATTCAGGATTTTCTCTGTATGATAATAGTACTAAAGTATGTAGATTCAAATTCTATGTTTATCGGTAATTATGACGTCACACAATGTATTGCCTAATATTTTCAGTGATACAGCCAGTACCTTGATACTCTTAAATATTAGACAGTAAAATCAAAGGGAAAATATACGAATAACCGATAAGATTAGTATAGCAGGCAAGACATTTCAGCATGTACTCTTTTTTTTATTGTAGAGGCTGAATATTTACAAGAGTTTTATAATGTCACAAGATCATTCAGTGTTTTAAACTGTTTAACACCAAGGTCAAATTTGAATATATTAAACCTCCATGTTAAGTTCTTTTAAAGATAATAGCTTTCTAAATGTATAACTTTAAATTAGGTTGCTGTTACAATAGTTTAACAGTATGGTCACTCTGACCATCATTGTATGTGTGATCTCAAAGTTCAGTTGAAAGTGACCATAAAGTTTTCAGTGTAAATTGCATCTAGCGCCATGTCATAGTTGCCTAACAAATTGCAAAAATGTGTTTTTTTGCCAATAAAAAGTCTAAAAACATTTGTAAAGGAGATGTAAGGTGTACACAAAATCATTTAAATATATTCTAGATATACATTTCTATAGTTTTCAATGAATTAAGTGTTTAATATATCATATCTTGAAGAATTTTTGTTGCCTTCAGAATTTGGCATTGATGACAGATCTCTAGTTTTGTTCACAAGTTTATAAAAATCATCTAAATTATTTAAAAATAAGGGAATATATCTCCCTCAGATTTATATTAAATCAATAAACAAAAACAAATATGGTATACAGCTATTTTTGTTTTTATGTTTTACAGAACTTTCAATGGACATACAGATTTTCCCAGCTGCGGGGCTCATCAGATGATGGGAAGACACGACTTAAACTTCATTTTAATTGTGATCCTCCTGGTTCAACAGAAATTAGGGTAAGAGTATAAAATTGAGAATGTAAATTGGGAATATGTCAAAGAGACAACAACCCATCCAAAGAGCAGATAACAGCCAAAGGCTTCCAATTGGTCTTCAACACAGCGAGAAAATCCTGCACCCAGGAATTCTGAGTGCGATCTCAGAATAGATAACAAAAGATACTAAGCAAAATGACAATGATACATAAGCTCACAAAGGACTACTAGCAGTTACTAACATGTCAGCTCTATGAATGTTTAATATCTAATTGCCTCCCCTGTTGCTTTAGACACTACAGTAAGTATGACCATATCAGACCTGGGGTCAATTACATGCCAAAGTAATAATTTATATTTCAATTACATAGATTTGTAAATGTTATTTTAAATTTCATCACAGTTTCATTGATATTCAAATGTAATTACCTATTTGAAATTACACTACAATTACATTGTCAATGTTTCTGAACCTTTATCAAGTTAAACTAAAAATAATGATTTCACTTTTTCTATTGTAGGAAATAGAATGTACTGGACTCCACACACTGCTGTACTCAATGAATGCTTTCTTGTCAGCCAAACTTGCTTCTGTGGATCCAACGTTCTTATCTAGTTATTAATTCACACACTGCTAACTCAATGATGATATCTTGTCAGCCAAACCAGCTTCTGTGGATCAATTATTAATCCACACACTCACTGAAATACTCAATAAATGGTTCTTTTTATGAAACTGGCTGCTGTGGATCCAAAATTATTATCCAGTTATTAATCTACTATTGTGATGTTAGGGAATCCCGGAGAAACAAAACTACCCATAATTCATAGCTTCCTGTTGATGAGTGCTATTATATCTTCCAATATATTTGATAGATTTTTATACGTGTGCAGGATAGTTATCATTCGTGTTTTGCCTTTGTGTTCACTTTTACAGATTTATATCAATATTACAATGACAAGGGGTGCAGGGTCACATTGATTTATTGATGGTGTTTAACAGCACTTTCTTGGCTATATCATGACAACTAGTTTTTAAAGGTAAAGAGAGTTGTTGAACCCTTATAGAATCACAACATTGAGCAGGAAAACTAGCAATCTTAGTCAAATATACAGCTATGAGCATGGTTTGAACTCACAATCTCAGGGGGGGGGGGGTCTGTTTAGGGGTTCTGATCCCGGATTCCACTTACTGTTTTGTCATATTCTTGTGTCCCACTTACACTATGTACGTAAGCAATTCTCATTTTTCTGCAATTTCCCATGTCCTGCTAGACTTCATTTCCCGTTTTTCACAGCACAATAATTTGACTTTCACAAGTCACGCTTACCAAAAATTCGGCAATCCTGCATCATGCTTAGACCCCAATGAGACCCACTCTCAGTGTTGACAGGCTAGAGTCTAATAAGATCTGAGTCAAACACAACTGTGAGCAAGGTTTGAAACTTGTAAGCTCAGTGTCAACTGGCTATCTCTGTAAATGGACTACTTATACCATCATAGCCATAGCTGAGAGAAAAACAAATAAAACAAGTATACGGGGAATAGATACATGGTGGAAGAGTAATTCTTGATGTGATTGGTTAACATTATTGAGCTATATATAGATTTAAAAAGATGTGGTATAAGTACCAATGAGACAACTCTCCATCCAAATCTTAATTTATAAAAGTAAATCATTATAGGTCAAAGAATGGTCTTCAGCACAGAGAATTAGCTCATACCTAACAGTAAGTTTTAAAGGGCCCCAAAATTTACAAGTGTAAAACCATTCAAATGGCTAATTCAAATATTAAAATTGTTACAAGAAAATTAGTTGGTTCCCAGTATAGCAGGGACTGTTACCTTTATTTACAAACCTAATTGGTTTTTATTTTTTAGATAATGGAAGAAACAGTTATTCTAAGCCTACTTATTTTTATGCATAATTGTTTTGTGTTAAGTCCTTTCTTGCCAGCTTTATAATGAGTTACATTTGTTGTAATCTAAAAAAAAAAAAAATTCTGATTGAGGATTTTCAATATTATTTATTTTTGTGTTATTTTTTTAATGAAATACACAGAATCACATACATCTTTTAATGTATTATTAAAATGGTTTGTGCAGATATAATAAATGTTTTATTTATTATTTGTACTCAGAAATATAGAGTTAAATTTTAACATATTGCTTTATATATTTCATCAAAATTATTCATTGGTTTTTGATATTTTTTTTTTTTATCTGTCTTTGAGGATACCTTGTTGATAGCCATTTTGTATATGTAACTACAGAAATTATTACGTGCATTTGTTATTGTGATTTTCTCATTTAAGACTTAAATGCGATTTTAATATTTACGATTTTAATGAAAATCCTGTTTAATTCATATAGAATATTTCAAAATGCGAGTTTAAATTATTGTGTTTACAACTCTGTCGAATTTTTCACAATAATAAAAACCTCTCAATAATTTCAGAATTTTCAGTATGTAACTACATCTAAACCAATGACAAGATTAACGTATTAATGTTATAAAACTGTTAGCTCTGCTTGTTACTTTTTTAGTTATTTGGTTTTAATTGATATTTTGTAATACCGTATATCAGGATATTTTTAAGGGTGTAAAATCTTGTGATTTACATTGAATAAAGTATACAAAATATTTAGGGGAGTGAAAACTTTTTTTACAAAACAATTGCATTTGCACTTTTAAATTGGTGGAATTTTACTTTTGAGATTTTGTTCTTTCTTCGAAAAAAATAAGCGAAAATTGACACATTCTGCCAATAACATGAGGTTGCAATAAGTTTGATTGACACTAATTATAAGTGTCAGTAGCTTTTTGATGATAATATGAATCTGATACAAATATTTATACATATTTTACTGTAATCACAGAACATCCACAATGCAAGGACAAGTACAAAATATATACACATGTACTACTGTGGATTCATTAAAATTCATTGTATACTAATTTTTGTAGATTTCATGGGTACAAGGGAACCACGAATTTAAATATTCCACAAATTATTAATTTTGAATAGAAATGTATGCAGATTTGCCAAAAACCATGAATTAAATATCCACGAATATACAAGTTTTTCTCAATCCACGAAAATTGGTGCCCACGAAAATAAATGAATCCACAGTATAAGATTTCCAAAAGTGAGTTACATTATATAGATTGTCATACAAGTAAAGGTGAAAGCCAAAGATCTTTTTTTTATAGTAAGAACTGTTTACTTTTATATCTCTTATATGAAAGGATTGTTGAAATAATTTATTTGGTTGAGTTTTTTTATCATTGTTACTTGTATAATAACATTAGCATTATTTATTTACAGTTTGTGTTGTGAACAGGTTGTTATTCTGTACAAGTCTGACCATGACTTTCTGTCTTAAAGATTGAACAAAGTTATTTTTAATTAAAAAAAAATATACTTTAACACACCATTCATCACTGTCTTCTTTGACGTAAAACCACCTTGGTGGTCTCAAGGTAGCCTGTTCGTCTCGAGTACAGCAGGTCGTGGGTTTAAAATAGAAATCGTCGCGAATATGCAGATCTTTGATCCTTTCTTATCAAACTATAACAAGTTAATTAGAAAATCAGGAAATTAAATAGTCGTGAAGTGGCCTAAAAAGGGTAAAACGCAAAATATAGTATCTGCGAAAATATTTTAAAGTTGATTTACAGTATACAGTGAAACCTGGCTAAACCGAACCTCTTTGGGATTAAAGATTTTGTTCAGTTTTGGTCGCTGTTCGGTTTTATGAGGTTCACAACGCATACAGTTTGATATAAAGATGCTTACAATCATGTTTGGTTTATACAGGTTTTTTTCTTTTTATGCAGGATTCAGTTCAGCCAGGTTTCACTGTATTAATTTGCTGTCAGACAATAAGCAGCCATCCATCATTATCATCATCTTTGACATTATTGTTATTAATTCTCAGATTTTGAGTCCACAAAAAATGGAAAACATCACGTTTAATAATTTCATGCATCCGAAGCGCTTTTCTGGATTTACTTTCATCAGGAATGCCCAAAGCCAAACATTTGAAATCCGAAGATGTATAAGTACTGAACCTGTTGAAGAGCTATATGACAAGATATCTTTGTATCAATTTTATGTGTACACATTAGTTTGAAGTTATTTAATATGAGGTCAATAAGATTTATCAAGGAAACAAAATTTATTGTCGTTGTGTACATGTATACCTCTTTGTTTTATCTTATTGAGTTTAGAAGTTCTCTAAAACTTATAATTGGTATACAAAATAACAACTTGTAAACAACATTTACACACACAAGAAATGATGTTTATTTATATATATATACGAATATTGTGTACAATCATATAGTTATTGCTTTTATATGAAGTTTAGCTTTAACACTGTTTTGTTTTATAATGTTACTGATATTTTTATTGTGTTTATTTGATATTATGGATGTTATGAATAAAGATTTACACATGTAAATATTTGATTGTTTTGTGAAAAATATATATACAGGGGTGATTTAGTTTCCTGCCAAAAAAACAATAATCATAGTAGTAGTATAAAAAGCCAATTGATGGCTTAGTTAGCATAATTGTCATATTTTGTTTCAATATTTCAACCTATTTCAAATATTAAAGAACCTAAACACAAATTGAAGAAACTACAGTATACTCTGAAAATAGATGGCTTTCACATGCATTTACTGGTATTTCTTTTATGCTATTACTAAAATCTTTACAAGAATCATATATTAATTCTTACCGGGATGTTGGGAGCATGCTTGGAGTATGCTTATAGCTTTTTAAATAGGCTCTTTTCATCAGTTTTGGTTAACACCTCTGTAAACATCTGGTCGATTCAAATACACCTTGCATGCAATTTTACAAAACTGAAATAGATAAGAAACAGAATTGCTTGAAAAGAAATAGCAAGTCTCCTCAAACAGATATTGGTCATTAAAATATTTTCTTAATACAGTTAATAATCATTCTTTTTTTATACAAACATGTAATCATATTTTTTTATAATTAGAATTTGTAATTTAAATAATAGTTTATACTATATAAATTGATACATTAAAGCCATCAAGACACAGACAACAGTCAGGTATTATTTTTTTGAGTTTTTTAAAACTATTATTTAATTTAGAGGTAGCCCAGTAAACACCTGTATGTAGAAATAACAAACAATGAAGTTGAGAAAGTTATTAATTTATTGAAGCGAAGTAAAAGTCATGGTCTTGACCTCTTGCTTAACGAATATTTCATCGAACTTTGCGACTTTTTGCTTCCATTTATAGTAGAGTTATTTAACGCTGTTCTCGAGAATGGACACTTTCCAAAGTCTTGGTGCGAAGCAATAGTCATACCGGTTTATAAAAATAAAGGGAACATAAACTTAACTAATAATTACAGAGGAATAAGCCTCTTGAGCAATTTAGCCAAATTGTTCACAGCTGTTTTAAACCAAAGACTGTTAAAGTGGGCATGTGAAAACGACATTATCAGCGACGCACAATTTGGATTTCGACAAAGTCATGGCACGGCAGATGCAATTTTTGTATTGCATTCTCTTATAAATAGGACATTATCTGACAAGAAACGACTATACTGCTGTTTTGTGGACTACAAGAGAGCGTTTGATAGTATAAATCGTACAAAACTCTGGATGAAGCTTTCACGTGTAGGAATCCGTGGGAAGTTATTGACAGTTGTGCGCTCTATGTACGAAGTAACAAAGTCTTGTGTTCGTTTTAACGGTTCGTACTCTGAATTTTTTGAATGCCAAATCGGTTTACCACAAGGCGAGGTTTTGTCGCCTATATTCTTCTCTCTATATGTGAATGACTGTGAAATGTCCTTTTTAATCGATGGATGTATTCCGCTTGAGATGCGAGATTTACGTCTGTTTCTTCTAATGTATGCGGATGATATGGTGCTATTTTCGGAAACCGTACAAGGTCTGCAGTCAATGCTGAATTCATTAAAACTATATACCGTGAAAAACGATTTAACAGTTAACATTGACAAAACTAAAGTAGTTGTATTTCGAAACGGAGGTGTAATTAAAGATCATGAGAGATGGTTCTACAATATTGAGAGTTTAGAGACGGTCAATGACTTTTGTTACTTAGGATTTAATTTAAAATTCAATGGAAAATTTCTATTTACACAGAAGAAGTTGGCAGAACAAGGTCGAAAATCAATGTTTGCCATGTTATCTACGTTAAGGAATTACCATTTAAATACTCAAACTATCCTGTCTCTATTTGATGTGTACGTAGGTAGTGTAATTTCTTATGCATGCGAAGTCTGGGGATTTTATAAAGGTGAAGATGTCGAAAAAGTTCATTTGCATTTTTGCAAAAGACAACTTGGTGTTAAACAGTCTACAAATTCTGCAATGATATACATGGAACTAGGAAGACTTCCAATGATCGTTAAAAGGAAAATCCAAATTTTTTAAATATTGGTTCAAAATTATGTCAACAAATAACTGTATTTTAAGCTCCGTATACAAAGAAATGTGTATCGATATTGATAGAAAACGTTCAAAATTTGTAAATTGGGCAAAGTTAATCAGAGATGAACTAAACAACATTGGACTTGGAGATATGTGGATTAAACAATCAGACCTCGTATTTTTAGATATTAAAAAACAGGAGATGTATTCGTTACTTGATAGCAGTAGCAAGTGCCGTATCTATAAATACATTATAAACAGTTTTGATTTACAATTTTATCTGACAAAATATATTCCTATAGTGTACCGAAGAGCTCTTTCAAAAATAAGACTTTCTTCTCATTCATTAGCAGTTGAAACTGGACGCTACCAAAACATTGAGTTGTCACGTCGTATATGTACAATTTGCCGTCAGTATATTGAAGACGAATTCCATTTCATCTTAGTGTGCCCGAAATATAAGGAACTTAGAGTAAAATTCATAAAGAAATATTACTGGTCTAGACCAAGTGTGTTTAAATTTATTGAACTTTTAAGTTTAAAGAACATCAAACAGTTAACCAATTTAGGAAAATACATTTTTACTGCATTTAAAATCAGAGACAATATTACATGAACATTCTCTGTCTGTTTACTTGTTTACTATGAAAATTTATATTGACACCGATGAACTGTAAAGTTCAAGGTAATAAAGAATTTGAATTTGATTAAGATAATAACACAATGTTGACTGCTGTACCTCTATTAATTACATTTTTTACTTAATGTGTCTGTTTGTTTTTTTCACACATTGTTGTCAATATAATGGATTTTTATGCGACTGTCATACAAGTAAGAGGTTTAGCTAGCTATAAAACCAGGTTTAATCCACCCATTTCTACACACGAAAATGTCTGTACCAAGTCAGTAATATGCCAGTTGTTATCCATTCCTATGATATGTTTGAGCTTTTGATTTTGCCATTTGATATGGGACTTTCCTCTTCGATTTTTCCTCAGAGTTCAGTATTTTTGTTATTTGACTTTTTATAGATATAAAGGGGGAAATGCTTCCGGGTATTACCGGCATTTTTATGACAAACTCCGTACAGTGATCGTTTCCGTTCCGGAACTATATTCCTTTACTCCATCAGTGTAGAGTAGTATGCCGACCCGTATTCGGATCGGAGCTGGAACTGCCGGGGAGTTTGTTCAGAATTAACCATGATTGGTCTACTTCGTCAGTGCATAAAAGTAAAATAATTATGGATGAATGTCAACCCACATCATTTGCGATGATCTAATCCTTTTAAGAAATGCTTTAGTCAGCACATCCTATTGTATCATTTTCAACATGAGAATTCATTTCCGTTGTTATATCTGACATGCTAATTACGTAATTGAATTTCATTGCACAATGTCCAAGAATTAGTTTGGTCTCATGCGCAAGCGCTATTATTTATCATCAAACAGCGATAAATTTTAATCTAGATTTATATAGTATTTTTTTTTTATATCCTTATTTCATCTATTAACTTATGATATTTTTCTTCTATGTGAATAAATAAAGTATATTTAATGTTTCAACTTTATATGTGTGTGTAAATATGCTTTTATAAACACCGGTCAAATTTGATTCTAAATTAACTATAAAAAGCAAAATAACCCGTTTAATATAAATAGACTAGCATTTTCCGCAAATACTCCGACATGTATATAAATATAACTATTTTATTTTAATGTTGAAATTTTAAGAAACTCGACCGATGAGAAAAAAATGATGATTAAGCTGAAATATATCTGTTGTACTTCATCAGTCTTTTAATGGTGGAAAATTGTAAAATTCGACACGGAATATAGACGTTTATATATGGAATTTTATGAGACTGTTTTACAAGTAAGAGGTTTAGCTAGCGACAAAACCAGGTCTAATCCACCAATTTCTACACACGAAAATGTCTGTACCAAGTCAGGAATATGACAGTTATTATTCATTTGTTTGAAGTGTTTGAGCCTTTGATTTTGCCATTTAATTAGGGACTCTCTGTTTTGAATTTTCCTTGGAGTTCAGTAATTTTGTGATTTTACTTTTTATAAGTGCATACGAGATCACACGAAGACGCTAGCACATATTTAATTTTATATGATATAGTATATTGTTTTATCTTTTTAGAAACAATAAATGTATGTGAATACATGTACATGCATGCATACAATCATGGATTTGATATGTATAAAAAAGAAGATGTGGTATGATTGCCAATGAGACAACTGTCCACAAGAGACCAAAATGACACGGACATTAACAGCTATAGGTCACCGTACGGCCTTCAACAATGAGCAAAGCCCATACCGCAAAGTCAGCTATAAAAGGCCCCGATAACCCATTTTTTATATTTTGTCTGGTCATATATAGTTCTAGCATATATATTTCAAGAAAGAATTATATAAAAACTTTATACCAATTAACAAAACATAACATATTCATAATTATATTCAAAATTAATTTTTCAACCGATTTTTAATAAAATTATGATAAAAAAAAACTTTTTTGGGTCAATTCATCCTGTTCCCACACTTTATTCCTGTCTGATAAACACAAATTATTTATCTTAACTTCTATTTTCATTTTGGAATAAAAAGGATCTCTAGTGATTTAAAAGACGTGGGGCATAGGAGGGAGACAACTTTTTATACTGATATATTTTGCAGAGAATATGTATAACAAAGACTTTTGCTATTTTCAAAATATGAATGATACTTATTTCATAATTTGTCCGTTACCGTAAGCTAACTAATAGTAATATCTTCCTCTAAAAACACACAAACTTCTCAATGCTATACATTGTTATTAAGTTTTAAGTACGTTTATAACAATATTTACAATTTATCTTCTTTATCAACTACGTGTACCGCATTAACCGACTATGATCCATTTTCTGTATAAACTGGAATCCGCTTTTATTTAGCACTTCGCTCTATGAACAAAGTGTAGTAGTGGGAGATATTATGGACATACAAGCATGAAATTTGGTATAAAGGTTGACTAAATGATACTTATAAAAATCCGATGCTGGCTGGCCAGAAAAAAAATCAATTTTTCAAGATGGCCACCACACATTTGGGAAATGGCGTCATTACAAATTGGCAATAATTCGTTAATCCTTAAAAAGGTGTTATATGTAAAATCCAATATTAGATTTGATTAAAAGCAAATGACAGTTCCTAAATTACGACCTTTCCAAAAGTGGCTGATCATGTAAAATATTTATTTTTAATAAATATGTGATGTAAGGAAGGTAGCCGCAAACCTGGTAATTGGTTTTTACTAAAAGTAGTCCAAAGAAAAGTTTTCCAGAAATATCAGTATTTTCAATGAAGAAAACAGCCATTTCAGAAAATGGCCGTGGCCATCTTGAAAAAAATATTTATTTTAATGGCCAGCAGTTATTTCTTAAAAAGTATATAATAAAAATAAAAATGAAAAGAGTGTCGAGTTGAAAAATTGAAAACGCTTTTCTGGATTTACCTTCATCAGAAACACTCAAAGTCAAACATTTGAAATCCGAAGATGTATAAATACCGAAACTGTTGAGGAGCTATATGTAAAAAATACCTAAAATAAAAAGACAAATTCATCTAAAGTCAACTTACATGAGGAAGCTGAAACTTTAGTTTTGTAATAATTTCAAAATTTATAACCGGACATTTTTAGAAAGGTTTGTTAAATCATGTCAGTACCGAAGTTTTGACTGCTGAGCTGATGACACCCTCGGGGACTGAAGTTCCACCAGTAGAGGTATCGATCCAGTGATGTTAAATCAGAAAATGCATCAGGATTATTATGGACGAAAAGGAACAACAAAATCAGGTAACAGCTTTTGTAATGTGGCTTATCAGTGAAGAAAGAAGGGACATGTGAAGTGCAATTTGAATAAAAGTATGTTGCAGATAGAAAGAGATATAGCTTTGCAATATATTTCAATTCTTCAAAGAATTATTACAGAAGTTCGGGAAAGAAAATGAGAAACTCTCTATTAAAAGTCCGATTTCGAAGGGATGTATATATACATTTGGATAGTTTCATTGCACTTTATTGTTATTTTTATACTCTCAAAGAATCTTTGATACACAATTTTACATCATCAACGTAATTATGCGTAAAAAATGGTCAAGCAGTTACGATAGAGTGCAATCGTAGTTTGCCTCAGTATAAGTGTAGAACATAATGTTTTTAAAGTTACACGTAACAGTCTTGTTATACAAAGGGATTGATGCATGGCCTTTTACATATCGGCCCGGGTATCATCACAAGACCCGTATACAAGCCAGAGACGTAGTCATATACTTCCGACAATGGTTTCATGTAAGGCAAATAATCTGAAAATAACTAAAACAGTCCAAAACTTTTTAAAGAAGTTAAATCATGAATCCAACAAATACACTACAATTGTCCAACAATAGCATCATTACCTTCTTATGTATTTTGGTACCATTTCCTATAGAGGCATTTTGAGACATTGAAAATTTGGAAGATAGAAGCATGGAGGAAGTATTCACAGTTTTATGATCATTATTACTACATATTGTACTATATGAGATGATTCATAATTGTCAATTTCATTTGTTAGCAAGTACTAGCATCATTTCAAAAATCTATATCACATATGTTTTTCAATAACAGCTGGTTCTGTACAAACAGACGTATAAGTGGACCCAATGCGCCTAATCGCTATTATTCCTTCGTTATTGGACATCACAAAAGTTCCCCTAAAATTTGTTCGTCATAATAAAAATATCTGACGCCATAATGGAAAAGTGCCGGAAATACTGGAATTAACTTCCGCGAGACGCCCCTGATATGGGTTATCAGCCCGGGTGGAGAATTACGGCTTGTGTACTTCCGTTCATTAGACATATGCAAAAGCTATAGTCTTATTGCTAAGTATATGATAAATAGTTATAATTCCCCAATTATATCATTAATATTTTGAACTCACAAGAAAAATCTGTAATATTGATAAAGGCAACGTCACAGTACCAAAATTGCACCATTTCAGCTAGGGTCTCCAAAGGACTCGTATTTCAACAGTTTTTCATATACTTTATTTTTTGTAACAAACAAAAGTTTACATTATGTTTTTATTTTGTAGATGCATGCTTAATAAGTGTATAGTAAACCAATTAAAATTTGAAATACAAAAATTAAATGATAACACCATGACTTATAAAGAATAAGACATACAAAACACAACATTCAAAACTAAAAACAAAGAAACACAAACCCCACCAAAAACTGGCCCATAACTGTCAACCAACTCGTGGTTGCGTCCGCAAAATTTATTTGGAAGTGTTTGTTAAATATGTTCCTTGTAACCAGCAACCCTCTACCAAGGAAATCATGAAAGGAGATATAAGCACTATAATATCGTATCAGATGGGAGGTATGTTTTCAGTTTGAACAAGTATTATGTAAGTACTAAAACCATAAAAGCTCCAAGAAGCCTGTGTCGCTTACCTGCATCCTCAACAATGACCACGTTTAAGAGAAAAAAATCACCATTAAAGGGGAATTACTCTACAAAGAGTTAAGTGATAATTTTACTCATTTTGACATACTTGTAGATCTTATTCACGTAATATTATTATTTTTAAAGTTTTTATCTATATATATTACAGTTTTCAAGAAAATGGGGAAACACGGGAAAAAGTCATTAATGGGCAATAACTTCGATAAGAAGTCGATTAATAATTTTGATCCTCTGAATTATTTGTAGATCTTGACTTGCTGATATTTTTTTGCTATTTCAAGTTTCTATCTGTAATAAAGTTTTTAAGATATGAGCTAAAAACACAAAAGATTAAATAAAAATTGTCAATTAAGAGCAATATCTCTCACAAAGAGTCGACAGAAGACCAAAAAATTCGGCCATTTTTAATAAGTTTAGTTTGAACAGTATTTTATTCAAATCAATTAATCCACCATTTTCTACATTTGAAAATACCTGTACCAAGTCAGGAATATGACAGTTCTTGTCCATTCGTTTTTGATGGGTTTTGTTATTTGATTTTGCCATGTGATTATGGACTTTCCACATTGATTTTCCTCTAAGTTCTGTATTTTTGTGATTTAACTTTTTAGATTCGATTGGGCATTAGGCATAGCCTATGTAAACCCCCTCCATTAAAGCTCTTCTTATTCTTTGAATTAGTTAGATTTTTTTGTTTTACATTTTGATCTAATTCTAAGTCTAATTCTTGTCTAGAAACTTCAGATGGAATGGTGAACATAAGAATGAAAAGGACAAACATCACATTCGAACATTAATATGGCATAGTTTTATTTTTTAACAAGATATTTAACAAAATGAACATTTTAATGTATAACGTATTAATAATAATATTTGATCAATATATTATATATATATATGTTACAGTAAATAGGTGAAATTAGGAATTACACGTAATTACTAAACATTTCAGTAAATACCTGTAATCACTAGTCAATTTAGTAATTACATGTGTTTACTAGTTGTTCCAGTGATTACAGGTATTTACTGAGTTTTTTTGTCATTTTTACAGCTATTTACTAACTTGATATTTTTGTTTCAAAATTAAAGACATAATTTAAGATATCAAATAAGAAAGTAAGGGGTAGGGATTTTTAGGGCTTACTTAAAGATCAAGGATTATAAGGCACATTAAAAGTGCATACTCTTCAGTGTTTGTGAATTGAAACTGGAAAATGGTTGTTTTATATGTTTTGAAACTCCCTAAAAATCATTTTGAGCATGCAAGACAATGATATCAATCCAAAATTGAGAAAAACATTTTTGAGAAATTTATAGGCAACTTAGCCAGCTA